>JAWZTD010000004.1:1467257-1494055 GCA_035221335.1 Echites panduratus | reverse complement strand
TGGGTTCGACCCTACTTGCCCTACTGCATAGTTTGGTAATTAGGTTTAATTTGCGTGTGTTGCGACGCGCACAGTCAGACAGACGCAAAGAAATGGAGATGCACAAGGAATGGGATGCTGGTCAGAAATAGAGGTTTTCATCTTGCCTTTTGTTTTGCTAGGATGTGTTTAGATACAGTATTCTTATTGATATTTTCCCTAAAACACATAAACATATAGGTGTTCATTAGAACCCGTTTTTTGTTTAAAAAATAAAAAAAAATTTTGATCTATTTTAGGGAATGGAATGGAATGACACGTATGATATATCCAAGTATATCCTTATCTTCCAATAAGAGATAGAATAGAAAATGGACAAAAATATCCAAATTATTTTTACCAATTATAAAATTCATGCAGTTGACTTCACTTGAGAATAAAAAGTCTTATAAAAAAAGATATCTTATAAAAAGATACCAATGTAAAAACATACTTTTTTTATCAATCATAAAAGATAGATGACCAAAATGTCTAATGAAAAGGTCATAAAAAACTTTAAAAACTACATATAAAAAGGGATGATCTATCAAGATCAAATAAAATAGGTGACTCAAAAAATAAAAAATAAATATTTATGACTCATATAACCAAAGAAAAAAAAAGATAGGAGATGAAAACGAAGATTTTCTCTAAATTATGAATTTTGACCTTTCATTTTTCATGAAGGTCTATTCTTTCTTTAATCTTTTAGATTCTCTAATTATTTTTTATCTTTCAAGGTGTGTCCTTATTTTTTTTTATTTTTTTTTTTAATTTCAAGTGCCTAAACTATTTTTTACATATAAAAGGTTCTTTTGGCTTAAAACATATTCTAGGTCCCTTTTTTTTTTCACTCCAATCAAAGTAAGAACAATTTGACATTCTATCATTCAACCTGATATGAAAAATTTAGAATAATGAAGATCAAAATTCTTTTTTTTTTTTTTTTTTGGGTGCGTGAAGATCACATCATCTCTTTTACAACCTTGTTTCTATTCTGTACTTTCCTTTTGTTCCTGCTCACCTAATGGCCGAATATCTTTTTTGACCACTTGAAATTGATGGATTACAATTGGTATAACCCAAAATTTTTTAAAACAAATATTATGAATCTCGTATGTAGGAGAATAATGAATCAATAGAAAATTTATGAGAAAATAACCAGCAATAAGGGTGCGTTTGGTTAATGTCCAATGTCGGAGTGAATAGCACAGAACAAAAAACTTATGAACAGAACAAAGAAAATGTTCGTGTCCACTGTGCATAATGTGTTTGGATGCAATAGAAAAGATAAATAATTAATTGTGTATTTATTATATTACCCTTATGAGAAGAAGGGTAAAAGAGGACAAAAGTTTTAATTGATTTGGGGAACTGTGAGTCGGGTTTATGGGTGGGTTAGGGTGGGTTGGGTGGTGGTGGGATGGCATGTAGGGGTGAGGTGGGTGGGCGATGTACGGTGGGTTTTGTGGGTGGGGGTGCCAATGCCTGTGAGGTGGGATGAGTTAGGTTTTTTGGAATTATACGAAAAATACGGGAATAATTTTGCCAAATTATGCTTTTGTTTCTAGAAACAAAAAAGCTATCCCCACATTTTTTAGAGATACTGATTTTTGGTAAAAAAAATTTATTTCTAGGCACAGAACAAAAATTTTGATACTCCCCAATTAAACACGTGAAATTGACATATTTTCTTGTTTTGTTTCTCATCCCCGTTACTAGAGACAGGAAGTAAAAGGACCTTAATCAAGATAAGGAAGATAAATAAGTTTATCTTCAACAAAAATTGATTTTTTTTATTTTTTGTCTTTATCCATTTTATTTATTTTTTAAAATGGGTTGAACAATAGATTTCTAAAATTGTCCTTACTCTAGCTAGTGCAAAAAAAAAAAAAAAAAAAAAAACTTTGACTTGGTCGGTTGTAGATAATATTTTTAGGACTGAATGGACGACTTTTATATCAGTCCAAAATAATTTGAAAACCTGAATTTGGGGGAAAAAAAATAGAGACCAACATTGAAAGAGAAAAATAGTTTGTGGGCCTAAATGTTAAAGAAAAAGAATATGGACTTACCTTGGTAGATAAAAAAAGTTCGTAGGTCTAAAAAGTTTTTTTTAACACTTATTTTAAAAAATAATAATAAAAAAGAGATGAAAGATGATAATTTAATTTTTTTTGTTAATACTAATTAACATTTATAAATTAATTTTGAAACTAATACACTAAACCAATTCCAAAAAAATTACCCCCTTAATTAGAAATTTATTATTCTCATATTAGGAGTGATGGTTGGAGAACTGAGAGACCAACTCAACCTAAGAAGATATGTGATGAAATTTAAACTTGAAATCTTTAGTATTCATATCACTGCTATGGCCATTTGACTATCTCAAAGGAACAAATCTTATCAATATCTTATCCAAATTAATGTAGTGTTTATGCTTCTATTTTTTTTCCAAAAGAGAGGCTTATAACTTTTTTATGTTTAATAAGATCTCCAATTTTAACTCTATTTAATAATTTAATGGAAAAATAAGGATAAATTACTCATTAGGTATCTAAAGTTTTTAAAATTTGTAGATTTTCAAACTTTATTTTTTTTTTTACCAATTTAATACCTTAAGATTTTACAGGCAACCGATTTAGTACTTTTCGTCAGCGCCTGATGGAATAGAGTTAAAATTAAGGTTATTTTTTATCTTTTCCTTTTACACCAACAATAATAAATCGGGTGAATTACCCATTTAGTACTTAGAGTTTTTTGAATTTGTAGATTCTTGAAGCATGTTTTTTTTTTTTGACTAATTTAATAACTAAACATTTTACTTGTTACCAATTTTGTACCTCTGGTCAATTCCTAAATAAAAAGAATTAAATTTGGGCTATTTTTATCTTTTCCTTAAATGATTTTATTGTTCTCACCCATTTCAATGTCCAAGATGAAAACTTTCTTCCATTTCCTTTTTTTTTTAAACTTTTTTTATAAAGAATCAGTATCATCTTTTTATTATAGAAACTGTCTTTGTTTATTCAGTATTATTGTTTTGTTCGGTGAAATGGGGATTCTCAACCTTTGACTTTTAGTAAATCTGAGCAGCAGCAGACTAAATATAATTAGATTGACAGAAAACCTGTTGCTCCTTGGTGGCTAATAAGGGTTTTGGCAGTGCCACTCTCGGAGACCTAAATCAACCCAACTTATCAGGTTTGGCAAAGTTGCAAGAATGGTATCTTTTCTTTAGTATTTTCATAGAAAATTTAAGAATTGATATTTTTTAAATGATAATCTAGAAAAAGCTCAAGTGTCCAAGATGTCTCCCTGGCCATAGTTTTAACCGTTAAATAAAATTGAAAATCAAGTGTTTGATGAAATGCCAATGAGAGACCACTGAGGTAGAACCGGAAGAAACGAAACCAACAGACATTGAAATGGGTGAGAAACCTGAAATCAATTAAGGAAAAGACAAAAATAGCCTCAAATTTAACTCCCTTCCTTTAGGGATTGACATGAGGTACGAAATTGGTAGCACGTAAAATGTTTAGATATTAAATTGGTAAAAAAAAAAAAACATAGTTCGAGAATCTATAAATTTAAAAAACTTTAGGTACTAAATGGGTAATTCACCTTATTTATTACCATTGGTGTAAAATGAAAAACAAAATAATCCCAATTTTAACTCTTTTCCTTTAGGAGCTAATAGAAAGTACTAAATTGGTTGTCCTTAAAATCATTAAGTATTAAATTGGTCAAAAAAAAAAAAAACGAAATTTGAAAATCTACAAATTCAAAAAATTTAGGTGCTAAATGGGTAATTCACCCTAAAAATAAAAGCAACATTTTTGACAAGTAAAAAAAAAAAATTGAAAATGAAAGAAGAAATCCAATAAGAGAATATTTCATGAGTCACTTTTTTTTGTCCTTAATTATAAATTATTGTTGATAGTTCAATAAATATGTTATCCGGTTTTTTATAATATTATAAATTCTCTTTGTAAAATATTTTTTTTCTTTCTTTCTTAATCTTTTTCCATAAGGGTATTTTAGAAGAAAAAGAAAAAAACTTACTTTATATTGACAAAATCACTATAAATGATTTATAAAATAAGAATGTATGGAGTATTATCTTCTATTATATATATAGTTAAAGTTGGCTTCCAAAGTTAAAAAAAAAAAAACAGTTTTTAAATCCTTAATATATTATAGTTAAAGTTGGCTTCCAAAGATTTTTTTTCTCTCTCAAATTTCTTTAGTTTAAAAATCTATCATATATAACAAAAACTGGTTCCCAAAATTTATATATATATGTTTATCTTTGATTAGTTTCTAAATCTTCAAGATGCTACATTGAATGGATTCTTTTCCTCTCAAATAAATAAATAAATAAATAAATATATATATATATATATATATATATATATATATATAAAGCAGACTCTCAAAGTTAGGAAAATTTATTTTTTTCAAAGTTTTCTGGATTCTGGATGAGTCCACCTATACAAAATAAATTAATTTTCTCAAAACAATAAATGATTTTTGACAAAATCTATCTACATATAATTAAAATCATTAAAATATTAAATAGATAAAAACAACTTTAAATCTCTTTAACTTCTTTCATGCACCAATCCATTTCTTTTAAATATTATTAAACAGCTCAGTTTCTTTAATCTTTCGATTAAAAAAATTAATCTATTTTGTTAACTATTATTAAATTCTTCAACTTCTTAATTTTTCAATAAAAAAATTATTCACCTTTATCTATACAACTAAAATTTGGCATCTAATTTATCCTAAAAATACTTAAATATAAATAAAATAATTAATTTACTTTATTTCTATTATATTAAATTAACCAAATTTATCTAGTTTGCAATATCTAATTTAATGAACAAAGATAGTCCAATGCTTTTCCATCTTCTCACTGAACTCCCTTATATATAAACCTATCCTCATTCTATAGAAGTTGACTTCTTCACTTCTTGAGTTGACTGCCAAATGACTCACAGTAACTTGACAAGATTGCTTAGCATGCCAACAACAAGATTGTTGTCTTAATTTGGAAATAGGCTCAAAAGTAAGTTATTTTATTCTCTGTTTTGCACCTTTTTTTTTAAGGAAGAGTTTTGATACGTAGATATCTAACTTAAGAAATTAGTTTTGATATCTCATATTGCATAAGGGATGAAGAATTAAAGTCATGAAAATAGAAGAAATAGTTTTTTAGCTAACTTTTAATTTATAAATAGGTTTATACCTTGTGGGGGCAATTTACTGTCAATTGAATTTCCCTCATGTTTTTCAATCCGATAGATGAGAGGAGAAGAGATATGAATCTCTATAAATTCAACAGAGTAAACAATCCAATTCCGACCTTCCTAATTTTGTCTCCTTTACTCTCCTCCCTCCTTCAAATAACAATTTTATGACTATTGAAGTTGTATGTTTTTTTAATTTGACCACTTAATTTTGAAAATTTGTCAATTTGACCATTATAAAGCTAAATCCTTTGAAAATTTTCACAAAGTTGAATATGGAAATTGACAAGAGTTATAATGTTAAAAGACTAAATTGAAAAATCAAACAAAGTGACTAAATTTCAAATCTTAAAAAGTTAAATGGTTAAATTGACATATTTAAAAATTAGATGGTCAAATTGAAAAAAATATAAAACTTTAATGATCATATTGATACTTAAGTCATTATCAAATATACCAATAATTATTGTAGTATTTGGATCAAAGAAATATTGCTCATTTTATTTTTGGATTCTATCAATATAATGAAAAATATATATTTAACAAGAACGAGAAATAAATATTAAAAAAATGATATTAAAAAAACATAGTTTTTTTTTTCAATTGTCATTGATAAGAATAAATAAAACAACATTATTTTGATATTAGTAAGAATGCAAAAAAAAAAAATACAAAAGGATATTATTTAATTATATTATTACTAAAAATATTTTTAAAAAACCCCTTTGCATTGCACGTGTATGCAAGCTAGTTTCTTTAATTTAAACATCTATTATATGTAATTAAAATTGTTTAGTTTGTGAATCCTCAAGATGCCACATTGAATAGACTTTTTTTTTTCTTCTCTCAAATTAAATTAGAAATAACAAAGGATGACTTAATGTAAATTTGTCAAAAAAGAAAAAAATCATATTATTAAAACCTTTGTCCCCATAATATAAGGTGTTAGTAACCATTTTATATAAATTAATAAATTTTAAATATAATTATGTAAAAAAGAGCCCTCTTCTTTTCCTTCATAGTTACACTACCATCTTTTTACAATAAATAAATAAACATATCAATGGAAGGTAAGAATGAAAAACAAAAATCATAATAATGTATCAATAATTACAAAGCAATATATATATTAGAACAAATAAAATACTATTAAATGACTTATATTTTAAGACAAATGGAATATCTTTTTTTTATATGATAATAACAATAGTTTTAATTAAATAAATTTTATTAATTAAGAATTTTGATAAATATTTAGGCATATAAATATTTTTAAAAAATAATTTTAAAATCATTTTGCATCCATATCATAATTAAAGCTATAAAGTGCGTACTAATATACGTTATGGCATTTTCATATCTTATCATATTACAACATATTATTATTCGGGACTTGTATAGTATGCGAGGGAAGGGGAAAGAGGAGGAAAAGGACTTTGTTTACTTTCCATAATGAAAGTATTTATAATTAATTCAATTTTGTTTCCATATGAGTGGATGGAAAGTAAATACACAATACTTTTTCTTGTTTGATTATACTGAAAAGTAAATGAAGTGGGATATATATTTTCAAATATACTTTATATCCATCTCATCTGACTAATATTTTTTTTTTCATTCATATTTTGTTTTTATAGATTTGTGAAATAAAACGATAATAAAGTAAACATATATATATATAAAGTAAATAACCAATCCATATCAAATTAGGAGGGAATCTTACATTTACTTCTTTTTTTTTACTTTTTCTTTTGCTATACTTTCTTTTTTCACTCTTAACTAAAGAGGCTCTAAGTGCATTTCATCAAACAAATGTGCAAGGCATGGATAAATTAAAATATTTACTTTTTTTTTTATTTATCTTGTGCTCATTCACATAAAATAAAAAACAATTTATTAAAGTTAGATAATATTTTCAAATTTTTTTAACAACGATATTTACACGCCTATAATATTTGTAACTGAATTTGGAGGGAGAATATGCTTGTCAAGATAAATTAATTTTTTATATACCAAAAAAAAAAAAAAAGAATTAATAGGTTTTTTATGACTTTTGTGGAAATGTGAGAATTAAAATTGATGAGCTACGGAAAGGAAAAAAAAAAAAAACCTAAAATGAAAAAATCAGGAGGGTCAATTACCCAAAGCACCTTTGTTGTAGGCTTGTAGCGAGGCCAAGAACATCGGCAATTTCTAGGGTTTAATTCGGGTATGTGGACAAGTGGCCACCATCGACATCCAACGTCGTACCACTACCACTACGCCACTGTTACTCAAATGGCCAACTCCAGCGGTGCAAACCACGCTTCTCACCACTGACCATGGAGAGCAGACCCCTGTCTCCACCTGTACGACCTCAAGAACAAGAACTAAAAGGGGGAGAACCCGTCCCAAAAAAGCAGAAAATGTCCACAACTACATCGGACGACGATGAATTTGTGGCAGCCACCGAAGCAGGCAACGGCGTCGACGGTACTCAAGGTGGTCCCCAACCAGAGAGAAAACCTAGATACAAGCGCCGCAAAGTCGCGATTTTTTTCGCTTATTGTGGAGTGGGTTACCAAGGAATGCAGAAAAACCCAGGTGCTAAAACCATCGAAGGTGACCTTGAAGAAGCTCTTTTTCATGCCGGTGCTGTACCTGAACACGACCGGGGTTGTCCTAGGCGATATGATTGGGCTAGGTCAGCAAGAACCGATAAGGGAGTTAGCGCAGTTGGTCAAGTTGTTTCGGGCCGGTTCTATGTGGATCCTCCTGGCTTAGTTGATCGTTTGAATTCGATTCTGCCTCCCCAAATACGGATATTCGGATATAAGCGTGCCACGAAGTCGTTTAATGCTAAAAAGTTCTGCGATCGGCGGAGGTATGTGTATTTAATACCTCTTTTTGCTCTTGATCCAAGCTGTCACCGTGATAGAGAGAGCGTTCTTGCTAGTTTGGGGTCTGGAAATGAGCTTGTGAAGTGCTTGGAATGTTCTGAGAGGGGACGTAAAGTTATTGGGATAATGGGGAAACGGAATTTTGATTCAGAAGGGAGTTCTGGGGTAGTTACAGTTCAGTCGGGCATTTTGTCGAACACCGGGGATGCTGAATCAAATTTGGAAATGAAAGAGGAGGACCAGGAGGCTGCAGGTTCTAGGGTAATCATTAATCATATCAATGATAACTGTAATGAAAGCAAGGATTCTGAAAACGGATTAGAGCATGGAAGTACTGAGATTGCAATGAGTGAAGCTGAGAATCAGAATGGGGAGGTGAAAGTTGCGAAGAGTGAGTTCTGCTATGGTGATAAAGAGAAGGAGAGGTTTAATAGAATTCTGAAGACTTATGAGGGAACTCATAATTTTCACAATTTCACCACGAGGACCAAAGCTGAGGACCCGTCTGCCAAGAGATATATAATCTCCTTTGAAGCGAAAACCACAGTCAGTGTTGATGGCATTGAATTTGTCAAGTGTGAGGTGTTAGGACAAAGCTTCATGCTTCATCAAATTCGGAAAATGATAGGTCTTGCACTAGCTATTATGAGGAATTCTGCCCCTGAATCATTGATTGAAACAGCTTTTCGACCGTAAGCATCTTGGTTTTGATTCTGCAGTAGTAACATTTTCTTGTTTCTTTTTAGAACTCCTTTTTTTTTTTTTTCCTCGTGTGCGCCTGATGTAGAATTTCTTAATGCAGGGACATCAATATCAATGTGCCTATGGCTCCTGAGGTTGGATTATATTTGGACGAGTGTTTCTTCTCATCTTACAACAAAAAATGGGGAGATGGTCATGAAGAGTTATCCATGGAAGCTTATGCAGAGGAGGCCAAGGGGTTTAAAATGAAATACATCTACTCCCACATTGCATCAACAGAGCACAAGGAAGGAGTGGTGGCCCTCTGGTTACATTCTCTGAATCACCGCAACTATCCTGATTTACGCATAGATGGCAATAGCCCCAATACTGATGTAGAAACTCTTGAAGCTGATGCAGCTTTAGGCTCAATGGGCAGGAGTTCCAAGACTGATACAGGAAGTCTTGAAGCTTATTGATTAGCTGCCTGAGTTAAGAAAAGAAATATGCCTCTTTCTTCGTTTTTTTTAGCCATTTTTAAACCTACTTTTTGAACAGTTCTTGAGTCTTGATATGTGATTTCAGTCATGGGCTTTGCTGTTATTTTACTTGACAATCTCCATAGTAAATTCCTAAATGTAATTGTTTTTGTTCAGCGAGAACTAGTGCACTTCTTCATGATATCCTCCAGAAATTCCAAATGGGAAATATGTTTGATCTTGCGCTAATCCTCTCTCGGAGGCATGAAACTTCTAATTGGAACGAGGTCCATATAGCACTAAGTTCCAGCCATTTATCTGTCCTTCCAAAGAAACTTTCGTGGCACAGTTACAACCTTAGTTGCATACAAAAGATTTAATTATTATTATTTTCTTGTCACTATATAACATACAAATTTAGTTTTTGAGTTTTTAATTGTAAAATCATTTTACTAGTCTAATTTTATCATCTATTTACTTCATTGTCTTTAGAAT
The DNA here is from genome assembly GCA_035221335.1 of Echites panduratus. Lineage (NCBI taxonomy): Eukaryota > Viridiplantae > Streptophyta > Magnoliopsida > Gentianales > Apocynaceae > Echites > Echites panduratus. The sequence goes on along the minus strand of JAWZTD010000004.1, from coordinate 1,484,245 downwards.
ATCTAAAGAGGGCAATAAATTATGGCAGAATTTGTTTGTACTTACGACATAGCCTAAATAGGAACTCTGTTTGCTAGTAAGACACAAGTTACATTTCAATCTTTCGGACTTCTGTTTGCTAAAGTTTTGGTCTCTTTGAACTGCAGGCAGCTGTTTGATAAAAAAGGATCTAATTTTTTTGGTCTTTGAATTTTGAGGTTTAGAGTGGTGCTTCTATAGTAGTATAGGCATTGTCCATTTCAGAAAAGACCAAAGCTTGCTCTGGCTTGTTACATTGCACCCAAATTCACACTAAACTCATCAATTAATTAGCTTGGACTTCTATGCTTTATATTGTAAGTGTGAAGGACATAATACCACTACAAAGTAAATATATAGGTACTCATTTTGTCTTATTTCTTTGTATATTTGTAACAATGAGGACAAGATTTTCTCAAATCTGCAGCTCACACAAGGACTCCTAATACTTTAGGAGTTTTTTTCCCCGATTCTCGATTGCTTGCACTTGCGTTCCTCAGGAGCTAGTACAGAAAATCTACAAAAAAAAAAAGAGGCTGATGTGTGAACAGGATATTGCCTGCTCGTGGGATAAATGTTATCCGGCTACAGAATTCTTTACGGTTCGAATCCGGCATCTAATATATTTATCCAATAAATTCATAGAGAGAGACAATAAATGAGATTTTTCGAGTACTGGCAAGGTTTGTACCTCACGTTGTTCAGGTTGCAATGCTCCCATTCCATGTGATAAAGGAAGAAGAATCCCCCTTTTCCAGGTCAGGGAGTTCTATTCCCAAAGTCGGTTATGTTGCAGGACCGGAAATATCCTTGTCCTTCGGGCCTGAAACTTACTTGGGCCGTTTGTGTTAGGAAGGATTTTCCTAATCTAAGCTTCATCGCCCTTTGCTTGTCATGGACTGATCCAATATCCATTTAGCTGGGTAGGTTTTCCCTTCCCAGGAGCTCCCAGGTTGAATGCCATTGCAAATTTGTGTAGTTGATGGTTGTGGACGTCATTGAGTAACTAGGATAGTGTTGAAAACTTAGGTCCAGTTCTGGATGGTTAAATGTAGCGCTGGCAACGGGGCAGAGGTCAAGTTGTCAGGCTGGATCGGGTCTAAAATCATGATAGAAGGCCCGACTGGCCTACTATGAAGTTTCAAATCTGGCAAAGTCAAGCCAATCAGGCCTAAAATATAAAAGTTTAAAGATAAAAAGAATTTGAAATTTTAAAAAATATATATCTCACATCATGGTCTCCTTTTATCTTTAACTTTTTATATTTTAGGATGATTTGTATTTTTTATTTTTTTATCTTTTTTACTTTTTATAAGTTTGATTTAAAAAATTTTTTAAAGTTTTTTTATCCTTAATTTTTTTTATAATTCTGATTTTTTTCCATTTTTTTAAAAAGTTGTTAGGCATCCAACTTCTTTTTTTACATTATTAATCCAAAATTTTAAAAATATATTTTTAAAAGTTTTTTAACAAATTTGAAAGGGATAGAAAAATAAATTCACTTTTTTTTAAAACAAATTTGAAAGGGATAGAAAAATAAAAATAATTAAAAAAAAGGATTTGTCCAAAACCATTTCTCTAGTAACAAATCCATTTCTGCCCAAAATCCAATCAGAACAGTTACTTGGATCAAACCAAAGCCTCGACTTCTTCTTCTTCAATCAGTTGCCCCCAAATTGCAGACTCACGCCTTGGATTCTTATAGAAGCTCTCTCAAAAAAAAAAAAAAAATCCTTGTTCTTCCAGAACGGACCTCATCTAATAAGACTCATGGATCACACGGATCTCTTGAAGTTGGATCTAGAACTTCCTTTGGTTCAATTTTCTTATAGTACTAATTATAACAATCCAAACAAGGGAATCGATGCCTGGACTTTAGTCGATGCTCCCGGAAGAGTTTGGGAAAAAAGGTACTTTGTTAAGATGGAGTTGGGATGGTCGGGGATTCCAATGAAAGGGCAATTGCTGTTGCAAATGGAGAGTTGTTGCTACAGAAGGATTAACGAAGATTCCACGCTTGCAATCTGAAGGAGAGGATCGCGAGGTGATTTGGGAGGGATTATTGGTTGTTCTTCTCTGTCAATGAACGAAATGGCGCTCAATATTCTTTGAGAATTGGGTGAAAATACAACCTATAAATCTCACTTTGGAGCCACCACGACGAGAGAATTCTCTCCCAGTTTTAATTTATAGGGTTGTAGATGACGAAGTAAATTAATCCAGAGCGAGAGCAATTCTTTCCCTTGTTGTTCGATTCGCAAAGAATTCCTCTCAACGCTACCAATCCATTGCCGGATAAACACGGATGATAATCATCCGAGGAACAGGAAAATATTGGTGATTTTGTAGCGTTCTTAGAGTGTGAGCGTGTGAGCGTTCTTAGAGTATTTTAATCCAATTTCTTAAAATATATATATTTATATTGAAATTCATTTTTTTTTGCTTAAAAATGAAAAGTTTGATTCAAATTTGAATTAAAATACTTATTTAAAATGGGTGTAATCAATTTTTTTATTTTTATATAAAAAATGGACTTCAATCGACTTGCGTATTTTACTTGTTGGATGTAGAATGTGTGCTTAGATGTTATTTCTAAACACACTATGAGTTTTTCAATCAGGAAGAGGTTAGGGTTGTAGCCAAATTCTCCATGAAAAGAATCTCTGTTAATCAACCTCTAAGAATTCAATGACGTAGAAGAACAAGGAATTTTTTTGGGAGATCTTACGTAATGATCCAAGGTGTAAGTCTACAATTGGGGGAAATTGATTGAAGAAAAAGAAGTTGCTGCTATGGTTTGATCAAAGGAACCGCTCTAATTGAATTTTGAACAGAAATGTGTTTGTTTTTAGATTCAGGTATAGTTGATCCAGATCTAAATCCTTTTTTTAAAGTGAATTTTCTTTTTTACCCTTTTGAAATAGATTAAAAAACTTTTAAAAACTTGTTTTTTCAAATTTGGATCAATGGTGTGACAAAAAGATTGAATGCCCAAAAAACTTTTTTTAAAAAAAAAAAAAATCAAAATAAATGAGAGTTACAAAATAAATAAGGTGGAAGATAAAAAAAAATTTAAAAAAATTTTTTACCAAAATTATCATTTTAAAAGTTTAAATTTAATATTTTTCAAAACTTAAATTAACTTGACTTGAAGTTTAGGATAATTTTTGTTGGATTAAAATCTTAAATGAAAGTAAAGTTAATTAAAAATGTATTAAAATTAGAAATTTAAAAATTTTAGAAGTTTAAGACTTGAAAAATTAGAAGTTTAAAACTTCATAAATTTTCTTTGTTCAATATTTTTCAAAAATTAGTAAAAATTTTTATTTAGTAAAATTTTAAATCAAATTGATATGATAGGAGGGGGTTTGACATTGACCCCATCGAATTTATTAAAAAAAATTATTCGAATTACAAAATTTGTGAAAAATTATAATAAAAATACAATTATGAATTAGAAGTGTTTTTTAAGAATTACAAATAAAAAAAATTACATTTCTCTATTATTCCTTTGTGAAGTTTCTTCTCCATCAAAATCCCAATCTTTAGTAGTCACTTCTTGTAAACTTCTTTCTACCTTGATCCAACCTGAAGCACACATTAGAGTTTTCAAAGTGTCGGGTGTCGTGGCACTTTTCGATTCATCTAGTCTTCGCCCACTTTCATTAAAATTACTTTCGGATGCCACGGTCAAAATGGGTGGCCTCAAACATCCTATACCAATCTTGACAAAGTGGATAGATTTAATTTTCACCATCCCAAAATGTCAAATTCTGAATTTTCACTATTCATTAACACTTGAGTTACAGTGTTGTAAATTGAGAACACACTCAAACCACCACTTAATGAAAATGATGATGATGAACCTCTAATCCTTCATTTCTTATTGAAATTCATGATTGTTGATCAAGTGTTGAACTTCTTTGATTGAGATGAGCTGATTGATCTTGGTGCCTACATGGTTGTGGTTGTCATCTTGGTAGGATGAAAATAGAACATCCAAGTGGGACTTGAAGTATGAATTCGTTTTCTCCGCCTTAACCTGAAATGATGTTTCTCTGGAATGTCGAGATACAAGTCGTACAAATAGTCGATATTTATTTCAAAACCTGAAATCGTGAAGAGTGGATCTATACACAAAGCAATATAGTACAATAACGGAATATCGGTATAACATTTTAAAAAAACCCCATGATTTCTATAACATTTGACTATGGTCACTATGGTCTCTATATTCACTACAAGCATGACATACTTGAATTAAAGTTGGAATCATATAATGGGTGGTGGGATAATATAGGAAAGTAATTGTGTGGCTTTCGTAAAAGTTTTCAAAAAAGAAGAGAAAATAGAGCCATTATAAAAAATTGAACTAGTTAAGGGGGAGAAAATCTGATACTATTATAAAATTGAATTAATTGGTTTTATAAGGAAGAATACTTTTTTTATCATATCATGGGTGAAGATCCATCTAACGTTAATATCTAACCTAAATTTTTTGTAACGTATTAAACCTTGATCAAGACAAATGTATTTAAATTATTGTACTTTAACAGAAGAATTCTTTAATAAATCAAAGAGTATCATGAATAATAGTAACAATTTCATATACAAGTTTAAAGTCATTTGTAACAATTAAATTCAAAATATGGCAAGCACATCGATTATGAAAAAGCTTTCCTTTAAAAACATTTATTTTGATTACAAGAATTGAAACACTAGAATCATTATTTTTTGCATCATAAAAAAAAAAAAGAAAAAGTTTTCTTCAAAATATTATATTCAAGAGTAGGACATTAAATAAATTGTGCAATATTAACACTTGTGTGAAGATATTTAAATGGTCTAAAACAAAGGATTCTTTTTTTAAGAATCCATTCATGATTAATCCAATGGCAAATAATACACAAATAATGCAATCCAGTAATGAATGCCTAAAAATCACAAGTAAGAGCAAATTTTTATAGCTTTTATTTCTTTAAAATGAGTAATAAGATTTTTTTTCATATTTTGAAAACATTTAATGACATACATAACTTTTAAGTGTGAATTTAGGGATTTTACTTAGTGCAGATTATAAATATATAGTAATCATTCTATTAACACTGTTCGTTTTCACTATCCAAAAAGGAAAATTTTGTTTGATTGTTCACCTAATAATTTCTTCCCTAGCAAGTTTTTGGTTAAACTTAAATTACCAGTTACTTTCCCCTAACCCCTCACCCCAACCCAATTACACTAATTTTTTTTCTTGATATTCCTTATTAAAATCAAGTTGTTCATTTTTCAAATGTCAAGTAATTAAGATTCCCGTCTCACTTACACTTTTATAAGCATAAGTCTTTCCACAAACTATACAAGTTGTTTTTTTTTCATTCACTTTTTTAAATAATTTCCGTACTAATGAATTTTTTTTAGTCCAACATGTATTAGAGAAGATGTACTCACTCGTGTTAAATAGCTAGTGGACGTCAATATTTTTTGAACTCGTCCGGATCAATATCATCACCTAAAGTCTCTATATCATCGAATTAAAAAAAAAATTGATTCTAACATCATATTCCACAATAATTAGCAAATTCTTCATCACTATTAATGTGGTGGGCGGATCAACAAGATCTATCCATTTTTTTTTAAAAAAAAAACTAAATAATGAAATAAATTAAACCAAATAAAAGTTAATCCAGTAACAAATAAAAAGAACTTCAAATAAATCAAAGTAATCAAGAAAGAAATTCAAATAAATAAAATTTAACAAAACTATTAAATTAGAAGATAAGTACAGAAAAACCAATTTGAAATTTAAAACTCGGAAGAATTAGTTAGAAATTCTGAAAAATTGAAAGTCCAAATTTCTTCACCAACTTCTTTTAAATCTAAGTTTTTCTTACTAAAAATTAAATTTTCACACCAAAAGAGAATTAAGATTAGAGAGTAGAAAAATTATAAATAAATAGGGTAGAGCGATTAGGGGGTGTTTATATATTTTTGAGAAATGATCATTAGAAGGATTTCTATAATTTTTTTAAAAAAAAAATTAATGGCTAGTTGCAAACTTTCAAATCAGGGTCGGTCTGGTTCGGTCCACGGACTAGTCCAATTCACAGCTTGAAACGAGTCATGAGCCAGGTCAGACTTAGAAAAGATTGAACTGTATGGGCACAGGATTGGTTCGTAGGCTAGATCGGGCTTTTACTATTCATACGGATTTGGCGGCCAACCCTGCCCGTTTTCCGTGGCCCCTTTTTCCACTGCTAGGTAAATGTTTTTCTTTTACAACTTACTTTTATTTTTTCCTTAAGGCTCTATTTTCCTTCTCTAGTAGCCGGCCAACCCTGCCATTTTTCCACTGCTTGGTAAATGTTTTTCTTGTACAACTTACTTTCAATTTTTCCCTTAAGGTTCTGTTTTCATTCTCTAACAGCCCTTTTCTCCAAAGGCTATAAAAAATTAATTTTGATATGGATCAAATTCATACGTGGAAAATATAAATTTTGTGGTTCACATTATTATACGTCGTTAAAAAAAATCTCACAAAGCACATATATTGTATCTTTATTTTTTACTTAGTCTTGCATTTAATTATTTGATTCGATATAAAACACAAAATTCAAAAGTATAGATATGGATTAGGTCCATAATAGATTTTATCTTGTGTTGTTATAATCGTTTGATGTATGTGTGTTTGAGCTGAGTTTTTTTTAACAGGTTTGGAAAAATGGTCTAGGATGAGCATAGACTATATAAGCTTCGATAGAATATAGTGAAAAGTTTGGGAAATAGGAGATTCAGATTGACTAACATCCCCAAGAATTTATTTTATTTTTGCCAATCCCTTGTCAAGTCCTATAGATTTCACGAAGGAAATAGTAGACGAAGAAAGAAGGTTTTCTCCCCAAAGTTATAGGAGAAGTATTCCATTACCTTCGGCACTATTGCGGATAGATCATGTCTAGTAGTCCAAAACAGAACTGGACAAAGTTTTCTGCCTATGAAATTTGCTAATGCTTTCTCTCTCAGGCCTCGTTTATATACATACATATAAATATATATATATATATATTTATATAAATGAACTCATTAATTACATCCTCGATGTTCTTCCTAAGTAATACACCTCATGGAGTACACTGCGGAGTCCCTTAATAAAGCAGGAGTAGTAGTACCATAGTACCCGCGTGGATGATGATGATCACTCTCCAGCCCATAGTCTATGATCACACCAGACCGGCGGCACTCCAGTTTCTCATCATGTTCATACACAAACTCAGGTATCTCCATTTCCTTCCTCCTCACCTTGTCCCATAACAAATCCAGCCTATTCACATACCTCACCTTCTCATATAACCTGTTCGTTCGTGTATTCACAGATTCATTAGCATAATTTCTAGTCTAAATTGTTTAGGGAAAACTAAAAATAATAATAATTCCTTTTGAAAAAGAAGGCAGCTAGAATTAGAGTGGTGTTAATTAATTACCCGCCACTGAAGAGGAGACGACCAAAAAGGGCTAGGAAGAGCCGGGAATGCAGTCCGGGATGCAGAAAATAGACAGTCTCCAGGTTATTTCTAACTTTTTTTGGAATGGAATAGTAGATTGATCGTAAGGCAGATAAACCTTGGAAGTTTTCAGCTCTGTGAACTCGTGTGTTTACGTACACAACTGAAAATGGCTTCTCAGATAGACTCGGGGTAAACCTTCTCCTCCAGGTACTTCTTTAGTGTTTCCTCAGTTATAGCCTTTGCTGAGATATATTTGAAAACAAATTAAGAACGAAGTAATTAATTTAGGAATAAGAAAGAATCAAATTAACAAACGCTTATTCATCATAGCTATTGAATTACCTGGGAAGACTTTCCCAATTATGCGGAGAATGGTTCTTCCGCATCTGTCTGTGCCCTTGATACTAAATACTTCTAGTTTATCGATGAGCTTTTCTTGCTCGGATGCAGAGAGTAGGGAAGAAGCAACAGAGTTCATGGTGACGGTGTGATTTTTTTGCGAGGCTCAGCAAGTGTTTGATATTTTGACGGATGACTCGTATATATTGATTGAGACAAGGCTCCCCTGCAAGCATTAAGAGGGGGAGAATGTTGAAAAAAAGGTCATGCTTAAGAAATGGACAGATTGAGAGGAAGCAGCGTAGGGAAGTTTCGCAATGAATTTATCGAGAGTTTTGTGTTGGCTTTTGGAGCGTGGTCCACAGATTGACGCATTGGGGTTCTGAGAGGGGGCCTCTTATCCATCTTGGTTTCTGGCTTGGCTCGATTGAATTGAACGGCAACTCGGTGAGCCTGGGACTGCGAGGGTCCGGTATAGGTATATTCTTCAGCATCTTTCTTTTTGTTTGAGCTGAAGTTTAGAATTCTGGCTATTGCAGGGATGGGGATCTGACAAATCTTGGAACCTTTACTCTTTCTCTTCTCTTTATAATAGCATGAACATTTTTAGCACACAAAAAAAAAAACCCCAAAATTTCATCAGATTTGTCAATGACAAATGCTCAATTAAGCACTTGATTTTTGGATAAGAAATGCTTAATTAAGTAACTCTCCGATGCCAAAATAACATACAATCCACTAATTATTGAATTGACGTTTATACTATTTTAAATAGCATTCATTACATCTAGACGACTTATTGTAGTTTATGAAATACAAACATTCTATCAAATCTTAAAAAATTATAATAAAAGTAAAAATTATAAAAACTAATTAAAAGTGTTTTTTCATCCAAATGAGATTTTAGTTTTGAAAAGCATTTATAAATTACTGCAACACAAAACTATTTAAGAAAAGAATATTTTTACAAAAAACAATATTAAAAAAACACTTTTTTATAAGATCATCCAAACGGACTTTATATAATATACAAATTGATTCTCGCATTTTCAGTTACAGCAGAAAGATATAAAAAAATTTGATAGAATTCAAAATGCAATACCTTGCAAAGATATTAACAAAATATACGATTAAAGTAATCTTTTTTGTTATATAAAAGTCCTTAAAGTTTTTACTTTGAACCAGATAAATATTAATTAGTAAAATTATTATTTTACCCTTTCATTATTAATCAAAATTATTATTGATTAGTAATTATTGAATGATGCTTATACATTAAAAAAAAAAAATTCATTTCAAATCAAACCAATTCATTTTCAATTCCGCACCTTATCCGTTTTTGTTTCAATCGATGTTTTTCTTTACACTAAGAGGGTGGCACCAGGTTTGAAACCAAAGTGGATTTATTTTTTGTCCCATATTCCCCCACTACCATCAAGAGATACTTATACTTTAAATTTTAGATTAAAAGAAAAGAAATGATATTTTAAATTAAAAGATTAAAAGAAAAGAAAGAACGAAACGGCAAAAGAATGGGGGGCTTGTGAAGGAGGGTTAGCGGAGAGGGTAGGATGGTGGGATCTGAAAATGAATTTTTTTCTTAAAAAAAAAAAAGGGTATGGAAAAAAGGGAAAAAATTGAAAGAAAAGTAAAAAAGAAAGAAAGAGGGGGGAGGGGGAAGAAAAAAAATATAAAAAATGAAAGAGAAATTGGAGGAATGATTTAAAAGTATAAATATGAAAATTGAAATGTTAGGAGTTTTTTTTTAATAAGTCACCTTTAAAATTTAAAGAAAAAATCAAATAAGCTAAATGAATAATCATAAATATTCATATTTAAATCATTTATAAATAATAACTTAAATAATTTAAATATAAATGATTGTGATTTATTTTTCCTTAACTTAAATGAATAGTTGATTACTCATTTTGTCAAGGGAATGGAAGTTTGTTTGAAGGTAAGATAGCAGACACAGAGAAAAAGCTAACTTTTTGTTTTTTCTTGGGGTCATTTTCGTTGGAGGGAGACATTAAATTTATCGCTCTATGACATTGAGTATGACTTGATCAAATACAAAGGTTAAGTATTAATTAGTCAAAAGGAAAAATGAAAAGAGACAAATATCAGAAACCCAGGTGTCCACCGTCCATCCATATCAATAATTCCTTACCTGCCGCGATGACGTCCTTGTCCATGTTTAGTTTAGTTGTTTACTAGAAGCCTGTTCATGACATTGATTCTTCAACACAGTTTGCATCATTCATTTTTCTTTCCTTTTTTTTTTTTTTTTCAAAGAAACGGAGCACTATATTAATAAATAATTTTATCTTTATTTATAAGTTAGTGATAGTTATTTTATTAAAGTTAAGAAATTTTTTAAACAAAAAAATGCCTCTATTATTTATTTTTATTTTAATCAAATTAACTATAGTGATTAGAGGGAAAAAAGGATAGTTATAGATAATATGATAAAAAATTAATAAAATATCTAATAAATTAATAACAATAACTTACCATTAATATAAAAAAAATGAGTTCAAATATCTTATAAATATGGATGAAGGGAGGGTTTCGAATCTTCTATCATATTTTTTATATAATTTTTTATATTATCAATAATAAATATACACAATACCTTAAAGAGTATTTATTTTTATCTGATAATATGTATTATTTGATTTGATTAGATAAAAGATGGTATAGAATACAAAGTAAAATGTCCCCAGCCTAAAATGTCCCCAGCCTAGATGGAGTAACAAACGTAAAGAAAGGTACAAAAGAAAGTTATCACAGGATAGATGTGCTGAAATGAAGATAAAAAACCTTAATACATATCGATTTTAATGAATTAAAAAAGGTACTCTCCTATCATAGATATATTATTAGATTCGTATATAGCTAACTCCTTGTCTTTAAAGTTGAATCTCCTTTGATCTAGGTTAAACATTAAGGAGACAATCATATTATATGCATTTGGATAGGATGTTTTCACTTTTACAAGTTGAAAATTCTTCAAAATCATATTTTGGACTTCCTACCCATCGCTACTTATTTCAGACTCAATACATGAAGAGGGTTAATATAATTCAAATTTAAAACATTTGATCTTCATTCCTGCCATTCTATCTAATGAAGTGCTCCCAAAGAGACAACTTACATTAAATAGCCTAAAAATATTTTATTCTTTCGAATCAAGTGAGTTTTGCTTTTGAATTTTGAAATTCACAAAGGAGACAATTATTTTTCTTCTCCTCCTTCCCCATTTCCTACCTTCTTTAAAAGCACCATTTCCTATCCGACATAGCTCCAACGAGCCAAAAAATTTCAACTGCTCAAAAGTCACTCAAAAGTTGCCATGGTAGGATTTAAGCCTGTCTTGTGTAGCTTGTGGTTCGAGGAAGCGGTTACGCCACACATTAACGAGCAAAATGGGCAAGAAGTAATGACCTCATTTTTCTTTGTTTTCCTTACCTTCTTCACAATCTATCCCTATTTTTTTCTTTTTCTTATTATTATTATTTTTTTTACATAAGGGACTTCTCTCTCTTTTTCATTTTTATCATCCTTGCCCATTCTCTATGCTCCCCAGATCCCTGTTCTCTCTTGTCAACATATACTTACTATAGCTGAAGGCCAAATATTGATTCATTTTATCCTTTTCCTTTTTTTTTTCTTTAAATGTTTGTCCTTTATAAAAAAAATTTTTAACTCAATTTTTTTTTTACTTTATTTTTTCTTTCATAATAATGACACCCATACTTCTAATCATTATGTCTCTTTTAATTATTAAAAATTTTTAAAAGATATTTTTTTTTTTTTACGATGTGTCTCATCTCATGTGATTTATGATGCTTCGATTTGCTATGAATCAATCTTCGGTCTTCCTATTTTGAAGCATATAGGGTAAACACTAAAGAGATAAAGGCACAAAATAAACAATAATTTTATAGTGATGGTGGGCCTTGTATAACTCTAGTTGAGTAGTTGATCTACAAGAATTCACACAAGGATGGTTGTGGAGACGAGTTGCTAGAGTTTAAAATGATTTAAAAATTTTATAAAGAAAATACTTATATTAATGTAATTAACTTTAATAGTTTATTAAATGTGTGGATGTTTTTTAAACTTTTGATTAGAAGTATATGTTTTTTCAAATTCTTAATAATTAAAAGAGACATTAGAAGTATGGGTGACACTATTATGAAAGAAAAGAAAATAAAAATAAAAGTAAAAGTTGAGTTAAAAAATTTTTTTATAAAGAACAAAAATTTAAAGAAAAAAAAAAGAAAATTACAAAAAGAATCAATATTTGGCCTTCTAAGTATAGGTTGATAATATATATAGTATGTGCGACTGACGCAGGGGTACAATTGGTTGTTTAACTTTTTTACTCACTTGAAAACGATATCGTTTTTATTCGATGAGGGTGGAACTCGCAAACGAATATCTCTATCTCCAACCCGGAGCAAATAATACTCATCCGTCTACCGACTGAGCTTAAAACCTCAGAATTAACGGGAAGCCTCAGACACCTCCGGTCGCCGGCAAGACAAAAGTAGGAAACTTTCATCATCTGAGTTGTGGCACACACTACATTGAACATTTGAGTAATCAGCCTGCATAATACAAAAGCAACAGATATCCATCAGGAACGCAAAATGCTCACACTCACAATTTCAAAATAAGGATATTGTCAAATGTTATTGGCCAAGCTATAGCAATTGATAGACATATTACACTCGATACAGAAAGTCGTCAGAGCACGAATGGAATCAACTCAATTACACTGTAATAAGAAATTATGAACTTTAAATCAATGTTTTAAAAATCAGATCGGACGTCAAATCAAAATAGTTAATGATTCACAGTTTAATGATCTAACTATAATTGAACAGTAATTAAATCGATAATATTATAATAAAAAATATATTTTGTATAGATAATTTTTTTAATTAATAATTTAAGATATAATCATTTTATAATACAATAATATTTAAATAAATTTTAAGATTATGATATTAACAGTTTTTTTATAATAAGTAATAAAATGTTTTATTTTATAGTGCTTTAAATATAATTTTTAATGTGGATGAAACTTGAAGATTATAAGATATTTTATTTATTAATTAATCTTTAATAATGAGGTATATTTTGAGTAATTTTTTTTTATTTAATAATAATTAAATGGAAAAATTTATAATTTGATTGAAGAATTATTTGTTATTAATATATTTTAATTTTTATTGAAATTTGAACTAATTTTAACCCTAATTTATATTTTTTAAAAAGTCGATTGGTTCAATTTCAGACCGGCAGGTTCACCAGTCCAATAGATCTATCCAATCTGATGTTTCACTTAGAGAACGGTTTTTATAAAAAACGGTTCAATACCATCTTATGAGTTTGATGATCGGTTCTCGATCTGACCGACCGATCCGATCCGAATACTTTAAATATTTTCATTTATCTTTTGATGTTTTACCCTTTGATTACATATTTTTTATATTATTTCTAACAAAAAGTGCGGCAAGTTGTAATAAGAACTGAGCATGAGGTCCAAACACTCACAGGACCAGCCTGTGAAAACTCTCAAGTAAAAGGTTTTCTGAAAAATCCTCAAGATTCGCTCATCTTCATTGTAGGGATGTTAATGGATTGGATTCCAAGGAGGATGGTTAAATCCATAATCCATCTTTGAAAATAAATTCTAATTATAATTTCCAATCTAAGAATCCACCCCAATTCTGGAAACCCTTCGGCTGAAAAAAAATATTTTTTTTCTTTAAAAAAATATCAAATTTTAACTTGCTTTCAATAAATTATTCGTATGTAAAACATATTTAACATTTAAAAAAATCCATCTCTTAACATTCAAAAGAGAAGAAGTTTTGATTCACCATCAGTATTCAGAGGACAGGAAAAGTAAAATTGGCATTTGAAAGAAAATAGAGATTATTGAATTAGAGAAATAATGATTAGAGAAACGTATATCAATACAAATTGAAATTAATATTATTTTTATTATAATATATTATATAAGAAATCTACTATATACAAAATTTATAATTAAAAAAAAATTATACTAGTTGGTTTCACATATTAAGGATTAAAATTGAAAACTATATACTTTATAATTCAACACTAATCCTGTCAAATTATGATTTAGGAAATTATAATGTCAACACTTAACCTTTTTAATCAACCGTAATTGCATCCTTTAGGGTGGATTGAACTTGAGTTCCAGTTTAATCTAATCTATTTACACCCCTACTTCCTATGTATTTCCTCCTCTTGAGGCCTCCTTTATTTTGTACAGGTCCAGATATTTTGAGGTCCATCTAGCAATAAAAGGCAAAATTTTGAGCTCACCCAGTCAATTGTGTAAGTGGGTAGAAACACGTCATGTCTGCCCAGGACAAAAGCCAGGCTATCATGGACTCATTAGTAAGGTGTCCATATTTTGATATTGGACGTTTGATTTCCACAGTCATTAATGCTCCACCTAGAATGAAGCAAGTAGACTCATATTTTAGAATTTTCTTATTATTGAACTTTCTCATTCATTATTAAAAAAATGATTTTTCTCCCCAATTTACAAACGATCCATCATCAGAGGAAGTCGATGAGTTAATCTTATTGAGTCTTTATTGCAAGGACGCGAGTTTATTTAAGAAATCACTCTATGTCACACTTAACAGTGTACTTGAATAGTTTGGAGGTACAGTTTATATATAATAGATAATGAATTCGATTTGAGTTTAATATAAATTTTAATTTTAATGAATTTATAAATACTAATAATATAGTCGAGATGTAAAAGTATATGAATCTTTCTCGAATATTGCTTATATAAAAAAGAAAAATTAAAAAAAAAAAAGAAACCACTATATAGACATTCAATAACAACAACAACCAAGATATTCCTCGCACATCTAATTCTTATTCGTGTTTTCTGATTATTATAACATCATCTGTCCTAAACTTGCTCACTGCAGGAGACATCGGAATAAATCTCTCTCGCCTTGCATGATAAGGTTTTCTTGAACATGAAACAAACTCATCCACGTCCAATTCTAAACCCTTCTGTATTTTATTAGAATGTGTTTGGATTGAAAATTTGAGTTGTCTATTTTTCATTCAAATGAGTTGAAAGAAAAATTTTAATTAAAAAATATGAATGAGTTTTTTTATTTTAAGTGAAAAATGGATTTCTATCTAAACTTATATCTTATTAAATGAATTGATACATCTAAAAAAAATCCACTATCTCAGATCATCAACTTATTATCAACCTGACCCTAAAATCTAAATGGATATGCAGTCTGTTACCCATCAACTTGTTATCAATCTAACCCCGGAGCCTGCACGGTGTTGGTCAAAAATTATGCAAGAAATTATTGGTCAAAATTAGGCAAAAATTTTGGTTGCCTAACAGTTATAGAATCAAGAAGCTTAGTCAAGGAAATTAGGTAACTACCCAACCATGAATGCCTATATAAATGCCTCTCCCTACTTCATTTTATCTCATCCCAAAAATAATTCTTCTCTAAGATAGAGAGTGAAAGAAAGTTTAGAGAATTAAGCTTGTGTGAGAGAAAATTGAGAGTAATTTTCTTGGATATATTTGGGTTGAGGGTTGTAAGTTGTATTTGTAAACACCTTGTTTCCTTTGACTAAAATTTTGCAGCAGCCAGTCGACGTAGTCCGAGTTGGGCGAACCACGTAAATACTTGTGCTCATTTATTTATTTGCATTCTTACAAATTTGGTTCATAGGAAATTTTGTGTAATTTCCCAACAACTGGTATCAGAGCTTTGGTCTTACAATCTGACAATTTTTTTACAAGTGAATAGTGTTTTTCGTGAATAGTGAATTTTGTCGATCTGTCAACGGAGGTGTTCTAATACCCGGTGATTCGAAGAAATTGTCAGAAATAATCCAGAAGTAACCAGATTTGAGCGGAAGCAATGGCGGCAGACAAAGGAAAGGTGAAAATTGAAAAATTCGATGGTTCAGATTTCGGATTCTAGAAGATATAGGTAGAAGATAATCTGTACCAGATAAATCTATACCTACCTCTCAGTGGGAAGAAGCCGAAAACTATGAACGATGAGGAGTGGGCCTTGCTTGATAGACAAGCCCTTGAAGTTATCCGATTATCGCTATCTCGCAATGTTGCATTTAACATAGTGAAAGAAAAGACTATGGCGGGTCTTATGGAGGCTCTCTCAAGTATGTATGAGAAGCCATCCCCCTCGAACAAAGTTCACTTGATGAAGCGGTTGTTCAATTTGGGAATGATGGAAAGCGCATCGGTAGCTCAACATCTCAATAAACTCAACACAATCACAACCCAGTTGAGTTCAGTTGAGATTGAATTTGATGATGAAATACGAGCACTCATACTATTGTCTTCTCTTCCATAAAGTTGGAATGCTACTATCACAACCGTAAGTAGCTCATCAGGAAGCAATAAGTTGAAGTTTAATGATATGCGTGATCTAGCTCTCAGTGAAGAGATCAGACGGATAGAATCGGGTGAATCGTCAACCTCCTCAGTTTTGCAAACAGAGTCAAGAGGAAGGAACTCAACTCGAGGGAATAGACCGGTGGGGAGGTGAGTGAGGGATAGGGGGCTCACTCCGGCAGGTTTGATGGAATTAACGACCATCGGGCCTCTCTTAAATGACCTGGGGGTAAGAGCTTGCAACGGCATCTGATGACACGAGAAGAGAACGCAAAGCACTCTTTTCCATGCGTAATAACTAACTCTTTTTCTTTTAGCAGGCTCTTTGAGACCAAGTCCTTTGATTTGATGCGTAGAACAACCTTTATTCTTTCTTGTATAACACCCGGACAAATGGTTGTTTGGGAGAAAACCATCAACATGATCTACTAGGTCAAGTCTGATTAAAGCACTCCAACCCAACAAGCGAGTAACTGTGGACTTAGATAGCAGAATGACTCTTTGAAGACGAAAAGAAATTGTATGGCTTTCTTCCTATTTATTAACAGAAAATTTAGTGCAGAACGCGGCTTTCAATCGGAGTTGGGATCTTAGCACCCAAAAAGTCTGTCTGTACAAACGATCTAGGCCTGTATTCGGAGTTTCCCTGGGGTTGGTAAGGC
>JAWZTD010000004.1:1427459-1437529 GCA_035221335.1 Echites panduratus | reverse complement strand
GGAAGTTTATATGTATATGAATATATAAAGAAAAAACACTTTGAGCATCTAATTCTTGGACAAGATGAAGAATTAATAACTTAGATGAGGCCTTAATCAGCCTTACAAATTATTGAGGGAAAGACATACGCAGCTTTCCAAAAAGTGCATTAGATTTCAAGATTTGTCAAGCTTTGTGTTTGTGCTGGTAACGACAACGTAATCACTAATTAAAGTTGTTAATTATCTGAGAAGGCTTAATCACTAAGAACAGCTTACGCCAAAACAAAAAACAAATCTCAGAACTAAGGAAAACTAAGTGAGTCTGATAATGCTAAAGATGGGACGCAAACAAATGGAGTTATGCCATATTGATTGAAAGAGATCATAAGATTTAAGAAAATTGGTTTTATCTTACTGATCTTTCGATCCTAAGTGTCATGATTAATTAATTAATTAAAAAATACCTTTAGCATGTTTATAGAGTAATTGATAAGTATGCTAACATTCTATATGTATATAAATGGAAAATATGATGATGACCAGGAATCCAGATTATACATTTTTGTTGACCTAACCTGACTTGCCGCAATTGACCATGCAAAGGAATTTACTTCATTTCAGACACAGAAAATATGCATTATAAGAATCTATCAGAGCAATGTTCATCACACAAATGTCAAGGATTTGAACTTCAGGAATGTAGTAATTTTATTGAATATCTGAAGTAGATAGATAGATATACATAGAGAGAAAAGAGCTCCAAATTTACAACATCCAAGGACAAATATCTGTATCTCTTTGTACAAAACTTTACATAAAATATAATCCTCTAAGAAACTGCAGGTTCTTTCTGAGAAATTAGGGAGAAACATGGATATATGTACTTCTCCTCTGCCTGAATCAAGAACAGTTACAGCAAAACAGATAAAAAGGAAAAATTGGGAAAAGCCCAGAAAAGAAAAACTGATCATCGTAAAACATAGTCACACGAGACTAGAGAGATCATAGAAAGAAACCTCTTGAAGAACTGCTGGAATATTGCTAGCAATATTATCAGTGTTGTTATATGAACATGAATCATCCATCTGCAGAAGCCATGATTCGATATCGCCATAAGGTGGAATATATTCCAACTTGTGGCTATTCCAGATGGAACTTTCCAAGACATTGAATGTATCTGATACATAAACTTCTTGTGGGCTTTCTGTAGCTGCGGTTGTAAGAGAAGTTGGGATGCTACCTTCTGAGGAATCAAAGGATGATGATTCGAGGCTGCTACGTTCTTGAGGTCCCTGATCTTCAATTTCAATAATATTGGGGATTTCCATAACAGGTTCTGGATGGATTGAAGCAAGCAGAGGAGGAGGAGGAAATGAAATGGGATTTCCATTGCCAGTCAGTTCTTGAACAAGTTTCTTGAAGTTTGATGAATCGGTGATGTATACCTTAGGCCTCAAAACCTTAATCAAGTTGCTCATATTTTTCTTGTCAGTCCTAGATATTTTTGTTGAAGCTTGACTTGATTTCTTTCCCATGTTATCAAATCAAAACACGGCTGGAGTTTTCCTGGTCCCTTGAAATCAGCTCCCAATCTTCTTCTCTCTTGTTTCTAAGGTCTCCGGATTATCCTAAGCACAACTGAAAAGAAGGCTCGAGGGAGTTGATATAGTTGATGGAGGAATACTGTGGATATAATATACAACAAGCCACAGGATGTAAAGATGCTGAAAGTGATGTTTTTTTCCTGGTTCCACACTAAGTTATGTAAATTGGAGTCTTTGCCTAACAGGGTTGTGGTGGGGTGGGGGGAAGTGACCAATCCCTCCCTTGACATTCTTCCTCTATCCCTTTCTAGAGGGTCAGTATGGAATGTGAATTAGCCAAGAATATGCCAAGATTTGTATTTACACAGACGTTATTCTGACGTCTTGGTTAGTTAAATTTAAATGCAAACATTTGTCAATTCATTGAGGTTGAAATCAGGGGCATCCCTTTGTGTGGAAAGAGTAATTAAAAAATGGTTCTTTGATGGGCTAGAAGAACATAAAGGTTACGCAGCACACTATTAGGCCTTGTCTGGTTCTGGTTCTGGTTCTGGTTCCTGTTACATCATCATACAAACAAATGCAGAATTCAAAGAAAATAGAAAATTTTATGTTATGAAGAACATGTCCTCATCTGGTGAAGTCAATCTTGCTGTGACTGAAGAAGGAAATTTTGTCAAGACAATGCCTATCGGCTTCTCATCTGAGTCACCCTTTGACCTATGTAAATTAACTCCAAGCTTTATGTTCTTCTGCTTTGATTTCATCCTCTCTTAGGTAAGGAATCCAGATCATTTCCAGTTGTCAAAAGTCAGTGATTTCATTAGCAATTGTATGACAATTTCTAAGGTTTATCTTTATCCCCTTAAGTGCCCTTCAAACCTTCAATGATTTATGATCCGAAGGTGAAAACCTTTGGAACCCCATTTCTGGTTTTAGCCAATTTCAAGATGGCACCTGGTCTGACATGAATCAGATGACAAATTAATCAATAATTAAGGTTAAAAATAGAAACAAAAACCCACCTTGAAGATGGCACCTAATAGAGCTTTCCAGCCCTTCCTGAGAGGACAAGTACTGTTTGATTGAAAAGGATTTACACCGTTTTATAAGACTATACACGTTGCACACTCACTGATGGATGCCAATTGACACATCTCCAGAATCTTGGTTCTTGGCTTTGGCTGCCCTTCATGTTGATTGTGATTGAAATGCCATTTGACAATGATTATGTTCTTTTGTAAATGGAATTCAGGACGGCCAATATTGTTCTTTGATTCCCCTCTATTCTTTTCAAAACCACTGGAAACTTCAAGAATCTTTGGTAATTCTTTTCAAAATGGAAAACCCACCCAGATAGAGATCACATATTGTAAAAGATCATAAAACAACAAGCATAGCACAACAGAATTTCCACATTCTTGTTTGTTACTGTTATATCGATTAAGCGGAAGACGAAATCCCACTTCTGGGAGAAGAGAGGAGACTGGAAAAATAATCAATTTTTATTCATGGCTGCTTTTTCAATAAAGCATCATCTCCTTGAAAATTGAACTCCAGGTGATGATGATGGGAACAGCATTTAATAATGGTCAAAAAACGTCACAAATCAATCAATCGGTTTCCATCTAAATTAAACACTACATTATTCATTTCCCCCCGTGAGGAAAAGGAAATAAAAAGATGTTCCATTTTCAATTTCGACAATGCTGAAGGAATTGTGTATAAAGAATGGGATAATACTGGTGGCGATTAGGACATGAAGATTACTTAATTCAGTATGAGAAGACAAATTCAGTTAACATCAATGCTGCCGCTAAAATCTCTCAGGTCAGAAAAAAGGCTATTCAGGTACCATTATTACTAAGAAAAGGACTCAAAAATTTCTGACAAGTCTCCGGATTGTTTTTTATCATCCTTATTCATCAATCTTGAGGATACTAAAAATGATGAAGGGAAAAATTAGACAAGAATTCAAGATCTAACATCTCCTGTAAATTGATCTTACAGATAAAATTGGTCAGTTTAGACATTGGGCCAAATGAAATGTCTGAAAGTCAAAACAGCAACAGCTTTTATTATTACAAGTTCAGAATCAACAGAATCCTATAAACAAACTACATGAGGTGAGATCCTAGGCAAGTATAAAATCAAAGAATAAGGTGTGACCATTGAAGACACAGTATTCCCAAAGGCAAAATTACACTTTTTTTTTTTTTGGGGGGGGGGGGGGGTGGGAAGGGGGGAGTTGTTAAATCTTTATCAAGATTTTGATTCATTTCCTAAAAATGAAGATCCCAGCTTCAGCATGAGAGGATAGACAGGGCTAAACTCCTTGTCTCCTCTTGCCCTCACTTTTGTTGCATAATCATCTAGAGTTGCTTTGATACCTTTCCAGATCTGATCCTCGCCTTGAGAATCCAGCCATAATGAATACTGTAGCGGTGTAAGTTGGTTTCTTTGCATGGGTGATTGTAGTTCATCTGGTGCTCTTGAGTATAGATGGTGGAGTATGGCACTTGGTGGTAGATCCTGAAGAAGTGGGGATGATTCCAATTGAGATGTTTCCAAGAAAATAACGGGCCGAAACGCTCGGAGTGCACGGTATGGGGCACCAAGCTGTTCAACTGGAAACAAATTCTGGCTTACTGCCAATTCAAGCTCAGCCATGTCCCTGGCCATTCTTAATTTGCCTGATTCTGAAAGTGGCCTAACAAGGGAAGCATGTCGAATAAAAAATATCAAAACCCTAGAAGCCATGCTCCTGATGAGCCTAGTGCATATAGTCTCTTTCCTGGTCGTCGAGGCATTTCCAGTAGGCAACAGCCTGGATAGAAATTCAGTGCGGAAATGAAGAATGCTCTTCTGCAATTCTTCCATATAAGGTGATGCATTGCTATCCATGGCAGCATCCATGCCAAGAGTACTAAAATTCTGCTCATGAATTTGCAGGATGCAGGACTGGAGACGATCAAGCATTGCTTGGAACAAGGATGTCACTGAATCACATGCAACACCATATATTGTTCCTAGTGCAGGAGAGAGAAGTTCACCTGCTATAACAGGCAACCCTTCCATTATGGTTGATACACGCGTATGAACTTCTTGCAAATGTTGGCATAATGTGAAATTCTTTAGCTGTGCTGTGGTTGCAGGGCCAGTTATTTGGCGAGCTTCAGGGCCTGTTGATATCTACAAACCAGAAAAGTTTTGCGAAAGTTAATCCAAGATGACAAGTTTTGGTAAACAGTATCAAATAGATAATGCACCATAAACACATTTGACTTACTTTACCTAAAATAAAGGTATTAGACATAAGAGAAAACTTTCACATAAAAATATAAGCAAATAAATAAAGAAATAAACCAGCGGAATACCCAAATTTCAAAGCAGATATGTGCTCAGTCTTCACAAAACATGGTTGTATTCAATTTTTAGTCTGTGCAGGTTTGAATCAAGGTCACAGCCTTGCAGGATCTAAGTATAAGGTTCCTTCCACCCAACCATGTAGGAAAACCCCAAGGGTAAAGGAATGAGAATGTAAAAGCATGGACCCCTTACGAAGCACATTCATATATGAAATAAACTACAAATCAGATATTTTCATTTGGAATACAAATTATTTCCTACTTTCCAAGAGGTCATGAGAAGATCTAGAGAGTAGAGTTCACTTAAAAATCTTATCTGGTATTACCGGAGTAATGTTCTAGTGTTCTTCAAAAGGAAATGAGATTTTCCAACTACATTTTGTAAAATTCAAGGGAAGAGAGACAATGAGAAAGGGTTTTTGATTTGAAGAAAGGCAATGGGAAAGCAGAACCACTGGAATGTGGTAAACATGCAGTGTCATCCTTTTTCTTCGACCCTTCTGCTAGTCTTGCATGAAGAAAACACATAGCAACTAATAAAAGATCAATTTTTTTTCAATTATGAAGTTCATCCTATTACAAGTAATATTGATTTGTTCAGCCTAAAATAATTTCCATTTAAGAAGTCCTTTGCAAGAAACAAAGAAAATTATCTCAAAAAAAATAAAACAAAGGGGATAGGCACATAAAAACATGGTCTTTGCTGTTGCATAATCGTGCAACTGAAGCAGATAAAACAACGAAAAGAAGAGAAGGGCTTTCAAATTTCAAAGAGGCAATAAGTAATGCATTAGAATTAGTAAGATCTTGCTTTTACCACAATAATAGCATCTCATAAGAGTGATTAAAGAAATGTTTGGCCTAGCCATTCTTCGGGCAGATGACAAACTTATGTTTTGGATTGCTCGAAAAATAGATGAGACTTATTAAAAATAAAATAGATGAAACTTATTAAAAATAGGGATACATAAAAATTTACAATACCACCATCATGGAGGAAGGAGTTTCTAGAAGTGAAGTTTCCTCTAGGGCTATGTATACTACTAAGATGAACTTTTCCAAAATTAACGTGGATGAGCTCTAGAAATCAAATGTGCTGGTGTGCAATCATCAGGATGCACAAGGAAAACTGGTTGCAACAATGGCAACAAGCTTAGGAGTCTGTGATCCTTCTCACAGGGAACTCCTGTAATATATTAGAACAGCAGGAATCTGCTGTTAACTTTGGAATAAACAAAAGTTTCAATTGAATCAGATTGCCCTGGGATAGCAAGGGATTGAAGGATATGACAGAAGATTTGTCATAGTTGGGAAATTTGAAAGGTTGCATTAAGCAAGTTATGGGGCATTTGTATCCTAAGGGGTACTTATATAAGGAAATCTAAAAATGCCCCCCTGGCAGATTTATTTGCAAATTGGGCTAGAGGGGTGTCAGGTTCTATTTTGTAGATGCAAGATAATCCTGTCTGGCCATCTTTGTTAACTTATATTAGTCACAAAAAAAAAGGAAAAGAATGATATACTTCTAGAATGAATTGTCTAATACTTAGATCAATGTATGCAAAAGAAAAAACATGGATGTTAGCAAAACCACTGAAATACTTTGGCCGTTGACAAAAGGGAAATGAAAAGGAAGCAAGTAGAAAATAAAGTACATAGATATTTGCAAACAAATCTTGAAGCAGTGTGGGAATTGAAAAAGATTCTGTCTCTAGCAGATCATAATAAGTTGTTTCTTGAATCATTAGAAATTAAGGAATACCTGATATTCAGCTCTTTCTGCAAGCAGTAGCAGAACTTTACTGATCTCACGCAAAACAAGAAGAGTTAAACGAATATCAATCTGCACAGCTTCAATTTCTTCCTGAATCCGTGATACCATCCTCAAGATATGTTCTCTAGAGGGAATGCTTCCACGACTTGACATGGGAAATATAGAATTGATAAGATCTGATAAACGACTTAAGCAAAGAGCTGAGAAAGCTGTCTGAAAGATTTCAATGGCAGAAACCAATTTATCTTTTCCCTCTGAACTAAGAGCAGGTGGAACTCCCTTGACATCCGTATCACGTGAAATTCTATCAAGTAGGTTCTCTGTCATGGAGAAAAGCTTTGGATACCCGACAGTGAATATCTCTTTCACAAAGCTTGATGCAGTAAAAGCAGATTTCATTTGGCTAGCAAAAGATTTAACCAGTGCCTCCCAAACACGATCTGTTAACATTGGGTCACCTTCCTGAGGAATAATAGCTAATTAAAAAGCCAAACAATAACCAAAGAGAAACCAGAAGGGGGAAAATGGACCTCAGGAACAAAAGATTTCTAATACAAAGGTAAGTTAATTACTGAGCTTTAGCAAATTCTTTTAGCATATCATGCTGAGGCTAAATCAGACCAAGTGACTCATGTCATGCTCTATCAGATGGCAAGGAACAACTATAGCCTACAGGTTGTTGTTATTGTAAATGATGTGTCTTACCTAATAGTAACTTCATATACCATTATAATCTATCACTTTTCATCTGGTCTTAGTTAGCGAAGAAATCATGTCATCTTCATTCGATCATCAAGATACATATAATATTAGAATACACACAACTTTCGAGATCATTCTGCCCTCCTCTGTTCTTTTTGCCAGTCTTTTCTACTTCTCTATGCTTGATACATAGAAATCATAAAGACTATTGGATGATCAAACAGATAAAGGTCATTCTCATTTTTTACCATATTCAACATCTAGTTGCAAACAGTGCATCAAGATACAGTAGAAATGTAGAAGTTCACATTGTCAGTGAGTTGATTCATAAGAAATCAAATTAAAGGAAGAAGGATAAAAGAGAAAAGGTATTAGATTCCACGAGTTTCACTACCTGCAAGGCTGCTGAATCATGCTAGTAAAGCTTTTATCTAAAGCATCCTTAACAGTTAAAGAGCAACAAAGTCTGAGTACTTATTATTAGTAATGGCAATCTGCAGTTGGCAAGTTAATATTTTATGACTTTAGGAAGAGTTACTGTTACACTTAACTAGACCAAATAGATTAAACCTTAAATTCCGGCACTTCTTGATAGCAGGCAATGGAAGACACGCTTACCTGCAAAACCTCATCCAGGAGGAGAACATGTGTAAAAGGGTCCCTCTTCTTGGACAACACTCTCTGGAAATGCCAAACAGAAACCATAATTGAATGTAACTGATCCATACAAGCACTCATCCTCTGCCAAAGCGCCTCTTTTGCTTTAGCCCCGCCTCCAATCTGAGGTGTCCCACTCCTCTGCACCGCTCCAGGCCCTGCAAATCCCCCTCCCCCACCTGATATAGCCTTCATATCCAATGCCACGCTCACACTTTTTGCTCCCATTCCCTTATACTTGCTCACTAAACCGTCCACAGTCCCCCTCAACTCTCCCATATTATAAAACACCTGCAATCCTGCCCCAACCTCAGCCTGATTCAACCCTTCAAGTCCTCTTTCGAGGACTTTCATTCCCTCAGCCCGCAACTTTTGCCCAACCTCCAAAACCCATTTCAGCTCAGAGTCCACAACATCAATTCCAGCCAAATGTGACTCATTGTACAGAGTTAATATCTCAAAATGTAGCTGGGCAGCCTTAGAAAGGTCAAGTCTTTCAGGGTCAGGGACCGAATCAAACAAATCCCTGAGCTTTTTTGACAATCGGAGAGTCCTAATAGTAGACTGTAGGAGCTCTGTAGTAGAGTGAAGGTTCGAGAGTTGAAGAGTCTTGGTGGCAATGGCACGGTGGGGATCAGAGAGCTCAGAACGGATTTTACGTATAGATGATTGGAGGGCCGAAACAGAGGACCTAATGGAAGCGAGAGCAGAATCGGCAGCCTTGAGTGAAGAAAGTTGCTGAAGAAAATCCTGATGGCGAGAAAGTACCTCATGGCGAAGTTGAGAGTCGAGCTGGCGCAGACCCTCTTGGAGTTTCTCGATGCGGGAGGCGGCGGAGCCAGACGATAGCGCAGCAGAAGAGAATCGAGTGGAATCGAAGTCCGCAGAAAGGAAAGCTGAGAATATGGGGTCAGAGGAGAAGGAGTCAAGAACGGAAGGAGAAGGTGTTATGGGCACTGGAGTGGCGATAATGGGAACCGGGTTGGCGGTAGTGGATGGAGTTGCGGCATCTTTGAATGTGGAGAGGCGTTGGAGAGAAGATCTTTGGATGGCCGGAGAGGCCATCTTGATCTGATGTTGATCTGAAAAGAAATGTAACAATGCCTGAGCTCCAGTGGCGGTCCGCGGCGGTTCTGATTTGAACTATTGGCGATGGAACTGTGATCGGAGATTCTGAGAGCTCAAGAAAGGGATAAAATGAGGGTTTAATTTCAATTGGCACTAGAAATATAATTGCAATGTTGTAGCAGGACTATCAATTTTTTGTTTTTTCCCCTCTCTCTTTGGTTAATACAAATAGTTCTGATTTTCCTTTTATATTTGTCAACACTGTAATAATTTATCAGAAATTTCTAATTGATTTTTTTTATTTGATTGAGCCTAAGAAATGAATTTATTAGAATGTAAATAATTATAATTAGAATGAAATGAATTTTCATTTCTAATTTATATTCAAACCATTTGAAACTATTAACTTATAATTGAATATATTTTATTAAAATCTAATTTATATTTAACTATACTTATTTAAATATTTGATTTGAATGTACAAATAGTTACCTTGGTACTAATGCAAAAGCAAAAATTAGGTATCCTTATATTTTTAAAGTTCATTTCGTTCTTTTAATAATAAACTATTATATGAAAATCATTATAAATGAATCTACTAATGACATAGTCAAACAAATAGTAAGGCAATTTGTTAGTTTTAGTTTATACTAATAAATAATTGAAGCATGTTATAAATGGGTAATGTAGACCTAATCCCTTTTAAGTCCTCGCTTTCATTTTATTTCTCTCCCTTTCAACTTGTAAGATTTTTGCCCCTCATCTTATTGTGTTGCCACAAAAAATAATCCATTTGTACAAGCCTTTTTATCTTCCAAAAATAATAAATTATTTTTGACTAAATACCAAAAGATTTCTCATTTTTTAAAAATCTTCATATTTTTATCCATTCTTTTTTTTTTTACATTGATAGTTATATTTTTAATGTAATAAGTTCAATTAATTTAATTTATATGAATTAAAGTTTATTAGATA
>JAWZTD010000004.1:1358468-1373419 GCA_035221335.1 Echites panduratus | reverse complement strand
CAATTTTAAAGAATTCAAAAGTAACGTAATTTTTAGATTAGAAAATAGAATTACATTTGGACAGAATTGCCCAATCCAATTCACTGCCGTCCTCTTATTCCCAAAAATTGCTTTCATCGTCCTTCCTTCCAGTTTCCAACCCAATTCATTCCGCTACCGCGGTCAAGAATTGCTGTCGTCAAGAACAAAAAGGCGAAGATGGCAAGCGGAAGGAGGAGGGACGTTGACGATAGTAAGCTGCTATAGAAGGGGCAAGAAATATTACAAATTCACACGAGAAAGACAACAGAGGTGGAAGCTGCAACATAGAGGAGCCAATCGAAAAAAGGAATTGCACATAAGATCGCGAAGCACTATTTGCTCTACATCTAGAAAGGTAGTAAAGTAGAAGTGTTCAATTAAAATATATGGGTTTTCTTCTATTGGGGTGAATCTCGCGGCTCTTCTTTTCCTTCAGTTTGAATCGAATGAGAATTGAGTGGTTGTGGAACGAAATGCTTGGCTGAGGTCAGTCCTGAGGAGAAGGAAATTAGAGACGCAGTTCTTCTTCGAAGAAAGGCAAGCCTGAAAAAAAAAATGTGGTTCTGGTTGACCTCGCGGTGAACAAAACCAGAAAACATCTCCTAATACTAGTTTTCTACTTTTCAACCTAATTTGACTCATTTGTTAGAAACTCAACCTGGTCAAATTTTGACCAGATGGGTTTTCACGAACTTTTCAGTTTTTAGTTTTAAAGACCTAAGTTTTTAGCCTTGTCCAAATGCACCCATTTATATATTTTTTAATTTATTATTTAATTTTAAAATATGTTAATTTAATCATTTGATTTTGTGGATTTAATAACTTAATTATTCAACTTTTTTATATTTGATTTTTTAACTTTGTGATTTTTATAATTTAACTACTCTCTCCATTTAAAAAAAAAACAAAAAAACTACTCTCTCCATCTTTTAATATAAGTCATTAATTGTCATTTTAAAAATTAAGACAATGTTTTTTTTAATCAAACTGAATGATCTATTCAAGAATGTCAAAGGTCAGGAGCAAACAACGCGTCGCAACTTTGAAAAATAACCCACCAATTAAGGTTATCCCGCCAATGGGGGACGGTAAAGATCACACAACTCGAGCGGTGTGCACCCTCAGCCCACCTAAAAAAGTAATTTACAGTGAGAGCATTAATTGTTCCACAGTAATTACTCAATTACTCTTACTGGATTAGACATTCTGATGAAGATTTGCGGGCAGACGCCACCCTCACTACCGTTATTTACGGTACCTACTTTGACCATTGTCAAAGTCAAGAGGGGCTACACAAGAACCTATGCTAGGAAGTTCTAAAATCACGAAAATACCATCCTAACTTCCTATAAATGGGAAGTTCAACTTACGTTAAAAGGTAGAATATTTTTGGCTATCTCTTGACTGGCATAAGCTTTAGATATTTTTCCTACTCTTTCCTCCTCTTTCTGACTTAAGTTTCGGAACGTACTTAGGAGAGACTCTCCTAAGTTTTCCATCTTAGCCGGCAATACTCCTCACAACTCCAAGTCCAGACCACCGCTGATCCGCTGAGCAACTATTTGCATCATCACAAACTAACAACAATATATAGGAAAAAGAAAGAGACAATGGGATGATGTAAAAAAAAAAAAAAACCTAATACATTATCAATAATTACTTATATTTAATGAAAAAAAAATAGTTCAAATAACTTATAAATAATAACGGAGGAAGTATTTAACTATGTTTTTTTTTCTAAAGATTTAACCTTATAATAATTAATTTTTCAAATTTGCAATGTGAAAAAACATAAAACTTAAGTGGTGGCTTCATCTTTGGATGCTTAATTTGCCTCATAAACCTTCTTGGGCTTTTCTTTTTTGGGAAACAAGATTTTGGCATAGAAGATGAACTGCTTGATGGGTTTCTTCCAACAAGAAAATGGAGGTCGAGAATGAAATGATTTCTTTAATTTTTCTTTTTAAGGGGGTTACCTTGTAATAATCTTGAGGATGAAATGAAAAAATGTAATAATAATATGTTTACATACTAAAAGCAATAAGAAGTCCATATAATAATTCAATCAAAATTGATGAAATCTAATTGGAAACAAAAGTATGTATACAAGGGAATTTGACCATCATCTCCCCCCGACTGGTAATGCTATACGTTCCATTGTAATATTGTCATATGCTCCATTACTTATGTTACTGTAATCACTACTGAGATTAAAATCAACTGATTTCTGTCCCAGCAAGTCCTCATGCTCTTCACCAGACCCCAACTTCAATTTACTTAGAAACCAAGGATGCTGCTGCTGCTGATCATGAGAACCTACGCTTAACCTCTCAAGCTCCGTTGCAACCTCTTTCATGGATGGTCTGTCATCCCCTCTCACATTTAAGCACCTCATTGCAAGAAAAGCAACCTCTTTAATTTCCTCCAACTTTAATTCAACATCCTCAATTTTACGATCAAGAATCTGAGTCAACTGACCTTCCTCTTTCATTGAAGAAAGGAAATGCTTTGCTAAATTTCTTTCTCCCTCTGGTCTATCCATTGACAGTACTTTCTTTCCCGTAATCAGTTCTACGAGAACGACTCCGAAGCTGTAAACATCGCTCTTCTCTGTCAATTGACTCGTCTGTAGATATTCAGGGTCTAAATAACCAAGGGTCCCCTGCGCCATCGTGAACATCTGCATTTGGTCCAGAGGAACCAATCTTGAGGCACCGAAATCGGATACTTTGGCATTGTTATTTTCATCCAGTAGAATGTTCACAGACTTCACATCTCTGTGAATGATGGGTGGAGAAGCGGCAGAATGCAAGTATGAGAGCACCCCAGCTGTTTCAGCAGCTATTCTCAAACGAGTGTCCCAAGAAATAACAGAGGACTTAGTAGTAGACACTTCGTGTATGTGTTGGTACAGGGTGCCGTTGTTGATGAATTCGTATACTAGTAATGGAACTTCTGTTTCTAAACAACATCCCATTACCACATTTCTGTGATTAATCTGTGAAAGAACAACCATTTCGTTGATGAATTGTTCGATTTGGTTACGATCAACTATTTTGGACTTCTTGATGGCCACAGCGGTGTTGTCTTCCAAGAATCCCTTGTATACAGTGCCATAACCACCCTGACCAATTATTAGGCTATCATCCAAGTTTCTCGTGGCCTTCTTGAGTTCTTCGGAGGTAAAAATTCTTGCATTATTTCTGCTGGTTCCTTCTTCTCCATTGAATTGTTGCTGTAGAATTAGGCCACCATTTTGCCTGAAGAACTTCTCCTTCAACATTATTGACTTCCTTCTGCGGAATTCAAAATAGAAATAAGAGCAGGAAATGACCAGAAATGCTGTCCCGACAGCAACACCAGCTCGCAGTCAAAGTTTATAATTAGTACATTTTTCATTTTTCGACTGAAATATTTAATTAATGTACATTTTAAGACTACACAAATACTAACAAGTAATGATCATGTAAATCTTCCGATTTTTGCTATCTGGTGGTAATTGATTTGGAAGACATCCTTCCCCGTCTTCCTTTCCATCACCTTGGAATCCCTCGGGGCAAATGCATGTGTAGTTTCCTGCTCCATTAACGCAAGAACTGTTCTGCCACAATTATTAAGCTTTGGATCTTGGCATTCATCAATATCTGCACAGGTTTTTAAAGGGAGATTCATAAACTTTTTGTCCACTCAATAAAAGAAAAAAATTACACACACCAAAAAAAAAATCTCTTGGTCATCATACTTACCTTGACAACCCACGGAGGTAAGGATTACCTTCGTAGCCCACCTCACATTTACAACGATAACCTAATCCTCTGACTCCCGGTTCATAGCACATGGAATTCTCTTGACAAGCATAACTAGTCAAGTTTTTCTTAACCTCTGCACAGGTCCCATTTCCAATAGACCAGTCAACGAGGGCAGGAAGAACGGTAGTGTTTTATATTGGTAAAATTATCAGTAGAAAATCGGAACGCTTGTTCTTGAACCACGAAAGCATAGCTGCAGGGATTAAAGGGCTGTACTCGGCGGTGCCTATTATAACTTCTCAAGGTCACATTCATTCTCCTCGTTCCGGGCGGGATGGAAGTTTGGCAGCAGCCAATGCCGGAACATGATCCATTAACAACATCACGTACACTGCTACAAATAGACATGCAACCGGTTTTATAGTTTCGATTGCCAATGTAAGCTTCAACGATAGAATAGGTGTCGCAACCAATTGCAACGAATTTTTTGGCAGTGTTATTGAATGAGAAACTGGACAGGGAGATTCCGGGACTCCTGCTACGACTTCGGTTGCCGCGATAGCAATTATAACCGAACTACTGAGTGACGGATAATTGGCCATCTAATGATATGCCGGTAACGTTGATATTGCCGTTTCTCATTCGGGGTTGGGGTGAATTTGAAAAATTGGTGGTGGTGCAATTGATGAAGAATGCGCTGTTTAGGTAGCAATCTTCTCTCGTGCCAAATGGGTATGGGATGATTAAATCTCCACAGCGATCTTCACAACCGGGTTTTGCTATCTGGAAGGTTGATGATAGTACAGAAGTAAGAAACAAAGATAAAACTATTAAAGTTGCAAGAATGATGAGTTGAAATGTGAAATTGAAATTCATGTTTCTTACTTTTGATCAGCAATAAGGAATTCTGCTTGTGTGTTTTCTTGATTTGTATGGGTTCTTTTCTGGGAATTTGTATTCAATTCTTGAAAAGACTTAGTCATAAACACGGCAATAGGACTCGCTTTAAAGTCTGCACACACGGAGTTAGTATGATTCTTATATTTTCTGCACGTTTTAATATCAGATATTCAGATATTTTCTACCGAGAAACTACAGTTCAAATGGTGTATATAGTAATTTTATTTCTAAAATATGGCAGTAAGTTATTAAATTGCATCTTGAAGAGTTCAAACTAATTTAATAAATAATGCAGACAAAGTCATGGTCTGACTGTAGCGTGTGAAAGCAATGAATTGCATGTTTTAGTCTATATATTTATTATTTCTGGGTTAGTCGAAACATAATATTATAGATTTCATGTCCTTTGGGATTCATTTGAAATGGTGGGTAGGTAATTGCACTGTTTTTTTTTTATTACTTATATTTTCCAGTGAAATCTCGAATATATATCAGAAATCGAACTACTTTTTTTTTCTCTAAAGATAAGCGAAGTGATATATATATAGTAGCTAGCTAGGAGGCACGCATGCAGTAGATCTGTTGAGCAATGAGTTGAAAATATTTCTCCCTACAGAAAATGATAGAACATAATTCTGAAAATTTATACTCGTTTTGTTTCTGCATGCAGAAAGGTATGCGGATGCATGTAATTTTTGGTTCAGCTGTTTTTTTTCTTGAGCAAGAAGTTCTGCATCGATCCTCTGTTTATAACGTACGTAGTTTCTCATGCAGACTTGACTTGCAAGATTACGTGCTATAAGAAGAACTTGCAATACATAGATTAGGTTTAATCAAAGCTTTCTAGAAGGACCAAACCACCACCATTATGTCTCACAGGCGCGCTAAAACCTCTAACCCTAACAAGTTAATGTTTTTTTAAGTAAAAAGGACCAAATCAATTATTTTTCCTTCTTATAATTAATTATCTTCTGGAAACTGAACGTGGAAGTTGATAAGCAACCAGTCTCCTTCAACTAGCATAATTGACAAGGTCGCAGCAGAAGTAATCTGAACACTTTAGGACCAAATTAATCAACAGAAACTGACCCATGCCATATATAATTCGACAACGATATGTAATCGACGCCCACATGTCTTTCAATGTGTGTACATGCATTTCTGTTACCTTTTAACATATTTATTTATAAAAGGGAAAAAAAGACAGAACGGGTCATTCCAATTTCCAAGTAATTGAAATTGATCTTTCCTAAATTATGAATTAGATAATTGGGAGAAAGAGGGATTGATAATTATAACCCATTGCATCATTAACCAAACAAGTTAAGATTACATTTACTTTGGGGCTGTTCACCTCAATGCCTATATTGTGTACAACCCAATCTACTACTGAAATGTTTGGACAAGAATTTTTTTTTAGCTAGCCTTTAGAGGTAAAGGGAAAAGGAGAATCATGGATCATGGAATTTCTTCAACATCAAATCGACCATATTACTTTCGTAAACAAGGTGTTATGATATGAAGTCCCCAATCATTCATCAAGATTATATCATTTTCCAAGATGTATATATCGAATTGAAGAGCGATTAGAAAAAAGTAATTAATCAACTTAAAACGAATCCTAACTACAAACTTTGTCACGATCTCAAGGCATATAGTATATCAGCTTATTAGACTCATCTCGTGAACTAAAAATTCCACAAGTACTCGCTCTTTGAATTAAAAACTTATCATCTGAAGCACAAATTTCACAACATGGTCATATACGAATTAGATAATTGATCCCTTTGATATAATAATAATAAAAACTCTAAAATTGATACTTCTTTAACTATAACACTTATTTATTATCCCTATAAGCAGGGTGCAACTAAGTTGGGCAAGGGATTTTTGCCTAAATATTTAACCCCAAAAATCACAATCATCTCACAGTACGTACTTTCTATATTTAATAAGACAAGAAAAAACCAGAAATGGGTGTAAAATGAGTGTCAATCAAGAACCCCCCCCCCCACCCAAAATGATATATTCATCCAAGACATGAGTCCAACCAGTGTTGGGGGTTGGCTGGCTCAATAAAGCCTTTGTCACATTGTACAACATGCTCCGTATGATATACGACGATTAGACTCATGATTATATGTCTAATGGTGACAAGTAAGGGGGCCATTTTTTTATTATAATGCCTCCTTAAGAGTAGAATCAAACCCATTTGTTCACATGCCCTTGTTTTCGTCTCTTCTCTGCATCAATGAATGAAACTCAAGGAAATCTATATAATTGAAAGTTACGATCTACTGCATGGCAGCATCCAATTTGTTTGTCCCCTCAACCAGTGATGTTTAAGGTAGATGTTCAATTTAGGGTGACAAAGATATGCACATATATCATTCTCTTCTCGATCGTGGATCTAGTCATTTGCTATATTGTCATTGTATCAACTCATAACTATAGATTGTCGAGATGTTGCTTGCTTGAGACATATGTATGGATATTGCATTCAAGAGCACTACAATTAACCTATAGCTATATTTTAATTCCCCAATCCTGTTCTAATATTTTCTTTTAATAGATTTCATGCCCTTAATAATATAATAATGATAATTATAATATAGAATGCACCATTCAAAATAAACTTACGTTGTGTGGAGACTTACATGGTTTTTAAATTAATTAATTAGCAGTTCTATATATATAGACATGCGCATGCTCTGAATCATGTATAAGATTTATAGATTATTTGATTATCTCTCCAGAGATATGCATATATGCATTCTTAGGATTACAATGATGATAGTACTGATCGCCTTCAGCATGCTTACCGATATTAATATCTCATTGGTACTAATTATTGAGATAATACATAGGAATATTGCTATATATGTCAATCTATACAGAGCACTTTTCTGTGTATTTGCATGACTTCCAGGTGAATACACATAAGAGTTTCCGTAAGTCACCTCTACAGTATTTCTATATTTTATTATACATATCAAGTTACAAATTCCTTGGAAACAGATTTATAAGCTTTTCTACTAAATCATCTTCTTGTCGAAAATGATGAGAAGATGTAAAGCACTTGTTGAAAATGTTTGCTATTTTGATCATCGCATATTCAAGATTTTCATATTTTTAATTAGGCTGGAATAAGCTTTTAGTCAAGCCAAGCGCAAGTATGTAAGTACTGGATTTTCAGTATTCTCACGAACACATCCAAATTAATATACATTTTTTAAATTTAATAAATAAAAATAATAAATATGATCATATATACACATTGGATCCATTAGATACACCCGAAAAAAAAAAAATGCTATTCAGGTATATAAAAATGGTTCCTCTCATTCTGCACCACATGATTTTCTCTCCTTCTACATGGATATATGAGCTTGCTTTCCAACGTGCAAAGATTGTGACAAACGATTACTATTATACATAAGAAAATGATGGAACTAAGGCTTGAAAACATATATGATCCTATATGTAAATATATCAAACACAAAAGGTACAAATAATATGACATCAACATGTGCATAGAGAACTGTATTGTCAAACTCAAACTGATATTCATATCTTCGATTTATAAACTATGGAACATTAATATTTTCATGAAGACAGTGACAGAATATTGGTAACTTTATCTCAATATTACTATATATTAATATTGCTCGATGCAGTATTAATTAATTGTCCAGCCTCCAACACTCTGTTGAACTTATATATAACTTTGTCGTTACACCTCAATCTCAATTGAATATGTCTAATTCAAGTAGTTATATAATAGGATTTCAAATTCAGTTATATAAATATATAAGCTTAAGGTAATATATATAATAACAAAACATTTAAATTAAAAAAAAAAGAAGTATTTGATAAATTCATAAGAATTAATTACATCACACCTATAAAATTGTCTACTTAACTACTACAACTACTACTCGGTTCATTGTCTCGTTTCGAACTGACTGTATCAACAATTTTGGTCATGGGTATCTGACCTAATCCTGCTAAAACATTCAAATACTAGCCCCCCGCCAATTGGGACCCATATGTACAATGATCCCTTTTGTCTTTTTATAATCCATGACCCTCAAGACCAGGTATCTCTCTATGATAAGCCACAGCAACTTTTGCCATTATTAGACCTTTCTTGCTTGGATATTTACAGTAATCCTACTTAATTAGTTGTTTTCATCCTTTTGTGCTTTCTTAGACTTTCCCTAACCCCATATTTATAAGAATTAATTAATGATCTATTTTTCTCACATTTATCCTATATAAGGTTGTTGATTTTGTCTTTTTAATTACATATCAATAAGTTTTGGTTCCTAAAATTGTATGTAATTTCACATTCTTAAACTCTTGTGGTCGGGGTATTTATAGTAACCAAGTTGTTAATTTGATTTTGTCCTAGCATTGATATCCCTAGCCAAGTATTGATTGTGATCTAATTTGTTTACTTGCATTCCTTTAAATCCCAAACATAGTCTCAATTTCCATTAATAATTTTAATTTTTTTTTTCTCCACCATGTCCTACTCCTGAATCATGATCACAAAAAACCACATAAAGCTCTGTTTATTAATCTGCCAAGTGATTTTTGTCGCTTCCACATTCTTTTCTCCAATAAATTGACAAGCAATCCCTTGTATTTATGCAGCTTCAATTCTGTTACCCATGGCTTTGCAATCAACTCATTCTTGCTTGCAGAATCATCGTCAGAAATACTCTTCTGCTCTTGCAAATCAAATTAGTTCCATTAAAAACAGCAGTATTCCTAGCCAATACCTATGGCCCGAGAAAGACCTTGTCCCTGCCCAACAAGAACTTCAAGAATCCGTGGTGAATCTCGAAGGGTTCTTTAAAGGTGACAGAGATGCAACACTGCATGCAGCAGATCTGGTTAGGGCATCCGGTTTGCACCACGGTTTCTTCCAAGTAATCAATCACGGAGTCGATTCTGATATTATCAAAATGGCCCATCATCATGCTAAGGCCTTTTTTGTGCTTCCTGTGGCCAAAAAACTACAGGGTGAGCCACTTCCTGGTAGTCGCTTTGGCTATTCCATTGCCCATTCCTCTAGGTATTCCTCAAAATTGCCATGGAAGGAAACTATCACCTTTGGCTTCCCTTACAACAGCTCCGATGGTGTTGTGGTATCATTTTTTGAATCGAAATTTGGCAAAGAATTTGAGGAGATAGGGTAAGTTATTACATATATTGTTTACCTAGCTCTTTTTATATATTTTCTTTAATTTTTCAGGTACGTGAGGCCCTCTGTATGTTTGCTATCTATCATTTTATGATTAATTAATAGTTAATTTTTGTTATTATCAGAACGGTATTTCAAAAATACAGTGAGGCTATGAAGAAGTTGTCCCTTGTTCTGATGGAGATTCTAGGGATCAGTTTGGGAGTGGACAGAGATTACTTCAAAGAGTTCTACAAAGATGCGAGTGCAATTGTTAGAGCTAATTGTTACCCGATTTGTCCAGAACCAGGGTTAACTCTTGGGGTCGGACCACACAAAGACCCAACATCTTTGACTATTCTACATCAAGATCAAGTCGGGGGTTTGCAAGTCTTCGTGGACAACAAATGGAAAACAATTCGACCAAGAAATGATGCTTTTGTCATCAACATCGGGGACACTTTCTCAGTATGATTCAGTAATTATAATATAATGCATGCCCAGAAACGTACATGTACAAAATTAATTATGCCTACTTCAATGGAAGTTCAACCCCTCAAATATTAATCCACTATATAATTATTTCCTTTTTCCGACAGCTCTAGAGCTAGATACATAGTACATGTAAAAGAACACTATAATTCCTACATTTTGCTTGTCTCTTTTACAGGATTGAATTATTCTTAACTATATGGAATTTTGCAACCCTTGGAAAATGTTTATTTATAAAGGGTGGGTTTATATATTCATATATACTGCTTCAATTAGTTTTTTTAATGGTTTTGGCTCATATATGTGCAGGCAATAACAAACGGAATATACAAGAGTTGCCTGCATAGGGTAATCGTGAACAAGCATCAAGACAGGATATCTTTGACGTTTTTCTTGAACCCTAAAGAGGACAAAGTGGTAAAACCTCCAAAAGATCTCATTAGCAGAGAAGAGCCTAGAAAGTATCCGGACTTCACGTGGTTTGATTTCCTGGACTATACATTCAAGCACTACAGAGCAGATGCTGCTACCTTCCAAAACTTCACCAATTGGCTTCTATCTTCAAAACCCCCATCAATAAACTTTGATTAATTATATAAACGCCCTTTTTTAGATCCATATTATATTAATGTTGAAAGAATAAACTTGTTTGAGTATTTTTTCTCGTGGCCGTTATTCTAAGAAGTCTTATATAGGAGTTCTATGCAACTCTTGATATTTTACATTTGACCATTGGTATTTTTTATATAGTCTTTTAATATTACCTATGTAGTTGGAAGTCCATAAATAGGTGTGTAATTTTTCATTCCAAGCAGTGAGAGGAACAAGTATAATACAATCTCATTTCTCCTTCACAAATTGTAAATGAGATTGGCGAAAATCTTTTTTTTAAGCGATGTTTGAATTAGATTCACACGCGCATCTCAACTATAAATTTATCAAAATTAAAATTTACAACAAAAAGAATATGATATTACTTTTCAACAATTAGTATAATAAAAGTCCAAAACAACTAGTTGGAAATCTTAGTTATTACTTCGTTATCGAAACTAATAGAGGAATATATTTTATATATATATATATTCGACGAGCATTACTTTACATAGCTAAAGATATTTACGTGCACTCTATGTATGAATTTTTTTTTTCGCATTAGAATTTTCTTTGTCGTGATGGTGAGGGGAAAAGGTTAAAGAAACAAACAAACATCACTACATGATGTGTCTCCGTGTGCTCACAGAAGACGACAAACAAAGATGGATATGATGCCAAAACTAAAGACAAGCGAAAACATTTGCTTTTATTGGTGATCAGATTGCCAAGATTTTGATACAGATGACCCTATTTGTCTGCACTAGGGTTTAAATAAATAAAATAAAATAAATAAAATGATTTGGATGATAGCATATATATATATATATATATAAATTAAGCAATAATGGACCACCTATTTACAAAATTGAATTTAAAATTTTCTCTAGCTAGAGAAGATGAGAATTATTCCGAAGAATGATTGTAATGTTTTTTTTTTTTTGTCTTACTCATGTATTTAATATTCTTTTTTTATTAGTTTTTTTATAGAAAAGGAGAATGTGGTTAGAAATGCTGGGTACAATTTAGTTTAAAAGTATTTCTCTTTTCATCCTAGAATGTCTCAATTTAATTTACATGTATATTAAGAAAATAATTTAAATTAGTTCATTTTTAAGTTACAATATCAATTTTCTTAAAAAAAATTTTATCTAATTAAAAATATGAGACATTCAATTACAAAAGAGAGTATTTTTTAGATAATATATTGCATATATACATTTTCTTAGTTTATATAAATAATGATGACTAACAATTTATATATAAATAATCTATTTTTGAAATATCTTTGCACAAATTTAATACTATTAAATTTTTTAATGTATATATGTAATGCGTGGTTATTATTATTATTATTATTCAATGATCAAGGCATGATCTATTACTATATGGCTATTATCTTAATGTCATAGGGGGATTAATATAATTAGGACTATATTTATCTTATTATCTCATCTTAAATCCTTTTTTTTTCTTGTCAATGTATTTATACTATTTGGTAGGGGTGTAAAAATTCTAACTGTCATTTTTTATTAATAGAGGATAATAAACTGCTCCCTGTTGGTTTGAGTGGTTCGGTTCGAACCAAACTTGCCAGTTGAAAATTCGCCGGTGAACAGATTCTGGTCACGCAACAGAGAGGTGCGAGCCCAACAGTGCAGTGGCACTCTGTCTTTGTAGATCTAGTTCCAGTTCTGAAGTTCAGCAACAGATCTGTATATTGACAACAGTAGCTACCTACAGTGAGATCGTCGGCAGAGAACCCGCGAGGCAAGCCAGAACTGTCCATGGCCATCCGTACGTGCAGTTAAATTGACAAAGCACTTGAGAAACATGCGCGGTCCATGCTGAGTGTGATGGAGGAACTTGATAACCTGAGACTGAACACTCTCCGGGGAAGGGGGTGAAATCTGGAGATCTACTAAGGAATGCCAAAAGTGAAGCCAACTCTGAGGGGAGAAGGAACAGGAGTGGAGATTCTGGACAGAAGAACAGCAAATGGAGAAAAATTAGGGCAACCAGCATGAGGGCATATTATTAATATTATTATATATATATATATATTTAAAATGTATATTATTTATAATAAAAACCTGTTCGGCTGATCCACATTTTTTATGCACTACTAATTGAATCAAACCGAAAATAACTATTTTATTTCAAATTAATTATAACTAAACATAAATCGATTTCTTTCGGTTTGATTTTATTTGGTTACCGGCAATCAATTTTAATCAGTTTTGAATATTCTTACTATTTATTATGATGAAGTTTAAATTATTCTTAAATATTTAGGTTGAGATGAAAATTTATTCAACTTTTTTTTTGAAAAGGAAAAATGTTATTACCTAGGTCTCATAATATAAATAGTTACTCATTATTTAAGAACTCTTAAACATAACTATATTATATCAAAAATATACATTTTCTTTCTCTTTAATAACTATAATTCCATTTCTTTATAATAAATGAAAGATAATATTAATAGATAATAAAAATGAAAAAAAAAATCAGAATTATATATTAAAAATTACAAAATAATTTATATTATTAGATAAGAAAAAAAAATTCAAAACGACTTATAATAAGGCTGTTCGGATTGATAGAGTAAACGTGAGAGCATGTAATATTACTCATTTTCCAGAAAAGATATTAAAAATCTGTTTGCTTTGAGAACAACATCGGATTCCTGAAACGTCCAAATCATGGGTGCCTAAAATACATACTCCGATTAGATGCATGTTTGTCCTTTAGCTACAATATTCTTTTTATGTGCAGAAGATATTGGAATGAATTTATACCTATGGCCACCCACCGCTCTCTTTTCCTTCGTTGTGTGTTGGTCTTGTGGTTTTAAAATTTAAATACAACGGTAAGATTTTTCAGAACACGGAACAAAAAAAAAAGAGTTTAGTAAGACTATTACACCCTTAATTTAAAGTTGAATGACTTTTATTTTCATTTTTATTATGACTTATTCAAAATGGAATGTTTATATTTATAATAATATAAATATTATTTTTTAAGTTAAAGATTTACTATCAGTTGATTACCTTATTAATAAGAATAGAGTGGAAGTTTGTAATATGTAGGTTTCAATCCTTATCTTCGGCTATTGAATTTTCATTCAGACTAAGAGTAATTGAGTTAGTTAGTTTAAATTTTTATATGATTTTACCAATATATCCTTCTATTGGTTAACTGTAATATTTTGTGAATTTTAAGATACTTCGAACATTACTTAATTAAATTTGAACTCTTACTTAATTAATATAATATATCTCTAAAACTACTAAAGAAAAGGTTGGGATGTTTGATAAAAGCATTTGATATTATCAAACTAATAGTTAATTGGGAGTATTTTAGTCTTTTAATTTTCCTATAAAAATTTATTATTTAAAACAATGAGGAAGGAGAATGGGAACATAGTATGAAAGAATTTGCATCGGAAGGAAATTTAGGGTTTGATTATTCGAATGTTAAGGGTACTGTGAGATGAAGCCCAATACTTCTTTTCAAAGAAACATGGAATACTTGTTTGCCCCTTTTTATTTTCTTCTTACGAACATTTCATGATCTGGGCCTCAACGTCTTGAACCGGGTGGGCCGATTCCTTGGGTATACTTTGGTCTAAGCAATTTTTATTTGTGAATCAAAATATATTCACGGATAAAATGAGGGAGACACTGAACATAAACTCATTAACGTTCGCTCTTGATTTTGTAATATGAAAAATCAAAGAATTTATTTTAACTTACTTTTTACGTGTGGGATTTGACTATTTTTATTTTTATTTTACGATATATTCAAGTTAAAATATTTACTTTGTTAAAAAAAGACATATTTTTAGTGGGAAATTCTACTAATAAGTACTTATTTAATTTAAGCAATTTACATCTCATTTACCATTAACTATGCTAATAACAATGAAAAATTGGTACCTTGATTAAAATAAAAAGAACTCTATAAAGATTTTGTATCAAGCTGAATATGAATGCTTAATTCCA
>JAWZTD010000004.1:1331319-1351998 GCA_035221335.1 Echites panduratus | reverse complement strand
ATATATATATATATATATATTCAAATTTCTGTTATTATGTGTTTTTTTTCTTCCTTAAAATACTAATACCCACTACTAAGTACATACTATGAATAAAAAATGAGGGTGGCAAGAATAGTTTTTTTTTTTTTTTTGTGATAAAAAGGCATAGAGATATATGCTTGCAAGCTTCAAAGGACATACAAGATCATGATGGTATTACATAAAGAGGAATCATTAGGGGCTAGGATGCCTTACATCACCCACCTGGAATGTATGCTCAGTTATTCAACAGATATATATATTATCCCAGTACAGACAGTTTTTAGACTTATTCAACTTTATATTGGAATCTGCTGCTAACTCTACCTGGATTTCTCTTCAAAAAAAAAAAAAAGTCTGCTCATATTTGAATGCATTAAATATAGATTTAAAACATAAATTTAAAAGATGGGGCACTGGAAAGACAAGAACAAAACTTAAGGAGGGAGCTTTATTGTATAAAGAATTAGGTCTATTACAAAGCTGTTAATTTGTGGTTCAACTTCAACTTCAGTCAGATCAGAGCAATACAGTACAAATTAGAGCTCTTGCAAATGAATCAATACCTCAGAACCATTTAATAAGAATGGTAAAAGAATGACTATAAAAACTTCTGTTGAGCTATATCTATAAGATATATATATATATATATATATATGTAAGTATAACAGAAGAACTTCTATAACATGTGCTATGGTTAATGAAAAGTTTTTACTTGAGTCCTGTTGTGTTACCATTGTCATTTCTGTATTCTTGCTGCTTACACATGCAATCTGGAATCGGAAACGTATATGTTGAACCGCTGGGCTTTCTGATTTCAATCCCTTTGACATCACTGTGACGAAGCATATCTTGTAACTGGTGCTTTAAGCTTACCCATCTATTCAAACAGAGAATTGTTCTGGTTAATTGCATGATCCATAAATCTGATAAAAGTTGTTATCACAGGAGAGAAGGTAATAGTGCATGCTACTGTATTTCTATCCAAGAATCAATAACAAAGGGCTACATACATCAA
This sequence comes from Echites panduratus, assembly GCA_035221335.1. NCBI lineage: Eukaryota > Viridiplantae > Streptophyta > Magnoliopsida > Gentianales > Apocynaceae > Echites > Echites panduratus. The sequence goes on along the minus strand of JAWZTD010000004.1, from coordinate 1,350,959 downwards.
TCAATGTAGTAAAAGTAAACTATCGTATTGAAAAGAACTAGAGGAATCAGTGGCTCACATGACCAAACAAGAATTGAATTGGAAACTATTGGGCGGTGTTACGAAGTGCAGTCATATGCAATAGATATCAAACAAAAACATTTGGTCTTATCTTGGAAGTAATTTTATGGAAATCATGATCTTTTAATTTGATACATATTGGTTGCAGGCGAAAACATTATATATATAGATTTGTTGAATGAATCAGTTAATGACATCTGTCAAGGTTCAATGAGTTGGGATACGCTGTTAAGAATATTATAATAGAGAAATAGGGCCACCCCTTGCAAGACAAAGGATTGTGGATAGTGCAAGATGAAGTATCTAATGCCAAGTTGATTACTCTTCAGACATAGTCATTGGAACAGTTTCCGGAGTTTTTCCAGAATAAAGCAGAAAAGGACACTTCAATTTTATCTTTGATCACAGACATTTGCTCTGTTAACCAATCACCCAGTCAATGGTGCGGAACGGAAAGAAATCATTTTGATTACCTGATCTTTGGGCTGTCAAATAATAAAGCTAACTTTCTCTTGTCAGGTTTGATTGTCTTAGCATGTCCTTCATATAGATACCGTCTATGACCAACCAGGAAATGTGGAAAATTACCACCTTGAGTTGTAACAAAAACTTCACTGTGCAGGCAAACTGTATAATCAAGAGCAGCCAACCTAGACGAATGGCCCTATATTTCAAGTGTTAGTATATATAACTACCACCAAATTGAAAAATATTTACAACCATATGTTTTAAAAAGTATTACCATGAATGGAGCAAGTTCTTCAGGGGATGCTAGTGTTTCCTTCATCTGCAAACGTGGAAACATTTGCTTTAGGGGGGCCATATACTTTTCAGCTTTGTAAATTTTGCCTGCTGCAACATATATAGAGGTGTTATTATCAAAACCCATGCCCCGAAGCATCATCCCCACCTGCAGCATAAAATGTTTACAAATTAACAATAGAGCAATGAAACTAAGAAATTCATAGTACTTCATGTACAGATAAAAGCTAAGAGATGAGATTTAACATGAATAACCAACTAAAAACAATTAACATCGAAGATGACTAAATGAGTGTCTCTGCTCTTTAATTTTGTGATTTGTACCCAGGGATATGTATAGTTTCTGATGTAACTATTCCTCAGATAGAAATCAATTCCCAATAGCCCAATTCAGAAAATATCTATGCAAATTAGCAGGAGAGACCTAACGACTTGGAAGAGGATGATAAGAGGCATATACGCTAAAGAGCTAGTCAGAGTAGTTTTGGAAATTCATTGACTAAACGAGATTCTCATCTAGAATAGTCCACAGAATTCATAAACTAGCCTAGTAAGCCTTGATTCCATCAGCCACTAGCAGTCTTATGTAAGCATCAGCATTGTTCATGGAGTAGGCAAATTGAAGTTGAATTGGAACAACTTTTCATGTGTAAGAAGGGGTGAGATTGACTAAATTGACTACTAAAAGCTTAACTGGGACTTCCCAAAAATCAACATAAAATGTATACCAATTGTTTTACTCTCAGGTCTTCTGTCATTTGACCAAATATTCTCTTGGGAAAATTTTTCCCTTGTGCTTCTTTGGTAAAGTTGATGTTGCTATCATGTAAAAATTTTCATGAGCAAATCACCAGAACACAACTGGACAGTTGAACAGATAATAGCAAGACTGAGCTTTTGCATAGTTGAAGCATGGATTAAGCTTCATAAAGAAAAGTAGCCACATCTGATTATCCATACTCAAATCACATTCATCCTAACTTACGATTACCATGTTGAATTTTAACACTATATCAGGAGAACAGACATCATCTAGTGCATGGGGCAACAAAAAAAAAAAAAAAAATCATTATCAAAGTTTCAAGAAATAAAAAGTGTGCTATTAAATACTCATGTTATTAGATTGTCTATTGGTACTGTAATTCTGGAATAGTCAGCAAGATTACTGACACTTAAAACTCCTTTCAGTCAAATCATCTGGATATGTATTGTCTCCCAAAAATCACGAAGGGGCAAAAATGGTAGTGAAGTTACATGATATCGACCATATTAATGGCTACAAAAAGCGAAGTGGGGAATATTGAAAATACCTTTCAATTGACGAAAGAGAACTAGATTTCTGCCAAAAAGCAACCAATTAGTTAATCGATATTCCATACAAAATTTCCTTATCCAATTTCTTGAACAAGGGAACATTCTTCCATTCGTGAAATAAGGAAGAACTTTAACCCCATCCCTAGAAAGACATCTACATTGATTCTAGATATAAAGAAAATAACATTCAGCTACTCTAGACTCACTAAGAAGTTTTACGTTTCTAAGTCATTGCAAACACTTTTAAATCAGTCCCAAACTCAGAAATGGTTTAAGTTCACAGAAGACATATTTGGGCTCACATGTTAATCTATGACAGTTATAGCTCAATAACCATAGTACAAATGGCTTGTTAGCTGATCACAAGGTTAGTGCACCTATACTCAAATGTGAAATGATAGAACAACAAGATGCAAAATGAAAGATAAGGAGTGAAGAGTTGAGGAAGAGAGCCCAAAGGATGTTTGTTGCATCCATCATACCTCTAGTGGAGTTAATGGACACTTTCCATCCCTCCTGTTTGCACCTGGTCTTATTATTCTACCTCTTTTACGGAATTTTCCTCTCCAACTTCTTTCACGTGCAATATCCATCTCATGTTTTTCTTCTTCACCGCCATCATATATGCAACAAGAAAATGCAACCATATCCTTAATATCAGGGAGAAACAACAGTTAACTTCATAAAAAAACCAATAGAAACTTGGACAAATACATTATTAACAAATCAGAAAGATGAACAGAAGCACCTCTTCAAATCGGAGATGTACCGATACATACTTTCCTCCAGTCTTTAAGCTATTCTTAACCATTCTGTCAACCATTTTTGCAGCTAACATTCTTATGGATTCTGAAAACCTAAGTGCTTCAAAGTTGGACAAGCACCGAAGCCCTTGGATATCAGGAGGAACAGCATGAGCCAATCGGTTAGAAAAAGGTGCAATCCGTACAGCCCTGTACCATTAATTTGAAAACAAATGAAGCTATTACACATCCAATAACAAATCCATGGAATTGTGAAAAGACAGGTGCTTTTTCATTATTAATTGGAAAAGGAGAGACAATAAATAAGAAATATTAGTTAATATAAAATATTATGTACTGTATGACAGGAATGCAAGCTGTAATTAAGTTTTATATACACATAATATATATGCCAAGGATATCAATCATATACAACAATAGCAAATGACAAACAAGACCAAAAGGAGAGGAAAAGCCAAAAGAAAGGAGCACATGAGGATATCAATCACAACCATCAATTACAAGAAAATTTAGAAAATAAATAAAAATGAAAAAGCAAAGAAAAAGCAGATAAAGGAGAGTGAAGTTCCAAGTTGGAAATAGGACATAAAAGCAGACAGAAGAGAGGGAAACTTAAAATCCATGTCTTTCACCTTAAATGAAAGCAAAAAGATATACAAGGGATGAAAAAAACTTTCCAGTAGCATCATATGGTAATAGAAACATACCCCAACTCCATAAGTTTTGGTAAGACCTTATGGAGATAGTAGGTCGGGCTTGACCAAGCTTTGACTCTCAGATTGACAATAGTGCTTATATTATTATCAAACCGCTGAAGCACATCTTGTGGCAGCACTCTAACAATGTTTACACGATGTTTGAGCGCATATATGAAGAATTCCTCATCAAATATATCTCCAAACTTACTGCAACAGTTCAATAAATTTTCAATTTATAGCACAACCAAATACCAAGGCGAAACTACTACTTTTGGTTCATACTTCTTTTACTCTTTGTGCATATAGTAAAGGATATCATCATGTCAAATAACAGAAATCATACAATATCAGACTTGCTTGATATCAAATTATCGTGCCAATCTAACCTAGAATCTCGCCAAACACTATTCAAATGAAATATGGGAATAACAAGAGTAGCATTAAGCAACCCTGCAACAGCCACGGCATCACATATCTGCAAAATGTGGAAAAAAGATCAGTGTCAGACACAAAAATCTAGTAATTAACATTTCACTTTTTATGCACATTATCCACCCCCAAATATAAACCAAAAAAGAAAAAAAAACCAGAACCATCAAATTAACATCAAGTTATTATGTAGACACATACTCCTGAAATGTAGTTTACAGATATAGGGAGTTTGACCACAAAGGAACAGGACAAGCCAAAGCAAAACCATCTATAATTCATTCAAGTATATTGAAAAAGAAATTAACTACAGGCATGAAGAACTGGACACAATCATTACCATAGATGGACAGAATGGGAACCAGACATGAGATAAAACCAAGCACTAATGAAGAAATCAGTAACTGCCACCCTACATAATATTTCAAGAATCACAAGGCAGCAGATGCCTGATTAGGATAATTTCCTTTCTCCAATGTTGTGAATCCATTTTTCAGTAGGTAGAAGGCTGATAAACAAGTTTAAGATATATTGAAGTACTCATTCCTTTAAAAAGAGATAGCATCCACAAGAGACATTGAAATGCAGAACTAGGACAGAATAGGCAAAAACACTAATCTTGTGAATCACACTTCATCAAGTATAGGAGTATATTATGGCAGTCATAGCAGATATAATTGTGTCTGATAGATACTAAGAGGCAAAATAGTATATAAGTCACTAGGTCCACCTATAACTAATATGGCAACATGTGGGTGTCAATTACAGCAGCATATTATGGACAAGTTACATTAAGACATATGTGCTATATGACACGGACATGAGAGAGAGGAAAAAGAAATTAGACGGCAAAAAACATTACAAATCTCAAACTTAAAAACGCATACCGCCCTAGTTTTGTCAAAAGAAACATACCGATAATCTTTGTTGGTTCAGCCCACCATTTGCTTCAATTATAAGGAAACCATTTGATTTTGGAACCTCTACCAATCCTTCAAGAATAAACATGACAGAGATAACATTAGAAGAGTTAGCTAATAGGGTAATCAGACAAGTCCGGTACACCACTTAATATATATTACATACACGTTTGTAATTCGTCACTCTCTATCTGATGAAAGAAACAAAAGTACAAAAACTCAAGTCTTTTTGGTACAAAGGCAGTAAAAGCATGGCAGGTGATACTCACTTTTGGGTCTGAGGTAGAAGTTTTAAGGTTGTGTAGAAGCATGGGCATAGAAGCAAAAGCTGAAGAAAACTGAAATGATGGACATGGAAAAGGATCTGTTTTAAGCCTCTTTTATATACTGTAATTTTAATGCATTTCTAAAGAGATCATCAATTCAATCCCATCCTTCAGCCTTTTTTGAGGTACAATCCTCAGAATGTCAGAAGCTACTAAAATCCACTCTTCTTTAGAATGACATTATTTTCTTTCATTCCATTATTATTAGGTTCGTGTTGTCTCTCCTATGCCAAATTTTATCTCAGCAAAAGTAGCTTTAGATTAAGAGCTTTTAAGCCAATTCAAACCTGCTTGGGAAATTGTCTGGTGAACACAAGGTTTCCAACTTTGACGTGGTTTTGAAGTCCAAACATTCAGTAACTGTACAATGTTCCAATAATCAGTTAGTCCAACAAATAAAGACATCAAACAACAAAAATTTGTCCCATAATCAAGCAAAGGTTCCCACAGTACATTTAGAGCACAAAATCAAAGCTAGGTAGCCATAATACATAGACATCCAAACCATTTACCCTCAAATCCTACTGAATCCCAGATGGATTGCGGTTTAATTTGGAAACATTACTCAAAATCCCAATGTTTGAGTAACTTAGTGATTTAGAAAATTTTACACAAAATCCTAACGTATGAGTAACTTGGTGATTTAGCAAATGTTCCCAAAAAGGACCAAGTCATTTATTTTTGTCACCATTTGAAGATATAGATGAAGGGAAATTTGCAGAAAACGAGCAAAATAACAATGGAACCATAATTTTGTATAGAATGAGAACTTCTGTCAAAACATAAAAACAATTACTCGGGGTCATTATGAACAATGTTTTAGAAGTAAAGATCCCGTTGCATGCACCCAAGTGTCATCAGGACATCAATACTTTGCTCTACAAGCAATCATACTGATTATTATGAAACTAATAACAATGTGACATACTTTTGTTATCTTCTTCAAATACTTATGCCAGGATTTCACTAGAATTGTTCAGAAGACTAAGAACCACCCTCTCAAACCTATTCCATCAACAAAAACGTTACCAAACTAAGTTCTGATTTTTACTATCAAGTGAGAGACTTCTCAGGAGACAAGAGATATATTTTGGGTAGTAACAATATTCATTCTAACTGCACAAACTGTGCAAGTTACTAATCTTATATTCCATCCATCTTAATCGTCAAACAAACTATTCAGAATGCGAGAGAGAAAGTGATCAAGGCACATAACAGCCACTGGGGCTGATTAACAACAGACTGTGGTTTTTGTTCCTTTTTTTATATTATTATTTTCCGGATAAGCAGACAAAAATCTGTCTAAGATTATCAAGAAGAAAAGCCAAATCGTCAGAATTTGCAAATACACCAGGTGTGGTCTACAACAATTCGCTATTTAGTCCAGGAGCAAACAGAAGCAATTTATTGCAAGAAACAATTACGTAAAGCATTTATTCAAAAAAGAAAGAAAATTACCAAATTGGAGCTCCCATTGTTCTCATTCTCCATAAAAGGCCAGAGCTTCTCAAAAACCTGGGGGCTTCTATACACTGATCCAGGCTTCGTTACGTCATCGCCACTGCCAACACTACGTCTAGAGCTAATATTAACAACTGAATCAAACCCTGATGTACCCATATATAAAAGCATTCCTGATATATACAGCAAGGGTGCCAACAAAAGCACTCCTCTCCGCCTATAAACCGTTGATATCAGAATAAAACCCAACTTTTCCACTACACTCTGCAGCTTCATTTCACCACCCCCACGTAGAAAGTTTCCACCTTTACCACCACCTCCCCTTCCTGCTCCTCCGCCATCGGCAGTTGTAGTATTCTTATTTCGGCTATGACGGTACCGAGGTGAAGAAGGCGGCGACACAGACGATGGCGGAGAATTGACGCCGTTGCCCAACCGGCTTAGGCCGTGCATTTGGGACAATCTCTCCCAATTGTTCTCCTACTCCGTTCACACTTGCAATTTTTTTCCTCGATTTAATTCCCAAGAAACCAAATTTTATCGATGAAACGAAAGCTGGATCCAACAGGAGTTGGAAAAAGTTTTCAAATGGGTGAAAATGAATACAGAAATCAAAGAAAAAGATCTCTGTTCTTTAGTTAATTTCTTGATCAAATTGCATAAGACCAGCAGTTCTTGCTCTTCTGTACTGTAATCATAGCGAGTGGAAATGAAGTCATCAAAGAGTACAGATGGTAATCAAAGAAAAGGCGAGATAGGAGTACTAAGAGAGAGATAATTTGCAAATGTGAAACAATGCAATTTATTGACTTTGATGAAACCTCAAATTAAACAGTAATGAAGGAAGGAAGGCAGGAGTGGGATAGGGTTAGTGTGCAGAGAGGAGGAGCTTCACCACAGTTATTACAGGTATGCAGAAGCTCGCCAGCCACCAGAGGTGTCGGTGTAAGCAATCACTGCCGAAGTAAAGTGCGTACTTTTTCCCTATATTTAATCTCTGCTCAACTAACCGTAACAAATATGGATAAAATCCTCATTTTCTGGTTCAACCCACCTCTGTACATTTGTTGTTACTCAGAATGTAGAAATACTAGGGGACATCAATTTAATCAGATGAAAATGTCACTTTCAAGATGAATTTTTAGTGTGGAAAAATTGAAGAAAACTACCACCCTCTTCGCAACCTGAGAAATGAGAAATCCATTGGTTTGGTTTTGTTTTGTTCTGTTCTTGTGAGAAAGTTAGCTAATTTTAGAAGAATGTTTTGGCTATCTAATAAATGATACGATATATGAACTAATTTCTGGGATAAGGATCGAAATTAATCCTCCAATAAAATATGTATCTATCCAAGTTAATTTGTGAGCAATGAAAAATGAAAACTATCCCAATGTAGTGTAATTTAGAGATTTTACTGGCTTGGATCAGGAGGCTTTGATTCTCTCAACATATATCGTTGGATAATGATTGTAGACTTTTAGTATCATGCAAGCACAATTTAGAGTGACAAAACAAATTGGAAGGAAATAACTGCTGAATTTGATATAAATATTCTCTTATTCTTCACTATCCCAGACACATTTCGTTTTTCTAAGTAGTCCCCATTATTATGGACCCTAAATCTATACTAATATCTTAGGAAATTTATTGATAAAAGAAACAAATTTGATATTATTAATTGTTCAATTTACAATTGAATGTTCACTTTTATTTATATATAAATATTGAATTAAGGAGTTCGGAGTTACCAAATAAATTTTTATTGATATGATTAGTATTTAGTAGCGAAAGAATAAGAAAGTGAGACATAAATCTTAAATGATTCAAGCATGACCTTTTAATGTCAAATTAGATATGTTTTGATATTAATGTTTATAAATATATATATATATATATATATATATACTTTTTAAAAGTTTTGGTTAGAATTGTTTTCTAATTTTCTATGTGCATTTCTTTTTCTTATGCATGAATTTATTCAATTCTTTCTCAATATATATATATATATATATATATATATGTGAATGGATTAGTTCCAAATCTATGGATTATAATGTTTGATGTAGACTGTTAAACCATAGATAACTTTTTCTTTAGTTTCTAGTTTTTCTATGTGCAATTTTATGTAAATTGTTTTTCCTTTTTCTTTTTTTTAAAAAATTTACAAGTCAATGCATTAGAAAATAAAAATTATTTTAGAAAAAATAAATGGACAAAACAACCATTATATTTCAAAAGATAATTAAATAAGCTAAATATTAAAGGAAACACTTTTCATATTTTTTAATATATAATGATAATAATATTTTTAATTAAGCAAAACTTCTAAAGAATACCATATATATATATATATATTCAAATACTAAATATAAGAAAGTATTTAATTATTCAATTATTTTAATAATACTCATCACCATTAAATATTTTTAATTAGTATTTTATTGAAAAATACAATTCTCTTAATTTATTACTAAAATACATCTTACCTTCCTTTAGATGGAAATATTCATCCTTGAAATATAAAAATGTACATAAGATACAATGATTTAACTAAATATGAATGCTAAATATGCATTCATATTTAGTTTAAATCAATAATATTAATTATTAGATAATATTTCTTATAAATATAATTATTATTCCTTCAATTTTAAAATTAAATATGTTATTTTGACTCTAATAAATTTTTATTGAAAAGGTTTGACTTAATTTATTTTAAACAAAATAATATTAATATATTTGTAAAATTTTAAATAATGTACAGAATCATATATGAACAATCAAATAAAAATTTAAATATTTAATTCTGTATAATCGAACATATTCCTCATTATTAAATATTTTAAAAACAGAGAAAAAAAATCAAAGGTTTCACACTACGTAACGCAATACTTTACTCCCTCCGAACATTTCTCACCAAACAACGATTATTTTGTGAAAACGAACCTTATTTTGGTAATAAATGCAACAATGAGATGGTAAATTATCCAGCGGGGAAAAAGGATGAATGAACCAAGTATTTCTTAAAAAGTATTTCAAAAGATTATTGCAATAATATCATTTAAAAATCACCATAGTGCTATTAATTTAATCCTTAATCAAAAGATTCGAAACTTCTAAAAAATTGTCATTTATGGCAGTGGAGAGATTTGGGAGTTGGAACAATGTACTTAAACCAAAGACCTTTCAAAAACCCATATAATAAAGCAAACATACAAGAATCACGAATGCAACATCTTGTATTGTCTATCTCTGTTTTTCCATTTTACTTCACTGCAACCATATTAGTTTCTAGAATCGATTCACAATTTTGGTCAGTTTGAACTTCGAAAGATTCGGATTCGGCTCTGAAATGGGTTCTACAAAGGCGAAGCGCCGTCGAAGTAAAGCTCAAGAAGGGGCGACTGAGGACATCAAATTCGGTTCTTGCAGTATTTTCAAAGCCATTTTGTCCAGTATTCAATCTCCTCAGGTTTTTTTTTCCTGCCCCCCCCCCCCCTTTTATGAAATTCCTTGTTGCGTACTACAGTTTATTGATGCTTTATGTATTCTTGGTGCAACTGTGTTGTGCACGATATCCGGAGTTTATGCTTGAATTTTGTTTCTAATACTCTTTAGTTTTTGAATTTGGAGTTAAATGGAAGAGGGATTGTGCTAGCTGCATTTTCCGTGATGGAATTCTGACAAATGTGAGAAATTTAAGGGTTTATTTTGCTTGGTTTTGAATGTTTAGATTTTTCCGATATTCGAATAAACGTCAGTTTCATTTTTTCTTTTTCCTTTAAGAAATTAATCAAACTGAATAAGGGTTTCTTTGCCTTCATTAACATTGTTTCATCCCATGTATTAGGTTGCATCAATTACTATTGTTGATCTTGTTGCTGAATATGGTAGTCATATGAGCTCCTAAAGAAAGCTTCTCTCCATCATAGCACCTCAAAATTATTTAAAAGAGGAACAACTCTTCTACCTGACTTGATTGTACTTCTTAATGTTTTATTCATTTTCATATTTCAGGGTATAAATTCATCTATTCTGAGGAGATTGTATCTCCTACTCAATTATGCATGCTTGAGAACAGAATGCCTTACAAATAATGGAGTTGACTCAGATCATTTCACCATGGAATTTGGTAATGAGTGGATTAAAGTGACAAGAAGTGATATATGTGGACTTTCAGATATATTATTCCAAGAACTTTCGAGGAAGCTTGAGCACTTCTTCTCAGCTTTATCTAGTGCTACTTCTAGTAAGGGACTCAAAGATGATAGCTCTATTTCAAATATTTGGGGTACTGTTGGAATAGTGAATTTGTTGTTGAGGTGCTGTTTAGTCATGTTGAACTTGCTACAGAATCAGCATCATTATCTTCTCACAAAAGGGAAAGTTCTTTTGGAGATACTCCGAAAGTTAAGTTCTGTGAACGTCAATGAGAAGTTAAAGACAGACAGGATCCAATTTGGGAGATCTAGTTCGCATTCATGCAGAAATGATGAAAATGACTGCACAATCTCCAGTATGGAGGATTTCGTTGCTTCCTTGCATTTCCTAGAACCATCTGATTCTTGCCTTAATCATGTGTCTTCAATAATAGAGGTAATACAAGCAAATAAACATTACCTAACTTTGAGGATTTGGTTCTTTATGCATTGCTCAAGTGAAGGGAAGGAATTCTAGTTGCTGTAGGTTTTCATATAAAGAGGCTTAAGGGACTAATTTATAGCATGTGTAATCATTATCATCTCACTTTGTAAAGGATATGTAGGCTACGAACATAATGGTCAACATATGATTTGTGCGATGGCTTGGGTGTTTCATCTTATCTAAGTTTATAACTGTTTAAGTAGCTAATCGAAGTATTTTGAAGAAACTTAAATTTTGTTAAAGATTTCCATTGCTTCCAGTTATCAAGGGAAAAGCTCTCTTTCTCTATCTTACACTATGGTTGGGCACATCACTGAAGATTGTTTTGTTAGTGAAATTATTTTAATAAATATTCTAAGCTGTTGAGTAAATTTACCATGCTGTGTTGAAAAATATTTAAAACCTAGGAATTTATTTTTTTAATTTATAAATTTTATAATAGTGCTCTTGCAGAAAAAAACCACAAAAACCTGTGAGGTCTAGTAACCTGTTGCAACTTGGAGGAATTCTGATATCATTTGATTGAGATCATCTTTCCCTTTTTGGAATAATCTTGGTTTCAAGTGTATCATCTGAAATGGGTTGTAGAATTGTAAACTTAATTTTGTCATCTAAAGACTCTGAAATGAAAACTTGAAAGTTGGCTAAAATGATTCAGCAGTCTCAGCTGTTGCCCACATTTATGATTCATGAGGAAGAGCAAGAATGAGTGTATTGTTACAGCCTTTCATAAGCATATCATGCTTCTGTTCTCTACTTGCTTACTTTCTTTGGGGCTTTGCTTCAAATTATTTTCTGTTGCCATAGTGACGTTTAAAAAACTATGATTACAGGTATTCTTGGATGAACTTTTGGGGCATGGGCAACTAAAATCATTTTTTAAGCTGATTGACTCCGTTGCTCCTACTGGTGAAATGCTATTTAAATCACATTATGGTTGCGGTGATATTGGAGTTCTGATGGAAGTCATCTCCACTCATTTTTCCATTGCATTTCATGACAAAGAAGTGCTTGAAGATTTCCTTCAGAAACTGTTTTCTATGCCGACCAAGGAGGGCAGATATTCTTTTAGATCTCTTGAAGTTGGTCCAACGGCAGCCACATTGTTACTTCTCAATCCAATCATCCTTTCTGCACCAAAATTTATACAGGCTCATCTTGTTTCATTGATTTCTGAAGCCATTAACAATAATCTTGATTATGATTGTTGGAGACCAGATGTCGGACATGTAAACTGCTTCCTCTCAGCATTTGAAAATTCAATTATTTTGTACACAAAATACATGAAAAATTTGCAACTAGAAGGCCATTTTAGAAATTCTAAGGATTCTGTTAGAGGAGATATTTGCGGTGAAAATTTCCAGCCATTGTTTGATTCTGTTCTATCACCAGTTACTAGGATGAAAATTGATCGGCTAATCACTAAGCTAGGCGACTTTTCAGAATCATGTTTAGATAGTATGTCCTACAAAATGAAGTCTGACTTTGTGAGTTCTGCTATTAGATATGTAAAAGAGTGCCAACATGTTCTCGACCAGTCTTGTCAGGATGATAGTTTGTCAATCTTAACCTTTATTGTTGTAAAAGCTTCTGACTTCTTCAATGATAGCTCAATGAATCTAATTGGAGGTTGCCTTCAAGATCTCTGTGTTCTGGCTTCTATTTTGAAGTTGATGAGCTCTTCATTACTACAAGTTATTCAATATCTTAGATATAATGGTGATTCAAATACTTTGAAGTCATTGAGGGACTACACTGCATGTAAGGAATATGATTTTGTTTTGAGTAAGATTGACTGTTTTGGAGATTTTGGAATCCATCTTCCAATGCAACAGTTATTGGGGAACGTGTTGAAGACCAAATCTATGCAACACAAGAATTCCAAGATGATGTTTTTGCACTTTGCAGGCATGCTGTCACTAAGTTTTGCTAGTGGGCTTGATTTCTTAGTGAAAGGCTGCTTGTTGAATCTCATAGCACTAATGAATTTATTTGTTTTTGAAGATGGTAACTTAGATTTCTTGGGCATGCTACTTGATTCTAGTACTGACTACTTCTCATCCAAGTTGCCTCGAGTCACTATCCAACAGGTAAATTATGCATGTCCCTTGTTGAAAAATTTAGTTCTCCATGTTTCATGTGCTCAAACTTTTAGTCGTTGTGCAGAATCCGATGAACCAAAAATCTAGCTTGGTGGTTGCTTCCAAATTCCAGGCCATTCGTACCTTGCACTTGAGGTAATTGACTATCTCGTGTACAGAAACATAATTAATAATTTTGAATATTACAATTTATCTTTCCTTCTTAATCACCCCCCCCCCCCCGAATTTTTTTTTAATTTGCTTTTGTTGAAATTTTCTAAAATTAGTGTGGTGATAACATTTGCCAGTGAACTTTGTTGCATATGGTTTCAACTTTCAATATACTCTTGACTTCTTAAAGTATTGACAATTTTCATTGCCAGAAGCTTTTGTATGAGACAGGAGAGAGTTAGCTACTCTTCTATCTTTTTCTCCATAAACCAGAACAGATTAGATATAAATTGATTATCTTCTTTGTCTATCTATTCTTGTTTACGTCGACTATTTCCATGTTCATGACAATGCTGGGTCAGCTTACTTATTTCATCCCAGATCCTCTCTGGCTAGCCACTCAGCAGATTCGCGAAATTCTCCTTCACGTGTAGATGGAAGCTCTCTTGTTGATACCAAGGGAGGTGCTGTACTTATAGCAGAGGAAACAGAGGAGGCCTGCAATGGGGAGGTCTTTCTTAAATGTGTGATAAAGGATAGGGTGCCTGATTTTGACAATTTGGCTGATTTTGTTGCCTGTGAGTCAGGCAAGGATTATTCTGCTTGGTTGAAGGATCGAGAAAAATATCGAAAATGGAAAGGTGAGAAGAAGGCAGTTTTAAGATGGAAAAGAAAGAAAAAAACATGGAGAGTTGTTATGGCCAAGAAATCTGAAGTTGCTTTGTGAGTTCATTTAGAGCTTGGCAATTATCAGGAAGTGCCTACAGGTTCACTGAACTCTTCTATTGGATTGGCTGAAAATTTTGGGCATGGAGAATACATCCTTTTTTACTGCTTTGGAAAGGTAATGTTTAACTGGTTCACAATGTAAATAGATTGGTGCAAAGCATCCAGAGAACCCTTGTTCCATGGTCTGATTCTAATTCACAGAATGGCAATGCAATTGACAATGATGTTATGCTCTCTGATTCTTTATGATGAATACTGCTTCATGGTTGGTGCTGGAATTTCCTTGTTGAAGTGAACTGTAAAGGGAGTTTGAAGCAAGCTCTCCTTCATAGTTTTCCAGAGCATATGAGAAAATGGAACTGTGATTGCAAGAGCAGGTGGGGAGCATTACCTCAGAAATCAATCTCATGGAGGTGGAGCAAACTGATTCTAATCTCATTTGCTGATTCTGAATCGTTCTCGGCTAGAAAATTGACTGCTGGGAAGTGGAATTATGATGACAGACAATCTAATCAGAATAGTCATTGTGATCCTTTTTTGCTTCCCCAACTTACCTCTCTCTCTCTCTCTCTCTCTCTCTCTCTCTCTGGTGTGACTGTATTGCTTTTCTTTTGCTTTTAAATTTTTAGGCCACCTAAATGAGGTTATCCATCTATTAGACTGGAGACGTTTTTTTCCCTATCTTTCATACTTCTGTACATCAGATATGAATTGTTGAAAGCTAATACTGCCGGCTCTTCATGTTGTAGAATACCTCTCTAACAATGGTAAGTTCTTCTTGGTCATGCTCCTTGTCTGTCAAAGTAAACCATGGATGCTATTTAGAACAAAAATGTGAACATAGTGAAGGATGTGAACAGTAATCATTTATTAGACATATAAATTACTAGACAAAAAAGCTACGACCTTCTGATACATACAAAAACATTGAATGGTCTTCTGAAGTAGCTCATATAAATGTGGAAAAGGTTACCAAAATTGATACATGGAAGAAGGAAAACAGAAATAAAAGAGAAGCAAATGAGAAAGAAAGTTCATAAGCCAATCCCATCAATTGCTTTAAGAATTCTCTTGATGATCAAGTCTGCACTAAATCGTTAACTGGCCCTCTGAATGTATTGGCATCCTTGCTTTTGGTTCGATGATTTTTGGGATTCTGCTGTCGATGCTGCTGCAGCATTTGCATTTGCTCTTGCCCTTGTAGTCGGCAAAAAGCTTGCAGCCTTCCGAGTTCTCTCTCCAGCATCTCATGCTCAACTAATAGGAAATTGGAAACAAGAAAGAACCTCTGTTAGATTCGCTGTAGAGAACAATCAACAAGGAAAAATGCTAAGAATTTTGTTTATCAAAGTTTACATGGGAAGTGCCCCTCCCACAAACATGTGTTGTAGGTGTTTGGGTAAAAAGCCCAGTTAACCTTCAAAGTTTTTGCCTTTCAACTTAAAAAAATTATTTAAGATTGTCCTACAACTAACCAGAATTGAGTAAATCTGTCATTCTATCTATTTTTAGATATTATCCCATGACGAAAACTGCTCACGTGATCTGTACACTTTTTTTCAGGGATGTTTTGATCCCTTCACCCGGCGGCTGGTCGACTAACATCATTCCTACTTTACCATTTCTTCATTTCTTATTCCTTCTCTACCTATTTGCCGACTTATGTTCAAGAAAAACAGAGATTCCCAAAAGGAGAAGAATTTCGTATTCCCACTCAAGCTCCCCAAGATCAATTTCCCATGGGTATTTTGAATCCCATTAAGGTTCTGCTTGTAATCTCATCACTTCTTTTGAGTTAACCCACCTTTCTAGTCGGCCTGTTTTGTTCTAGAGACCATCCCAACAGGTTGACTCTCTGGATTGCCAGACGATCATCTCTTTGGAAGATTGTCATCAGATCTACGGCTACCCCTCTATCGTTGTCAACCCTGTCCCTAGTTCTATCCACTGGTAGAGCCGCCTTCGCTAGCAACCCTGTCCAATCACCTTGCTGCCTTTCTGGTGCTGCAGATATCCCTTCTATCTCTACCCTTTTCACACCTATGCCCTCTTCGCACCTTCTTCTCCGGCAACCTTTCCTCCCATTTTCCTTCCATTTCTGCTCAGATCTTGACAGATCTGACCCAATCTCACTGGTTGCTCCATCCCCTAAATCTATCCCCTTTTTGCCTCCCTGCCGGTAACTCGTCATAGAAAGGACAAAAAGATAGTTATTCCTTATACTATCCTGAATAGGAATTCCAGACAAAACAAACATGGGTAAGTCATTCAACAGAATTAGGTGGACAAAAATGGATTGAAAATAGAAGAAAAGTGGCGGTTAGGAAGGGAGAAATGATCAAAATAACCCTGAAAAAGGAAGTGTGTTGGTCATAGGCGGTTTCGTAATGGCTTCACGTCCATAATGGAAGGATAGACTTGCTCTAAGTCTTGCTAGTTTGACAATTTTTTAATTAGAGGACATAAACCAAAACTTAAAAAAGTTTAGAATCAGCTGGGCTGTTTTACCCATAGGTGTTCAAATAAGTACTCAGGTGCAAACAAGTTTGAACACAAAAAGGTTTGGAATCATGATTTTCTGTTTCTATTAGGTGTTCAAATAAGCACTCAGGTGCAAACAAGTTTTGAAGACGAAAAGGCTTGGAAGCATGATTTTCTGTTTCTATTATGTGTTTATTACAGCATCTCAAATTCTTGGTTTATGAATCAAAGAGGTATAAACTCACATTGTTTTATGAGTTGTCCTTGTGACACACTGTCAAGACGTTGCTTCAGGGCTCTGTTTTCCATATTCAGTATGAGATTCTGATGGTCAAGGAACTCAAGTTCTGCTGACATCTTAGATCCCGTTTCCTAATGACACAAAGAAATTCGTGAAATTTTGTATTTCTCAAATATCAATTTAAGATAATTGCAACAGAAAATGGTGAAGAAATTCTTTAACAGAAAGCCTTCTGCGTGCTTCAATAGCTGATGGATGCATTACTTGCAGAGCTTGGACTGTTCTTTCCAGATGGGCTATGTACTGAAGTTTCCTGACCCTTGATCGGTGAGCAGATTGCCTGTGGATTACATTCACTTATCAGCATCCATCGTAATAAGCTATTAGATAGGGTTCAGGAAATCGGAAGAAAGAATCTCTACTGCTTGGTGCGCTTTGTGTCTGGTTTTGAGAAGGGACGGGCTTGTGAAGAGCTAGTTCCTCCCGTAGATCCTTCTGAGGAACAAGAAACCTTCCTTTCGTGCCTTTCAGTTGATCCGTAGACTGCAGCATTTGAATCTTGCTGAATAAGATGGAGAGTCACTACTTAATCAGGTGTCCAGAAAACTAAGTCAATATGAAATTTACTTGGGAATCAAAATTTACACCAAGGGCAAACCTTCTTTAACTCATCCTCAAATGAGCTTCGTCTGACATCTAATTCAGCTTCATTTAAGCCCTTGAAAGTGGTAGTTCCTTCCATAGACTCTTCTGAGGAACCAGATTCCTTCCTTTCATGCCTTTCAGTTGATCCAAAGACTTCAGCATTTGAATCCTGCTGAATGAGATAGTCAGGTGTCGTCCAGAAAACTAGTCAATACGAATGTTATGAGAGAATCAAATTTTACACCAAATAGCAAACCTTCTTTGACTTATCATCAAATGAGCTTCGTTTGATATCTAATATAACTTCATTTGAGCCCTTGAAAGTTGCAACATTTTGAGCCCATATTGATGTATTATTATTAGTAGTTGCATCTCTTTGGCTAGGTTCCTCCCATGTCTCAAATGCTTTTGCTACTGCTCCTACATATGCAAAAGTATCACTCACTGTTCGCCTATGACGTCTATTACCCACTTGTGTATCTGGCTCATTTAGGAGATCGTCAAGCCAAGAAAGATGTCCCTCCATAAAGATGGCATCGAAGGAGGGATAACGGAGATGGCAATCTGAACCTTCTGCAGGCTTTGTACTGCCTTTTGATCCTACCATTTGTGAATGATCCTGTGAGGGGAAAGAGGAGAGTGGTTCCCGCCCTCCTGTGGTTGTGGGACTTTTAGAACCCAAAATCGGATTCATTCATTTTCATTCCTTGATCTTAGCAAACCTGACAATAGAATTTCAAGTTCAGGAGAAAACATTTAAGATATGCAAATAAATGCGCATATCTACATCTCCTTGTTTGAAAGAATTCACTGGCACAAAATTATTCAGAGATATGAGGACAAAACATAGAAGATAATCTAATTGATAAACCCGTCCCTATTCTAATTCAGTGAATTGGCTAGACAATAGCAAGCAACGTGGAATGCTGCTAGGTGATATGGAATCATAAGGTGTGGATAGAGGACTTCTGTGATTGTGAAGAAACATTCCCAAAGGCTGCAACTTTCCAAAATTAGGATTCAACTACAACCCCAGTTTAAAGTGCATCCAATCATTCTTTCCAAAGTTTTCTTTTCTTTGAAACAAATTTAAATATTGCAGATTCCAAATGAATCTAAATCTCGTGTCTAAAGAAAACAATCTGGATTTTCGTTTCCAATCCCAACCTTCTCCTCTTTTTGGGTCAGGAATCATAGACCTTTTTGAACTTGGCACCAATTTTGATGATATCTTTTTTCTGGAAGAGTGAATGCGGCAGCGGAAGAAAACATCATTTTAGCAGCACATGATCACAGAAAGGAAAGGAAAGAAAAGAAAAGGGCCTCATTGCAAAAAAAAAAACACAAACACAGGATATCCATAACAAGAATCCCTGAACGGCAGCAGCCCAAATAAATAAAATTTCAATATGATGATAAATTTTTAGCCAATATTAATAATCTTACGAGGATGAATGAATCGCATCATTCTCACCTACGAAACATGAAACGGAAGTTAGCAACAGGGAGCTGTGTGGGCTCCCTATTGATGATGGGGAAGCCGCAGTCTCTCTTTGGCATGTAAAACAAGGAGAGTTGGAGGAGTGGCTCGCTCTTCTGTTCTGTTGAGAGGAATTTGAGAGACAGCAAAAAAGGGGGAGATGGTTTCTCTTTGAACTGATCAAACACCGCGCTTTCCGTAAACAGATTCCCAACTGCCCATTTGTTTTACGTAGGTGTCGTTAGTTTCTGTTCTGCTTTCCTTCACTCAATTCTTTTTTTCTCTTTTCATTTTGGTTTTTAATTTTGGCCAATGTAATTTTTTTTAAAAAAAAGAAGTATTTTATGTTATGTTGTTATGAATCGAGTAGTTAAGTACATGCACGTTTGATTCAATTGGTCTAATACTTTTCTTTCTTTCCTTTCTTTTTTTTT
>JAWZTD010000004.1:1320145-1331219 GCA_035221335.1 Echites panduratus | reverse complement strand
ATCAATAACCTAAGTCAAATTGATAAAATTAGTTAAAGTATAATTTTTTAAAAATTTTTTATATATTAACTAAAGGGCTAAGAACCCAATATTTAGTGCTTAGGAACTTCATTATTAACTCTTGTTCCAATAACTTTTGATTTAATCAGCTAACACATTTCTTTTAATGGTTAAAAATTAATTAGATTTATCTACTCAAGAAAAAGTATAAACAAAAAGAACATATAAATCATTCTAATAGAAAACATAAATCCAATAAGACCACCTACCATTTATCATAAAACCAATGCTAAAAATCTTAACAGAATAGAATTAATTGCCAGAGGCAAAGACAAACATTCCACAACTGGAAATGGCAAATTGAATAGTTACAGAAATATTACACATTGAGAATCAAGAACAACATATTGTTCATGTCCTGTGAGGCTGCTGCAATCTTTACAGCAAGAGGCTGCCCTGACCCAAATGATGAAACTAAGAGGTCAAGATGCTTTATATACAAGAAGGGCATACCCCTTCAGGAGACATTATATAATATGGATTATGGAAGGCTAACATCTAAACTTTTTCATTGTTGTTAAGTATTCTGTGCAGATGGAAGGCTTCACCCTGATCTCCATTCAAGGATCTCTTCTCCAGAAAACAAGCAGTGAGCTGTCTGAGTAACCTCTCAAGACATGAATGTAAGCAGCTCTTGGTGTCTTTGGCATTAGGATTTGTTGACAAGATCAAAGAATTGATTGCATCAGCCACGATTTCCCTTTGAGGATCTCCAAGAAGATATCCAACTGAGGATTTTAGAGGTTGCTCATATGCCAGCAAAGCAGCACAGTCCTGGAAAAGAAATAAAAATGGGGGCATTATGGGTCAGAGGAGTCGTGCAGATCAGTTTGCTAACCCAGTAAGGAAGATGTCAGGAGCAACCAAGAAAATTAAAGAATTTTTTTTTTCCTTCGTTTAAAAGAAACCACAATTAGCAACCGAGTAAAGATTTTCTGTTTCTACTATTGAATTTGAGTATATTCTCGGTAGACTTCAATTCAGTAAGCAATTGTTTATGGTTATAACTTCCATTCTAATAAGATTTTATTTATCCACTAAAAGATTAGTTTATTTGAATGATGATGCTGCGTAAATAATTTTCATGAAACATAATTGTTTAATCAATGAAAAGTAAAGTAGGCTAAATAAATATCTCTCAGTACCTTGACCAGATCATCAAATTCAGCCAACCTGTAGAACTTTTCAAATTCATTTCTACCATACACCACTGCCTCCTCCAACTTACTGACCTGCAAGATAAAGATTGGGAATGATCAACAAAGAATTTCCCAAATAAAACCTACATCATTTAAATAGTAGAAAGAAAAAACAAAAAACGATTTGAGGGACCAATTTCTGATCACAGTTTGGAACACACACAAACCTAACACAAGTGCACAACAGGATATTGCCAGTATATTTGAAAATATATAGGAAAGTGACTACAAATAGAAATCCTAGATATTTATAAATCCACCACTGATGAAGACCTTCAATTAGGACCGATGAACATAAGACCTCATATTCCTTCAACATCTTTAAGTGTCAGCTACTTGGGGTACATGTGTGTGTGTTTGAGCACTGAGCACGTGTGGTAAAATTAACTGAAACTACATCTAAACAGGCAGAAGTAGGCAGATCAAGCATCAGCCAAAAGAAACTTACCCGGACCAGCTCAATGAACTTTTGACAGTGCAGCAGAAAGCATATAGTTGATTTAGCGTCCTGCAGAAAGTGAAACCAAGTGTCAGATTTAGGATACGGAACAAATTTAAAATAAGGAACAGCAACTTTTAAATGTAGAACTAAAGGGAAAATACTATATTGATCGAGAACATCTCGGTGGTGCAAAAGATTTGGAGAACAGATAGATGACCAGCAATTTAATATCATCACTAATTACGGATACGAAAGCTATCCACAGTCTCTATGGAACCAAGAGGTCAATATGCCAAAAAATAAAAGAGCTAAGATATATGCAAAAGAAGGAAAAAAGGAATCTTTGAAGCATATCCTAATCTCTTTCAATCGCTTCCAGATTTAAGTCTACAAGGATGAAGACACAAATTTAGCTGGTGAAATTAAAATGCTTCACTGAAACTTACGCTAGTATCTTCATTATCTTTAGATAGCGTAAGTTCTTTAGATGTCTTGCAGTGCTTTCCAAAAACATGAGTTTCAGCAGTTTCAGAATAGCCCTTCATCTCTTAAACAAGGGAAATAACAGAAAGGGAACTAAAAACAACAAAGATAAAAGTTCATTTATCCTTTTTAGTATGTATAGCCAAATGCATCAACAAAACATAAACGTGGCAAAACTACTCAGCTGGAACATATGTATATTGAAATCATCAACCTGAACAATCTGAGGGTACCAATCGCGGAGTTTACTGAAAGCATCATCAATTTGACCATTCCTTATTAGCTGCATTAAGTGATTAAGAAAGGTCAAACTGACTACGAGAAACAAATTTATCATGTCAAACCTGACATAGTAGTAACAAGGATTGAAGAGCATAGAATAATGAAGATCAAAAGAATGCTAACAAATTAACAATTGAAAAGGTGCACATTTCGAAGTAAAAGATAGACGGGGATGAAATAATACATTTAAGTAAAAGATAGAAGGGATGAAATAATACATTTAAAAGAACCTGACAAAATAACAAAGGAAAGAGAGCTTTTCTTAGGGACTGAATAATTTAAGTTCAGCAAAATTTAGATTATCATTTGCAGGACAGAGAACGCCAAAAGGGAGAAGGTTAGGAAATCAAATCAGTACCAGTTAGTTGACTGCATTACGTTTAATCAACATGCAGCAAAAGCTACACAAAATCCTGGCCGATGAAAAATAATATCTTTAATCCGCCCAGTCAGTTATGAGAGTATTGGAAAAACAAAATAAAAAATCTATTTCATTCAACAATATTATATATTTAATATTATTTCCATCACTGTCACCAAATTCACCATGCAGCTCATGAGATTCAGGGGATATTTTCAACCATGTATACAAATAATTATGCAACAACAGAAATAAGCAGTTATTCTGATAAAAATTGAACCAAGAATTTCTTATAGATTCAAATTCTTCTATGTGCTCCACTCATTTATGCTCCCTCCATTGGAAATGAATGGCCTACTTAATTTTAGTGTCGAGCCAAAATAATACCCACCTTCAAATATCACTTCTCTTCAAAATCTTCAAGATAGACAGCCACGTTATGTATTATGCATACTCTTAAACCATTATGTATTATGAACTCTTCCTTGATACTAGTGTCTAAATCAGAAAATAGCCTCACCCTGCTTTTCTTCCCCTTATGGCAATAACTAGCTTAAACATAATCAAGAACGTACTTGAAAGGTCAAAGACCTTTAATCCATGGAAAATGACCTAGTCCCCATATATTAACTCATCAAAATGGCCAATCACTCAAAAGTTGCCAACTTGTGCTCCTTGTAGAGCCATGTCTCAGTAGTCTGTGGCCCCCATGGTTGACATGCTTATTTCTAAGCTCTTCTCAAGTGGCAGTAAATGAGACAGAAAGCCATAGGCCTAGTTTTTCACCACATTATGAACGAGTCTTAAATATCAAGAAATTAAACTCATTACATTTTTTTTCCTAATTTCTTGAAAGGTAACAAGGAAGAAAAACTTACTGATTAGATAGAAGTTTGAAATAAGCTGGAAACAATTTTATCAGTTCAGGAAAAAACAAAGGAAAAAAAAGAAAGCATGTTTCAACATCACATACCTGACGAAGAATCTTTCTCTGGTTTATTGCATACGTACTCCCTTCCTCATTGCATCCATTTTCCTGTACTAAAGAGATTGGAGGAACACTACTTTTACTGGCCAAGTCAAACAGTTTCAGCGTTTCTTCATATCCATAATGTTGTAAGTAGGAACGAACAATTCTGGTGAACAGAAGAAATATAAGAAAAAGAGCAAGATCATCATAATGCTTTAAATGTAAATATGAAAAAGCTATAAGATCTGGAGTAATTTTGTAGATATATCATATTAAGTTTGGGGTAATCCTTGGCACAATGGTTTTGCATTTCATTGTGGATTCGAGCAAAAATTATATGTTGTAGCAGCTTCTCATCCTAAGAGGTCAGTCAGCATATTAGCAGCTGAAATAGGAGCCTTGTATAATAGGTTTTTACAACATAAATGTCACTAAACACGAGAATCTTGTGAAGTATTTGCAATATTGATCCAAATGATAACTAGCTTGCCTGATCAGGATAGCAAAATTTGCAATAAGTCTGGGAAAGGACTCACATAATCGTCTAATGTGCTTTCAGAATTTGGAATCCGGTTCTAGATTTGTTCTGTGGTTGAGATTACTGCTATCCACATTGGAGGATTTTTTATCTACTATTCTTGAATACGTTGTGTACTTTTCCTGTACAATTTATTTATTTTTACATCTAAAATTCAATTCAACCTGAAGCTTTCCATTTTTCTTCTTCAGCCAAGCACCTTTAATCCTAAATTTGCAAAGGAAAACAAGAGTTTGTTGATGATGTGAACTTAAAATAAAATACAGCAGCATAAAATATATTCAACCCCCCCCCCCCCAAAAAAAAAAAAAAGAGGAAGAAGAAGCAGCACACAAGCTTCCCAAGGATGGAAGAAATCTTGCATGAAGCTAATAAGGAATGGCTTTGCACAAAAATTGTGCTTTCTTTCTACAAGGGTGGCATTGATATTCACGAAGAGTTAAGTATTTTTAAGAGAATATGTTAAGGATGCTAAGCATATAAATTCAATCTCTCCAACTTAAAAGTGGAAATGTTAAAATTTAACATGGTATCTCTGCTAGCTATTCTCTTATGAAGATACAATGTGGGTATCTGTGCATTAATTTGGTAACTACAGAAGAAGAAAAAATAAGAAAAAGACATGAGAATTCAGTGAATCCATAACAAATGAGAGTGAACTTTGATCAAATTATACCACTGTAAATAAAACAAGTAGGCATCCCTGCACATGGGTTTTTGCTGCTCAATTGTCATCCAAATGCATTAAGATTCTTTTGCCTATCGTTGGAATAATTTTCTCATATACTACATGACTCAGGACTTCTTCCACCTCACATGAGGATGTGATTTTTTTATTGGAATTTAATGCATTCCCTGAATCTCAGATCCAAGGAAATGGAACAGAAGTAGAAACTCAGGCCTGTCTCAAACTGAAAATGTGAGCCTATTATTGTTTTCCAATACATAAATAATTGGTAACAATTTTATTTTAAAATGTAAACTCACCCAAAACTAGCACTCTGTGGTACAGATATTTTATCAACAGTGATCTGTTGCTTCTTTCTTTCCTCTGCCTCATATGTCTGGTAAATACAATAAGAAAAGGTATTAATCAACTGTATTTCTGTTCCTGCCTTAGTCACCTTATTTCTAAGGCAAATATGACATTATGACATCGTCCTTTCTCTTATGAGTAAAGAAGAGAAAAGGAAATCCATACAATAGAACTCATAATGGTGAGTTGTGCAAATAGGGACACAGCAAAGTTGCAGCAATACAAACAGAAAAACTTCAGCCCCAGTTTTAAGTCCTTTATAGTCAGAATGACAAGTAAATCCAAGAGCACATATTAATCAACCAAGCTAATTCATATTACATGAATCTTCAGACTGAAAGAACAAGGACAACATAGTGAAGGTGAAAAGGCAACCCAACGGAAAACTAAAAATAAATTCAAAGTCTGGATAAATCAGCTGCTGACCAATCTCAAAAGGATCAAAATCACTTTCTCCATAACATTTTCTTGGTCTAATCAAATGCTTGACATTCATAAGATATGCCAGCAAGCACCAAGTAATTACTGATTTGTTGCCACATGTAAGTTTAACTGCCTAATCTAAATTCTGCTGATTCCATTTCTTCCAAGTAAAGTTATATTCACTTTTCGTCAAATAATTATGTCTCACAACAGAAGAGGGATCACCGAAGAAATAAAAAAGGAATGGAAAAAAATGTAACATCAATTACGGCCTGCAATTCAACAATCCAAAACCACTGCAATGTCTACCTGTGGGTGTGGGGGGGGGGGGCATATAATTGGAAAAGGCATATCAGTAAAGGAAGGGGGAAAATTGTACCATTGAACCACAGCTCAGAGAGTTGGCACAACCAAATAAAGCACAACCTCAAAACATCTATTTAGAAAGACAGAGAAACTTGCCTTAATATCAAAAACAAATGGATCCTTCCCGAAATTGACAGACACCCTGTCACGATAGAGTCATTATACCAGCAAGAGCAAAAGAATTCCGAAAATCAATTGTATTCAGTATACAGAAAATCCATTCACAAGAAAGAATCATTTTAACCAGTGATGGAAAAATACATGGCAAGAGAATTTAGAAGATGGTTTGAGAAAATAGGGAAAGAAAGTAGACGGCTATATTTAAATAACAACCATGACAGAAACTATTCTTAGAGGCACAGGAAGCCAGATATCACTACATATGGGACATAAAATGGGTGATGACGTACAGCTGAAAACAAATGCATGCAATGGAAATTCCAGAGGGCATAGACCTTTTATTTTAGTTTCCTTTGTCCCACCCACCCCCAGCCACCCGTGGAGTTCAAGAACAACCTTACAAGTCAGAGTTGCATATATGATCCACAATCATTCTTAAATTTAGTACAACAAGGGTTTATTATCAATTTTGTTATCTGTGCAGCCTAAAAAGGTTCCATCAGATGTGCGATGTATATCCAAGATCAAAACTAGAGAAACTTTTTGCAACCTGGTTCAGCAAAAGAATTACTTCTGTGATGATTAAAGAACTTCCAGCAAGGAGATGCAAATGCATGTGTAGCTTGAATTTGAATGGATGAGGGAATCAAAAAATTGTTCAGAAAAATGAATGCATGTTTGACTATGAGTGATCGGCAATCAGTTTCTTATAAAGATAGATGACAGAGGTGATAGATCTAAGTGAAAACGACAATACATACTCCTCATTTAGGCTGTGAACTGCAACTGTAGGATATAATGGACCTTTCATATCCTTGTAAGCAGTACCAACCATTGTCCCATTTTTCCTGCCATAAAGAGAAGCACACAAATGCATGAGACTTGAGGGACAAATTGAAGAGAATAGAACAATTTCAGATATCTAAAATGCCATTTTCCTTTACATTTGGAGATATCCATACAGAGAGAGATCAGATCAACCTACAATAGGTGCTGAACAACAAAGAAAACAATGATACGGACATATTCAAATCTCACTTGCCATTTCTCAGCATTGCATTGATTTCTGATCATTTTAGGTTGTAGGATGCATTAAAAATGGACTGATAGTTGCAAAAAAAGGGATAAAGTCCACAAAGTGATAAATATGGATAGCAAGACCATTTACCAGTACTTGCATCAGCTATTTGAAATATTGAAATAACATAGTTGGGAAATTAGATTGAGACTTACAATTCCATGGAATGCATCATGTTAGGTGTTAAATTGCAGAAAAACTTTAGAGAGATACATAGTACCACTTCCACTTTACATGTTTTGACATCTTAGCATGATTAACTAAAATGGAAAGTAAAGTCTTGCATCAAATTTGTACTTCACTAAAAAATTACTTCTGCAAACTTAAAGCATAAAAGGATCCGGTTGCTTCAGCTTTAACTCGTAAACTATCATACCAAAACTCAACTCAGTAATAAGGCTATATTTGTTGTTGGCCAATCTAGCTGAGAAATATTTCTCAACTGAAGTTACCTCAATGATACCTTTGTCACCTTTACCTCCATGAAAGTGATTCAGGTTCAACTTTTGTAGAATTCACAAAGTGTACATAAGCTATCTTTGTAGAAAATTTTGTATCAAGCCAGATTAATTTTACATTTATCTTATTAATTTTCAATTAAATATGGTTCATTTCATGGATTATTCTTCTTTCAACTATATATTTTACTATAATAGACTTCCCCACCTGTGAGATACTGAGACCCAACTAAAACTTCATCAATTACCCAACAAAAAGTAGCAATTCTAATCCAAATGAAATTTCTCCCCTCATTCTCAAAGAAAGAAAAAAAAGTGAAGAGGTTCTCAATTCTAAACAAAATCAGAACGTGGGTTCAGTAAGGGGACATACAATTTACTAAACTAATCACATTACAGAATAATTGAGAGATAATACTTAGAAACTAATAGATATGTGCTAAAATGGCCCAAGTCAGTGTCCTGTATACTATGTTAGAACAGCTGCTTGTGCCTGCATCCCTCCTAAAATACTTCTACTCACTCTCTTTCAAACTAAGAATAAATCAAGTTAGAGATTATTAAGGGAACACCAGAATAGTTTCCTGGAAGTGTGGAATCTACTAGTTTTAGGATCAACATACCCTCTACACCACTACAATGATTTGTAGAAATAAAT
The DNA here is from genome assembly GCA_035221335.1 of Echites panduratus. Taxonomy (NCBI): domain Eukaryota; kingdom Viridiplantae; phylum Streptophyta; class Magnoliopsida; order Gentianales; family Apocynaceae; genus Echites; species Echites panduratus. Next base: position 1,322,745 of record JAWZTD010000004.1, on the reverse strand, counting down.
TGCCTACTAATCTATAAGCATACCACAACTTCAGAATACAAGGAAGTCCACCACCACCCCATACATATCAAATTGCGCAGGGAGATGTAAAAGTTAAAAGCATCCATTATAAGAGAAAATTATCTATTTTGAGAGGAAAAAGAAAATGAGAATTCCTTTGTGAATTAGCTCACATATATGATCATATTTCAATTTCTCTGAGGGAAGAAAAAAGAAAAAGAAACCATGTGTCTGAACACTCTAATAGGATCCCATCATTGATTACAAGAGAATCTTCATCGACTAATCACATTTAACTACATTCCTCTATCTCCTTGTGCGTCTGCTAGACTTCTATCCAATAGATGATTCTATCCTAACATCTCACAACTCTACGCTGATCAATGAAAATTTGTAATACAATGACAGGTTACCTGATTTTAGAAAGAAGTATAAGAAGCCATGAGTCCTTGAATTCAGGAATAAAAACAGCTCATCCTATCAAAGTTGTTGTCAATAGCCTGGTGAGTGTGAGTTCATTGCTTTTAATTGAGAGTCCACAAATTCCTCTAGGGCCCATACCATTATGTTTTGATCATGTGTCTGTGTTTTAATTGTGCCAACTACTTAAAACAATGAACTACAATCAACCTAGAGAGAAAGTAAAGAATGATCTTACGTAAAGAAAAATTCTTGTGTAGAATAGTTGATACCACAACCAATAGTATCACCAGTTGTAAAAGTAGGCCCAAATGCTTCTCCTTTTCCATGACCACGGTAAAGATATCCATCATCACCATGATATCCACAGGTGTTTGATTCCCAGCTGTGACAATGAAAAAGGCAAAGTCAAGTTCATAATTACTGAACATTCCCAAAAAGCAGTAGCAGCATCTGTTGCTCTATTTATAACCCCCTTCCATAAAAATAAATCTCACAGCATCAAATATTGCTTATTGATGATGCATATACTTTAATAAAGAATTCAAAATATGTCTTGGAAGTCAATTTTTTTAAAATCACCTCCTTGCCAGTTTTTTCACACCATGAGCACGTATAAGACCTCAAATAGGTATTCCAGCATGAGTTGTATAGATAGTGTATTCTTACTGAGTTATCCCTCATCTCTCTCAGGCCATCAAGTTACATGGCAACCAATGCTAATTTCTTTATCAGAGTATCCCACAGGGAGCAAAAGAGGGGGGGCGGGGGAATTCCCTTATCTCCATTCACTTTACCTTCCCATTTGCTATTTTCACTTCACGAAACATTTTATGATCAGATTAGCAAATTAAAACTTTAAAATTTAATTTTGAAAGGCTTCTACCAATAGCCATAACCATGGCCAATGCCTTTTAGAAATTAAAGACAACATCGTACAAGTAACAACTCCAACTGAGCCATTTAGAAGAAATTTTACTAGAATTCAACTAACCCCGTAAAAAAGATTTCCATTCCCCATGTCAATGAAAAAAACCCACAATAAATCAGCATACCCAGGTTGACGACACATCTTAAATCCAGGGCAAGTGAAGCCTATGGACATCTGTCCTTTAGCACCGGCATTCTTGACAAACATTTCAAAGTAATAGATCAGTCTCTTTGAGGGTGCCGGTTTATTGGCCTGAACTGAGCCAACATCATAGCCATGCAATTGCACATTAGGATAGCGCACTGATAGCTTGTCCGGCTTCACAATTGAATACCCTCCAGCGCAGCTCACCGTGTCCAGCTCCGTAGGAGCCTCCTCAAAATCAAAGTCTTGTACTGAAATTTCGGACGAGGAGTTTGAGGTGGTGGCAGTGGCGGTAGCAGAGGCGGCTTTGGAGCTGACTCGCCATAGCTCAAGGAAGTATGAGCCGATTAAATCATTTTCTTGAGCCATTTCGAAGTTATTTGTGAAATTACGGGTTTTCAGTGAAATTTGAGAGAAGAAAAGCTGATCAAAGAGAGCATTTGGAGATTTTTGGGTGACTTTTCGGTTTGGAAAACCCTAGAAATGGTGAGACGGTAGACGAAGAAGAAGAACTGTACAGTGGAGTAGAGCAATCCGGGGGAGATTTTTGAGAATGCATCTGCTGTGGGGTTTATTTTTATTTTTATTTATTTGTTGCTGCATTTTGCCCAAAATTTTATAAAACAAAAATTTTTAATTTGCAGTATTAAAAAGTTTAAACATAATTTAACTTGAATACTTTGAAAAAAATTAATTATCAATAGAAAGAGGTAATATTTTGCCCAAAATTTTATATTTTTATAGGAAGGGGTAATTTTTATATTTTTTTATGACAGCATTTTTCCTATAATATAAAATTTTTTAAAAAACCATAAAATTGTGTTCATTTTTTAATTTGAGGTATTAAAAATTTTTAACATAATTTAACTTGAATAACAAAAAAAAAAAATTATCAATAGAAAGCGGTAATATTAAATTTATTCAAAAGTGACCTTAACATAAAAGTAATGGGAGTTCATGGTTTGGATTGATTTCATTTTATTTATTTTATTAAACCAAACCTAATGTTTTGATTTCGAAGATGTCAAATGAAAGTAAACTACTTAAAATTGGTTTGGATTAGTTTGATTTGTATAAAGTTTGATTGATTTGAAAAGAATTACTT
>JAWZTD010000004.1:1292091-1304028 GCA_035221335.1 Echites panduratus | reverse complement strand
GTGATGAAAAGTTGTGTTTTTTGGAGCATGGGTGAACACTAGTAGAGCCAAATGGGGAAAGCCAGGAAGTTCTCTTTCTCATATAAATTATTATATTTGAGTAAAAAAAACTAAAAGGCTTTGCTGCCAATATCCCACATCTCTTACCACAGGTTCTGATTTCCAGAGTGACAGTGAATATATGGCTGGTCAACTTGCAGCATTTGGTTATGGTTTGTCTGACAATCCAGATGAAGCTGACCTGTGGCTCATAAACACGTGAGATATCATTCTTCTATTTTAATCATTATCATTTTTTCTATTAAAGCAAAGAAACTGTGTGACATATTTACTCAAGTTAGAATTTGGAAAAGATATTAAGTGATTTAAATCTTGTTCCTTTTTTTTTTTCCCCAAAACAAACTTAAATATGATGCATCGAATCTGTCTATTTCATGTTCTTGTTACTAAGTCTTGCTCGTATTTCAAAATGTGAAATTCAATATGTAAATGGGAAACTTGATGGCCCTGAGATTCAATATATTCTTGTGACATATTTCTCGCACAAGCTTTTGATGGTGTCAGAGTACATGTCGTTTCTCTCAAATTGGATATTTGCACAATTGCTATGCTGAAATCAACTAGGTTTTCCTCTTCTGATTTCTACACACTGTACTTATTTTTGCAGCTGTACAGTTAAGTCCCCAAGTCAGTCTGCTATGGATACCCTCATCTCAAAGTGTAAAAGTTGCAAAAAACCACTAGTTGTAGCAGGATGTGTGCCTCAAGGAAGTCGTGATCTAAAAGAGCTGGAAGGGGTTAGCATTGTTGGAGTCCAGCAAATTGATCGTGTCGTAGAAGTTGTGGAAGAGACTCTAAAAGGTCACGAGGTTCGGCTTCTGACACGAAGGACATTGCCTGTTCTTGACCTTCCAAAGGTTTAACTTTGAATTTCACTCTATTGCTTTCAAAGATCGGAGCCATATATATTTGAAAGACTTTTTGATTTTTTTTATATTCTTATGATTGCTTTACATTTTCTTTGATCAGGTGAGGAGGAACAAATTTGTGGAGATCCTTCCTATTAATGTTGGCTGTTTAGGTGCTTGTACATATTGCAAGACGAAGCATGCTCGTGGTCACTTGGGAAGTTACACAATTGACAGCCTTGTATGAACCTCCATTACATGTAATTTACTTCTCAACATTGTGTTGTTTCCTTGTCTAATTAAGCATCATCATTTTAGGTTGGGCGAGTCAGGGCTGTAATAGCTGATGGTGTCAAAGAGATATGGTTGAGTAGTGAAGACACTGGAGCTTATGGTAATTGTAAATACTTCAATTTTGTGAACTGCTGATTCTGAAATATTTTTTGGTTTGAAATGGAAATATAAACAGCTGAGGTTGATCACGGTAGTCCATTTTGGAGAGAGCTAGGTGCATGAGAAATTGCCCGCTTTCAAACCAAAGTGGCCAATGATTGATTGCAGATCATTTTGCATTCCAAGCAGTGTGATTATAACTGAGTAAATTCCCCCTTCCTTGACTGTAAAGAAATGTACACACTTGTCCATATGGATATCCATATGCACATGCTGTAAGTGTAATTCTTATTAAATTAAAATGGTATAAGCACGTTGCCTGTCACTGGATCTTTATTCCACTTGAAAGTGCAATAACTGCATGGGGAATTCTCATTATTTTATATGATTGTTCGCAATCTTTATTTCAGGACAAATTGGAAGGGAACTGGTAATATATGCTTGTGCTCATAATCTGTCACGATGGTGTATTTGTTCTACATTATTCTGGCTTTTCCTTTCCTTGTTTTCTTTGGAATTTGTTTGAAGATTCTGCATCTTAATAGATTTTTTTTTTTTCTGCATCTTAATAGTTTGATTTAGTTTTATGAACAAAATGAAAAAGACTAATTTCCTAGTGACACATATGGACTATCAACTACTAAAATAGAAACAAGAATAGTCATTCTATGCTCTGTGATTTCATTTGTAAATGAGAGAACACAAAGAATTAAATGCTTACTTTGTATGGCACCGGCATGAAAAAGTATTATATTATATGTTCTGAGGCTTCAAAATTTCTACAGGCCGTGACATCGGAGTGAATCTTCCAATGCTATTAAATGCTATCGTAGCAGTGCTTCCTTTGGATGGTAGTACGATGCTTCGAATTGGAATGACAAATCCTCCGTATATTCTTGAGCACTTGAAAGAAATAGCACATGTTTTGTGTCACCCTTGTGTATACTCTTTTCTCCATGTACCAGTTCAATCAGGAAGTGACTCCATCTTGACAGTAAGTATGGAACCTCCAGAGTTAGTAACCTTTTTTCTTTTCTCCTTAATGAAAAGCAAATGCAGTTTAATGTTCAACATGGAATATAATAATTTGTATTGTGCTATTTTTTCACATTTAGTATTTCAATCTACAAACTGGTTTCAGGCTATGAACCGGGAATATACAGTTAGAGAGTTTAAGACAGTGGCTGATACTCTTATGGAATTGGTCCCCGGAATGCAGATTGCAACTGACATAATTTGTGGTTTCCCTGGTTTGTTTTCTATTTTACGTATCATCTAATGTTATTACTTATTTGTTTTCTATTTTACGTATCATTAATGTTATTACTTATCAGATGCATCTATTCCTTCATTGACTTGTTTGTGCTAATGTTTGTCCTTTTTAAGGGAATAAGTTTTCTAATTGCATGTTCATATGATCATAACTATTATCTATTTTATATCCTATAAGTTCATGAGGTCACTCCTTTGTTGTGCATAAAGATGCATGACAATGGACATTGCGACTTTGAGGACAGATCTATAATTTCATGATATGATATTTCCATATCAGTTGCGAATGTTAACTAAAGAAATTTGGTTAGAGGATAAGATTTTTCTAATTGAATGGGAAAACATTTTCTCATTGTTCTTTTATTCGCTCGCAGGTGAAACTGATGAAGATTTTGCTCAAACAGTTAACCTGATCAAGGAGTACAAGTTTCCACAAGTTCATATATCACAGTTTTATCCTCGCCCTGGTATATTGTCTTACCTGCATCATTTTTCACTGTATTTCCCCCCTTTTGTGGTTGGGTAAGATTTAGTGGAACACTTTTCCTATATTGACTATTATGGTAGCTGGACATATTTGCGCGGCATAGTGGTTTGGATTTGCCACTTAACTCCATGTTATTCATATCAGAAAATTCATTTGTAGTAGCCTAAGCCACTCCACTCACACACACATATACACATATGTATATCTGTGTGTGTATAAAAGAATTACACCCTATGATAAGATATGATGCATATCAATTTTCAATTATTGTAACTTAATTTATTCTTGTTGACTTCAGCATTCTTCTTCCCCATACCCCCACCACCAGTTGGATAGGGAGGGAGAGAGAAAAAATCTAACTACTACCTGCATATGAACAAGTATGATTTTGAAACTCCCAGCCAATCTATGATTTGTTTCATCCCATTTATTGAATTTAATGGTTATCATAATCTAGTGTCTGGCAGGCCTTGTGACTTTTTAGGGACATTGAATTAGTTGTTATGGTAATCTATAAGTTTTTAACAGGATAGTGCCTTGTGTTATGTTGCATGTATTTAGATTTCCCTTGCTGGATCATTCTAATTAAATATATTAATTGTTTTGAGCTGTTATCGATTGCTTTTCACTTCTGTTTTTAGCTTAAGGAAAGCTGTTTTCAAAAAAGTTACCTTGATGATGCTTTGCAAGACAGCTTTTGCTTGTTTATGTTGTTAAAAATAAAATGTAACATTAATTTCTATGAAGCATTTTCCAAAAGTACCCTGTTTTACGGCACCTTAACAAAGCTCTAGCAGCCAAGAACAAGTCCTAGTTAGTTTTTCTTTTGGGAACATAAATTTCCAGTAGGTGTATGGCTTCTTGTGTTGTGAATCTTATTCAGTTCACCACCCAAATAGCGGTACGGATGAAAAGTTAACTTCTTGTTGATGGTTTCTCATAATTGTGTCCAGAAAGCAAAGATCGAAATATGCTATCAATGTGGTGTTTGGTGATGAACTTCCTTATACCATTTAATCTTTGACTCATTACATGAAAATTCTTGTGAATTGTTTTGTGGTCTGTCATTTCAATCAGGAACACCAGCTGCAAGGATGAAAAAAGTACCAAGCACTGTTGTTAAAACACGAAGTCGTGAATTGACTTCTGTGTTTGAATCTTTTACACCGTACTGTGGAATGGAGGGCAGGGTGGAGAGGATATGGATCACTGAAATTGCCACAGATGGTATTCACTTGGTATGAAATTCTTCTGATTTGAGAAATCTGAACTATTTTTCCAATAAAAAAAAAAGTGAATTTGTTGAAATTACTGATGTTATAATTTAGTCATTAACAAAGTAAATTTAGTTTGATTTTTTTTTTTTTTTTGGGCAGTAAAAATTGATGCAGAAAATAACTTCCCCATATAATTTTTCTTCTTTCTGAATACTTTAACTCTCATTAGATGATGGAATTCCTGAACTCCTTTTTGAGTCACTTTTACTGCCATCAGGTTTCTGCTCAGGAAGCATTGATAGTACATCATGAAAGATACAATCTTAAAGTTTTAAATAATCAGATATATCTTTAAACATGAGAATGTTCACTATATAGGTAACATCATATTTGGATTGGGTTTAAGGAAAAAGGTTTGAAAACAGAAATAGAGAGTACTTTGATTGATTTTAAGATTTTTTTTTATTTATATCTTTGAATGTAATTTAGCTCCTCGTGTAGATGTAGCTAAAATTTTGTTAATTGATTATTCATATATTTAGTGTGTGGGATCCATATATGAGATTTGGAGATTTGAAAATTGAAATGAATGGGGCTTCTAAGTTAGAGAACAAATAGTGAAGAAAATTTTGAGTAAAAAACCAAACCGAATGTCAGGCTTCCAGACAACTATTCCAGCTGAGCTGTTTTATGTTTACTAGTGCATTTAGTATAATGCATAGTTCCATTGCATTTGAAGTCTTCAAAATACTGTATCTGTTTGTTTTTGCTTCTCCTGTCTTAAAGCAGTTTCATTACTCTAGGTAGGACACACTAAGGGATATATTCAAGTGCTCGTAACTGGTCCAGAAAGCATGCTAGGCAGTTCAGCTATTGTGAAATTAACATCTGCTGGGAGATGGTCGGTGTTTGGAGAGGTGATCGAGATTCTTAGTCTGAAGGAACACAATACTTCTGAAGGGAACCCTGAGGTTTATTCATCATACTGCAATGTAGATTCTAGTGCATGTTCAAAAGAACCAGAATCATGTGCTTGTGGAACCACAGATTGCTGTGAGAAAGTTCAACTGAAGGAGACGGCAGCTAGCATCCCAATGAATGAAACAAAGTTAACTGATCAAAATAGCCAGAATTCCATTCAGTGGTTGCTCAGAAAGCGCAAGAGTTACTCTCCAAAGGATGGGAGTATGCTGGAAGATAAGGGAAAGCAAAGTAACGAAACATCTGTTTTTGAATGGGGCACAATTGATAAAGCTCTTTTAGGTGGCATTCTTGGGAGCTTGTTGACACTTTTTGCACTATTTATTTACTTAGGATCAAAAAAATTTTGATGATTAACATTACCTGTTTGATTTAGTGTAGTAGTAGAATATTGTGGCAAAAATACCTTAGAATTACATGACAATGTTGAAAGAATTTCCATTTTGTTCTTTTTTGAGCCAGAGGATAGCCAGTCAGATTTTCTAGATCTTGATTAATTGGAATATTTCCTTTGTTCTGTAGCAATGATTCTTGTAGGCTAGAATCGTCATTACTCTTACGGAAATATTACTTATGTGGAACTTCTCTACAATCCTGGAATTTGAATCCTTTATTTACATGGTAAAAAACAATAGTTACACTTTGATTTCCTTGATTACATTCAATAAAATATTGAAGTTATGCAAAAAGTTTAAAAACCAAGAAAATTGTTGGCCTATTACATTGGATGATGAATGAAGGACAAAGCTAAAGGTGAGAGATCCTGAAGGGAAGAATCTGCCTTTCCACTTCTGTTTCATCTGCAACTGTCTTTATTGGATTTATATGCTGAAGGTATCTATCTTTTACACTTGAGTGATTAGGTGGATGCTAACGACCATCTTATAGCAATAAATCTGATTTGGCAGGCAATCTCTTGAAGAAATTAACAGAAACTGATGGCAGCTTGCTCCTGAAACGAGGATGCCGAAGCAGGTAAAGCCCAATGAGCACTGCAACAACTTGGAAGGGAGTTACATAAAGGAACACTGCCAAGAACAAGGCAAATATGATAAATATAGCTGTAGCCCTTGGATCCCTCCAACTTAATATGGAAAGAGCCCTTTCCCCTTGAGTTGCTAAATCTCCAAGCACACTCTGCACTCTGCCTGCAACGCTTCTGAGGCGATCATATCTCATCCTCACAGTGTCTGTTGGCCTGGAAGTTGGGAAGGTATCAAATTCCTCGTCTAATTCATCTGGATAAGTGTTTTCTGCCTGAGAAAGACGTGCGTCCATGTAAGGTGGAAATCTAGGCCTAAAACGGTAGTTCCACAATCCAATGACGAACAGGTAAAGGAAAATTGTGGGCAAGATCAGCTCTGGATAGCAGACTAGGATCAAAAACAGCACGTGGACTAGGATAGTTGTCAATGGGTTTCTCCAGTAGCAGATACCATCAAACCACCTACAAACTGCTGAAATCCCAGAAAGAAGCGACATTATACGATGAAAGTTAGCTTTGCTTCTTCTTAGGCTGAAAATGTGGTAATCCACATCCAACATATATTCCACAGTCTCCCTTCTGAGTGGTGGCTCTGCTCTGGCTAGCCTTCCAGCCACTATCTGCATTGCCTGGTGGCGTAGCCAATCAATGTGGCGAACGGTAATGGGCTGAACATAATGCATTTTGGGAAGCAAAGGCCTTCCATACTGTGTCACCATGTTAACCCAAGCTGTGCAAGTGAACCGAATTGCCAGGTGCAGTTCTCCATGCTTCTTCAGACCAGAAGGCTGAAGAACTAATAATGGATAGAAATGTGTGTATATTCTATCAGTTTCCAAGGTTGAAAGTCTTATTCTCACCTTACCAATCCTCTGATCCTTTGAATCCTCTTTGCTTCCATTGATGTGGCAGTTGTCAAAAACGCCAATAGTGATCACAGTGCATGGATCATGTACTTCCCAAGTATACTGCTCATTCCACCGAGGAGCCAGAGTATCAAGAAGTGTTCTTGTTCGTACCCATTTGTTGCCATACTTGGCCACACAATAAGCATCAGTAGTTCTACCTTCCTTGCCCTTCATTGGTAGCAGATTTCGAGCACTCAGAATGCCCAGTTCAAGGATCCCAATACTGGGCTTCCTCAAGTGTTTTGAGGAAGGTTGAAGATCACTGCTAAAATGTGTGGCTTCATCCAACACATGATAGCCAGCATCTATACAGATACGAAGATGGATTTTGCTTGAGAATTTCACTTCTTTCTTCTTCTCACCTTCTACTTCTGGTGCCAGAAACTTGGAGAGGTTGTACCAACGAGCATCTGGGAGCTTTGGTAATTCCCCCCTCAGTGGAACTTCTCTAAGTGGTATAAAAATAACCCCAATTACCTCATTCTTGTCATCAACACTAATGCGGATGTACTCATCAAATGGCTCAGCAATCACAAACATAAACTCCTCATTCCACACAGGATTGAAGCTCCCCATTTGTGCAGGCCTCGTGGCTCGGCCCTGATGTCCTACCTGAATCTTCGCACCAGCAACTGGTAGCCTACCTTTCTCAGTTGGTATAAGATCCTGAGCCTCAATAACATGAATCCGGAGATAATACAATTTAGGCGAAAAATAAACCTTTGATCTTGTATTTGCAAGGATTTGTTGGCTAACACTGTGAGCATCAGAATGCCAAGCATCATTGAAGGCCTCATCAGCTTGTGTTCCCAACCAAACGGCAAGCATAATCTCTCCATGATTGATCTTCTCACCCCTCTTACTCTCCAATTTATACCATTGAGGGGCCAATGGGCTATCCGGTGGGACACGAAGAGGCACGTCTGTGATATCAAATGTGACTTTACCCACAAAATCATCTTTAGTAATTAGGTCTTTATCTTTCACAGTTACTTCAATAAAGTTGGATTGCAATCTTTCCTTGGAGAACGCAAAAACAGCATGCCAAACTGGATTCTGGTTCTTCTCAAGGTGTTTAGTTACCCCTTTGTAATTTCCGACTTTCACTTCAACATATGGGTCAAGACTTCCCGTTACATCCATAACTGGAAGATCCTTAGCCTTCACAACATTAACATATAGAAAGTGCATCTGCTCCACCAAGTCATAAGTACTAGCTGTCTTGTCTCTTCCCCAGTACCCCATCCGTGCAGCCACAGGTGGCCTAGTCTCCACCAAACCAAATTCCGGTTTCTGCCCCGGATATTGCATATGCATCACCGTGGCTGGAGCTGCGGCCTTGGCAAAGTCAGCACGGGGTTCAATAATGACTGGCTTTTCTGCAGGAGGTGGTGCAGGGCCAGGGGCCGGAACAGAGTAAAAGGTCCTCACTTCTTTCTCCTTCTTCTTCTTCTTTTTGACATCAATATGCTCCTTGAACTCATCATCAAGCTTATTTAAGTTGATTTCCTGCAGAGGGGTTTCTAATTTTTTTTCCACGCTGTTCACAAAATCCTGCTCTTTCTCTTGATGCTGTTTCGGCTGTTCAGGCGGCTGCTGCTGTTGCTGTGGTATTTCTGGTTCGAAGAATTGATTATTTCCAGTAACAGCATAAAATTTTAATGCAATATCACCTTTTATGTGAGAAAACAAGCCACGCTTATCAAGAGGGTAGCGCTGAACTGAAGCTTCAGACTCAGAAAAAGGAACAGAATCACCAGAAATTCTGACTTTTCCAAGGAAATTCCGGTGGTGGCCTTGTCTGTTGTCATTGTAAACGTAGATTTCTATGGTCTTATCGGGAAGTTCTCGTGGACTCTGAACATTAAACACAAGCTTCTCATTCCACACAGGGTTGAGATCTCTAATCTTGGTTTGGGTTCTCTGTTTCTGCCCATCAAACTCTACTTCTACAAAAGGACTTGCCGAGCCCTGTCCATCTTTTGGCATAAGATCACTGGCATCAAGAACTTCGGCTACAAGTTTTGCCATCCAAAAAAATTAAGGCACCACCAAGAATATGATGAAGTTGTTATGGTGGCAACTGCCAAATTCTTTTTAGGTAACAAGGAGTGGGTAAAGATTTAAGCTTGAGAGGAAGATAGAAATTAGAAAGAGGAATAGGATTAAAGAAAGCATAAGACAGGGAAAGAAAAAAAAATTAATAAGGAAAGAGAGGTAGGGAAAAAATAGTAGGCTAGGCGGTGATCTGGTGGTACTGTGTGTTTGAGAGGGCGTCTATTCTTTTATGTTAAGAAGACAGAAACCTTTCTTATTTACGACTCCTTTAGTCGTACGAGTGGCCCCTCAAAAAAGAAGCGTTCGTATATCTATTTTAATTCTTTGGTTTGTATTTGCTATGTTCTATGGATGGCGTTGAAGTGGGTTTGGGGTGGTGGCAGACGATTTAAGTGTTCAGCCCTTCCTACGGTTTATTTTCAAAAGGTGGGGGTTTTTTCTTGGAAACGATTATTGTAAATATTTGAAATGGACTGTATGCAAATTTTTTCAAGTCATATTTTTTTGATAAATGACTTTATGTAACGTGTAAATTGCTCTATCTAGGGTTTCTTTCAAAAGGTCGGGGTTCTTTCTTGGAATAGATTCATGTAAATATTTAAAATGGATTTTCCAAAATTTTTCAAGTCTGATATTTTGATAAATGACTTTATGTAACTAACGTATGTGATGAGATTTTTCCTTTTTACATGTATTTGGAAAATTTTTTTGTGGAAATAAAAAAAAGAGATATGTAAATGAAAAGACAAAAGAAATCACTAATGTCATAAAAAAAATCATAGTAATCTAGTTGGGTATCCATTTATTATCCCCTTGAGAAGGTTGAGGGTCGTATACGACTAATTGTATATATAAATTAAAAGTCTTGGGACAAAAAAAAAAGAACAATTTTGAATTAAAAATTTTGTATTTTTTTATTTAATTATGATAACACATGTTAGAATCTGCAGTAAAATCAAATCAAATTTACGATATACATTATAGATATTTTTCTTTTGAATCACTTAATCACATCTTTTGTGCAAGTTCATAAATACTTGGTTTAAAAAAAAAAAACATGAATGAATTTTAAAATTAAAAAAAATCAAAATCTTGAAATTTCGTGAATGGCTTCCTTCAATAAGTTGACAAGGGTCTTTTTTGAAAAAGGGCAAAAAAAAAAAAAAAGTTGGATACCTCCTTGTCAAGGGGGGTTTAAAGATGGATCCATGGTGATGCAGATGTTTGAGCGCATTGGATGTTTCTTATAAAATAAAACAAACAATGGAGAGCTACTACTACTACTACTACTCCCACTATATATTAAACAAGCAAGACCACTAAAATCAATGTCAACAACAAAGCAATGTGGTGGGGTTTCTTGTTTTATCAATTATTAATGATCAACAGAAACTTTGGGGACCTGATGTTGGCTTTTCCATTTCAATTTTAATATGTAAAAAGTAATACTATACGTAAATTTCTTGGTCCCTGAAATTGAAAGGAAATCGACCTAACTTTTTACATTACAAAGCTTGCAAACACTAAAAAGGTGCCATAAATAAAAAATAAAAAATAAAAAAATAGAATTACCAAAGGAGGAAAAAAGAAAAAAAAAAGAAAGAATGGAAAACTAAGGCTTGCATGCAACATTTTATTGGACTTCTTGGGACAACTTGAACATAAACACGAGAGTAGTCTTTGATATTGTAAAGGATGATAGTGTTAAGTTTTAAAAGTATCACCTACTTGAGTGGCATATCAATGTGAGTTTTAAAATTATTCTAAAAAAGAAATATACCTTTTAGAAATTCCAAATTGAATCTTTCAAAGGATATTGTAATGGCAAAAGAATAATCAAATTTAAGATTAATTAATAATTTTTCAAAGCAAACTTTATATAACAGTATATATAAATTGAAATAGTAATAAATAAAGGGATTTAAAAAGTGAATGAAGTCATAAGCGAACACGCTATAGATTTCAAAAGCAAATCCCATCAAAAGACATCCACTGATAGTGATTGCGTCTTAAAAAAAATAAGTAAAACAAAAAGACATTCCCTTTATATTGATTTGTTATGCAATGCCTAATACTATTTTGAAAATATTATAAAGTATTATGGAATATATCTTATAGAATGTTCCAATTAAGTTTTAATTGTTGAAGTTAACGATCAACTATTTTTTAAAAAAATAAAATTTAATTAAATATCCCAACTATTTATTTTATCCTTTTAAATTTAATTTATAAAAAAATACAAAAAAATTATTTAAAAAATTTATCCTTTTTTTAATAATTTATCGTTAAAATAGTATCTAAGATATATTTCATATCACTACATAATCATATATGTATATAATATGTCCTATTGCCCAAGATTAGATACCATTGTTTCCTTTTGTTTGTGGTCTTTTCATAATTTGGATTTGCATGATGATTTTAAATTATTATATATGTATGTTCATACTCTCCAAAGTGATCACGATCTCTATTTTATAATGTTTCGAAATTGGACAATTTTTGGATAAAGTTGAAAGCAGCCTCCTCCCAAATGTTGATGTTGATCACATTATAAGAGAGTGGAAATATATCCAATCATGAAGGAGAAAACCTAAAAATAGTAAGAGAAATGCTTATTTTCTTATACTTCATCCATACCTCTTGTTTCGCCAATTATGTGGTGAAAGATTTTCCAGAATTTTAAAATCAATTATTATTATTATTTGCCATTGTTCACTTCTTTATA
>JAWZTD010000004.1:1167068-1185200 GCA_035221335.1 Echites panduratus | reverse complement strand
TCGTGAACTTTGATGCAATAATGTAGTTGGACTTTAACTACATTATTGCATTTCCCTTTTCCTCATCTTCTCTCTGTATTAACTTTTTTCTAGTTCTTTTCTATATATATGGAAATGAAGAGCACTGGTTAATAACCCTGTGCATTTGGCTCAATTTGTGTGTGTTTTAGGAATTATAAATGGAACCTTGGAGGACAAAATGGCATCTGAAAATGCAAGAGTATTGACTTTTAGTACCGCATTTGCATCATGAGTATCAATGCCAGGAATAGAAGTCATCACTTTCAGGAAAACATCCATTGATTGCACTGATCTTTCCCTCTGAAAACACAGAGAGAGATACTAAGTAATCATCAAAGGCAAAAGGTGCATAGTGAGAATGGACTTACTTCAACTTTTAGCTTTGATATAGCATCCTGGCGCTTGCACACTGCAGCAAGATGTTATAAGGTAAAAGTATATTTGAATACATCTATCATTTAGAGAAGATCAGCAACATACCCCCACGAGCATGTGATATCTTTACAATCTTCTCAAAGCCCATCTCTAAGTCCTGCACTGGCATAAATACTGGCCGACCAAGTTCCATGCCGCATCTTTATATAAACTCAGAGAAAACAAAATCCTTCTACTCAAATTGCTCCAGACAAAGCTAAATGCAGTCCACGCAGAGAAAAGAAACAAGCTCACTTGAAGTAAGAACGAACGAAAGAATCATTCTTCTCCTTTGTTGGGAGAGTGACAACCACATATAGATGGGCAAATTGCTCTTTCAGTATCTGAACCCTGTATGAAACCACAACAGTAAAAACAAACGCAGAATTATTGAACAATAAAAGCAACTTACCTTCTGAAAACTGATGCAGGATTGCTGCTATCCCAATTTGTTTCAAAAATGAAAGCTACTGAAACACCCCCACAATTAAAAATGAAATCCTGGAAACATGATAGTTAACTAGTTAAGTGTAAGCACAAAATCAACACTGGAACTCAAGAGTCACCAAGCTGGGTAGTAACTGGGCCAATTGGCACAATATTCAGACGGAAAGAATTGGAAACAAGGAAACTTGAGATGAAGTTGATGAAGGATGGGTGTTGTTCATCTCTCCATGAGTTTCTCATCATACAAACTCCCTTGCCGCCTGAAATGTTAAATTTAGGACAGAGATCAGAACAGGAAACTTTTATCATCAAAGGCTCAAAGCCTGACTTACCCTCGATCTGACAATTAGTCTTTTTGTTGGAACAGTCTGAAAAAATTATATTAGGAACTTGCCATAGAGTTTCTAACATCAATATTGTTCATTTACACATCTTTTGACGCAATGAAAAGTTTTTTAGGAAGCTTTTATTGTTATTTCATGGCTTTTATATCTTAAACCCTTCAGTTTTTATGTATACCATGAATTGGTTGAGTCATAACTTCTTAGAAAGTCTGGGGCTTTCATCTTTGGTCTGGTTTTGTTAATCTCATAAGTATGCTTTGCCAAAAACTTCTTCTTTATTGGAAAAAGGTCAGAGTTTTTATTGAATCATTTTGACTCCAGCATTTTGTTAAACTTTAAAAAGCAGGCCACTTACCAGGGCCAAAACTTAATCATTAGAAAAAAATGACCATGCTGCTTCCATCAATCATTCGTTTTAACACACACATTCATCTCTCTCTCTCTCCATCCCTCTATACTTTTTGTTGTATTTATTTTTATTAACTTATATTACACATTTAGGATAAATGTGCAACCATCCCAAGGGTTTTACCTACTAACTTTTCAAGCGTTGGCAATTGGCATCTACATAGTTACAACAAATAACCACTGATCTTTTCATGTAACTACATTATCCATTGGAATTCAATTTTTTGTTAAGAAAAAATGTCTTAAGTTTAATTACAAAGTTAGGCTAAATATAAATTATTATTGATGCTAGAGACTTGATTGCAAGTTCATAATGTAATATTTGCAGGCTTTCCTAAGACAAAATTTGAGTTAAGCTCTTCATTTGCTGATAAAAATTACTACTTCCTCCATCCCATTTTATGAGTCACTAGCTGTCCTTTCTTTTGTCTCTATTTATAAATCATAGTTTGGATTGCTAGAGATATTACCCAATATTTCTAATATAAGGAACGAATCATTTCTCTCCTTTAAACCCTTTTTCATTCCCAAGAAAGTGAGTTGTTTTTAAAATTCCAAGATTCAATGATATCTATAAGTAGGGGTATTTTATTGAGAAAAAAAATAGTATTAGTGAAAAGGAAGCTAGCATAAAAGGGGTTGGAGGAAGTATATTCTGGGAACATAGACTAAAACCTCAACTTTCCAGTTTACATAAAAAGCAAATGATGAGAAATTGCTTTATATCTCATATATTTCAATTTATTAGATGCTGAATGAAGACATGAAATATGCCGTGTGTATATGAAAATATCAATGCTTGCTATGATACCAAGGGGTTAAGGATATTAATTGACATTCCCCTATATATATAATAGTTTCATTCCAGACCTATACATAAAAATGGAACTTAGCAGAAAGAACCATTCCTTAAAAAAGTTTGATTCTTCAGAAAATCATGAATAAAAAGAGAACATAAGCTAGGCCACAAAATGACTTGAGGATAAATTTGAAAAAACTTTGGAAACAAAATCAGAGAAAATTTGAAGAGAAAATCAGATGTAAGAAGTAAGACATTTTGAGTTAACAGGAATTTTCCTTTAAGCACATGCATGGATTTCGTGGCTTCTACATCCCATTTCCCTCAAGACACAAATGAACATACTAGCAATATATGTAGCTATCTATTTGGCTAATGAACCAGAGTTGGTTACTCATCTCAACTGATCAATTTTAGCCATCAAACTCCACTAATAAAATTAAATATTTGAGTTACTTATCTAACCAATAGAAATCAATCACAACAACAAAACAATAATTTCAACCAATATACTACATATAATATATAATTTACAGCAATATTACAGTTCAATTGACATAATCGGACCCCCAATTTTGATGCAACCAGAAGTTATTTCTAATGAATGTTCAAATCCAATATCTTAATCCTCTCAAGGACAGTATGGATCCAACCATTATAAATCCCATGCTTATGAGACTCAATTAATCTTGTTTAGAAGAAAGAAAAAGGACTTCCTCCTAAATCTCTTTTTCCTTTTCACGGAATAACTTCAAAACATATCTAACAGCTACAAATTCATAACCCAATCCACTGTGCTAACTTCGTTTTTTCTCCCTCAAAAACGTGTGTTTATTAACTACAGCGGCATCAGGAAATCCTAAGCTTGAAATCAAAATTTTCCTAACAACTCTGATGTTCCAATATCATGCTCTACAGAAGCAGAAAAGTAGAAAGCCATAACAATTTGATATCCTTCACAAATTCCTAATAAAAGATTGAGAAAATTAAATTTTTTAAAAAATGCGAACAGAATTCTAAATACAATTTAAAATTAGAAGAAAATCTGGGGGGGCGGGGTGGAATTGTAAGGAAAACAAAATGAAAGTCAAATTTCGAAGCTGAGAACGAAATTCAAATACCTGAATTGCAAATGTATGTTGAAGGATTCGAGAATGCAGTCGGTTCTCTGTAGCAGACGCCGTTCCTCATCTTAGCCTCACCGCTCCTCTTTGAGCTGACTTAGCAGCGCTTCTGACTCGAGAGCTATTTATAGTTTTCCTTTTCACTTCTCCATCAGCAAGTGGAATTTAGATAAAAAAATGCCAAATAGTCCCCTGAAATGTCAAAAAGTTTCAATTACATCCTTCATTTTTAAAAACTCAACTAAGTCCCCGTCTTTTATATTTATTTTTGTCCTATATGTTTAAAAATTTTATAGTTTTAGAAGCCTTTTTTTTATATATAAAAATAACAACAACAACAACAACAATAATAATCTTTATATTTGAATACTTAACTATTTGTGGAAAAATTTATAATTTTATGAATTAATGAATTACATTTTAAAAAAATTTAAAAAATTGATTTAAACTTTTTAAGATAAGAATTAATTTATCTTTTACCTTTTTTATTTTCTAAATAAGCTATCTATATAACTTACTATAATCTACAATTTTATACTATATACCTTATACTTCATTATAATTTTAATTTAGAGTAACTCTCTAAATTTTTTAAATTGAATAATTGTAATATAATACTTCATCCCTTAGAAATTAAATGTCTCATTTTGATTTTGATAAATTTTATTGAAAGAGTTTGATTTAATTCATTTTAATTAAAGTAACATTGATTTATTTGTAAAATTTTAATTAATTTAAAAATAAAGAATGATAGAGTTAAAATAGAAATAAGAACGTTCAAGAAGAAGTAAGTATATTAATTATTGTTATTATTATTTTAAAAATTTATATTTTAAAACAAAGTTAAATTTTAATTCCAGTTCAAAAGTAAGTTAGACAAAGAAAAGGAAAAATTAAAAAACAGAATTCACTATTTTAAAATTGGCACTACAAAAGCTCTTTTTAAAATATAACCCCATATTTTGGAAGAATTTTAAGAAAAGCCCCTTCTAAGAATATTGTTTGGCTCGGTATACACAACGTGGACCGGAAACCGACCGAGGTGACCTACAAAAGATTTTTCAAATGGATGCAAATCCAAGTGCAGCAGGAATGGATACGAGTCGAAGCTTGAGTGTGAAGGACAGTTCCTCTGCCACACCATCTTCAACACCTAAGAGCTTACTATTTGACCGTCGATATGGTTGGGTGTAAGTGAATTTCTTTTTTAAACTGTTCTTCTTTTGAAACTCTGCAATTTCTGAATCACGTGTTGCAGGATTGACGTCTGGAAAGACCCATCCGAAGAAGCTTTGTCTGGTGGCCGTGGAATGTAATATTCTCTTTTTTCTTTCCATTTCCTGGTATTCTTGTATATTTGAATTGAAATTTTCTTTCTTGATGTCATGAAGCTGTGGGTTTACTCTGAAGAAGTTACGTTTATTAATTTTCTTGTTCCCCATTTTTCTTTTTTGAATTTTTTCACAATGAATTCTAAGGTGCATTTTTTTTTTCCCATGCTTAAGGTTCTGTATTGTGCCCTTGGCAAAAGCTTTGGTAAAGGTAGCTTCCGAATCGGTAAGACACTCTTCGATTGAAATTTTAACGGAGGCATCGTTGAAATTTCCATTCTTGCTTTTGTGATTCTTGTGGTAATTTTCTTGGCTATCCTCGTCTCTTTTTTGTTGTGGGAGTTTAAGGTTTGTTGCAAAATGATTTTTATATTTTCTTCATGCACTTCGTGAGTAGTTCTCAAAAATAAACTTAAGCTGAGATTTCTCTTATGCATGTGTGTCATGTAATATTCTAATTGATGCAATTTGGTGAAGGGATTGTGGGTTGAAAGGCTATTTTTTTGTAAGGAAGATGTTTAGAATTAAGAAAATAACTCCCTTTTGGTTTTTGTCTACGCTTGAGAGTCTCCACAGTTTCTAACATAGCCTGCAGGATAACTGGAAAGGTATTCCTTGTGACTTTTCATTTTGAAGATTTTGTCATTATCTTCCTTTAGATTATCTGCTTCTGTTCCCAAGATTGAAAACACATTAACTTCCCATTTGAAGATTGTGTAATTATCTCTTCCTTTAGATAATCTGTTTCTGTTCAGTGGATTGAAAATATATTATCTTCGATAAAGATGAATATTCAGTATTATTTAGTTGATGTGTTCTTTGCTCTCTTCTAGTTTTTGACAGTAGGCATTTTCGTTATGATGATGTGTACAGCTGATGAGCATCTGGTATTGGTGATCTAGTCTTTACTCTTTGGGTTGGTATTTATCTCTTAGTTGCTGAAAGTGCTCAAACTAAGCCTCCATCCTTTTCCCTATTTGAATATTGTCGACATAACTTTTCAAACACAGTGGCTAAATCCCCTTCTGTGGACCTGGTTGAACGCATTAGGCCATTGATAATATGCCCATATCTTATCATATCTGTAGTGATACACTGATTTGTCAAAACTTGGCTGATGCTTCATATTTAAATTTTGATTATGATAGGAAAATGCAAATAAGCAAGAGAATACAATACTCCACACATTAATGATTGTCTCACCCTTAGCTACTTCATTTCCAACACTAATCAATTTTCTCTCGTCTAATTTTACCTGCGTCATTCTGTAGTCATTTCGAAGGAAAGTTGCCTGCAGAGGGGAACTGCTGTCCTTACAGATGTGGGATTCTAAAGGTCTCATTTGCAAATTCTCTTGTTAAACTCTGTCAAGAATTTATTACTATATGTTCAAAAGTAGAAGTAGATTGTTTTAACAATAGATGTATTCTGAATTCTTCCTTGTGTGTCTCTGCATAGGTAGTTTGTATGCACATGTACACAAGAAGCAGTCCTTAAAAGGTTTCTTCTTATGAGGAAAGCTTTAGTTGCCTTTTTGATAGTGAGATACCTAAATTCATCAAGTTAAACTTCTACATAAGAATACCTGGATTTCTCCTTCCTTTGTAGGCAGTGCAGTCTAGTGATTATCAGTCCCATTTGACTCTGAAATCCATCTGATTCTAAAGTCTATAAGTTCCTGTGGCAAGTTTAGGATGGTTAATCTGTACATTTTCTTCAAACTTCTGTTAAGTCGGGGTCAGCAGAATTTGATGTCTTCACCAGATTTTATTTCCAATCCATATTCTCTGTGACTGGGTAAAACACATTATTTTTCATTATTCCCTTAATAGAGATTCCATGTTCATTTTGTTTCTGTTTTACCGCTCTATTACATTGATTATAGACTGAGTATTCTTTTAGGAAGTTTGACAATAATATGCATAAAAACATGTATGACTGAAAGTCTTGTGCTTTTCCTTCTTTATTTTAGCATGTAGAAGTTCACAAGCCTTTTGTGGGCCTAATATGTCAAACTGATGGTCTACTGGTGTGGGAACTTTTCTCCCAAGCGTTTATTTTCTCTTGATACTGTATTGTGCTCAAAGTGCTCTAGCTGAAGTTTCATCCATTTCCCGAGTATTGGAAATAAATCTTTTTTGGCTTGTGCTGATGTACTTTTTTTTTTTTTTTTTGTGAATTCTTGTTAGCAAGTTATAAATAATTGACAAGTTTCTGTTTTCTGGATTTGTGAATTCTAAAGATTAATGGCCAACACACTTTTTCTAACTGCTATAGTATCATCCTTTCATAGATTACTGTTGCTGCAAGCTCTACTAGGAAAGTCCTTGAAAAGCCTGAACTGATTTCACCTGAAATACTGCAAGCAAATCTAAATGATCAACTGAAGAGAATTACTTCCTCCATGAAGAAGCACAAGTTTAATCTGTCTGAGCTCACAAGATGGAGGACATTTTCTTCCAATCCAAATGAGGAAAGAGACGAGTTGAATTAGTGTTGCTGAATCCATGTAGGGTTTCAGTGTAACCCTATCCTTTCATGTCTTCTTCCTATTCCTATTCACAAAAATCAAACATTTATATGTTCTGTTGCACATTCTTGTTGATTTAGGAACAATATTCTACGTGAT
This sequence comes from Echites panduratus, assembly GCA_035221335.1. NCBI lineage: Eukaryota > Viridiplantae > Streptophyta > Magnoliopsida > Gentianales > Apocynaceae > Echites > Echites panduratus. The sequence goes on along the minus strand of JAWZTD010000004.1, from coordinate 1,177,683 downwards.
TTTCACATATTTCTGTCACTGTATACATGATGATCTCGATCAATATAGGATCTTCTGAAGATATCCTGCATGGATGTCTGACCTGTATCCACAATCAACAAAATATCTGTTAATCTCTCATTATGATTGAATCTTCATCCGTTTTCAGCAGGACCTGTTACTTCTTTGCCCACTTCTTGTGAATTGAACTGCATGCTCTTCTCCTGGGTAGTTCTCATTGCTGCAATGGAAAATTTCTTGAAGTCCTCTCACTTTCTTGATCCACCTCCATTTTGAAGCTTTTAATCCCTTTGCTTCTCTCTCTTTATATTAGTTTTTCTTTCATAACCTTAACCTGTCCAAGTGGCAGGTGTGAAGTACCATCAATTTTGGAGTGTTTCTGTAGCCAACAATTGAAATTCTATGTATTGTATAATAAGAAGGAAAGTTCGGTTAAATTAAATTAAATTATATGTAATAATATGAATGACAAATGTTGTGTATTTGGTTATTTTTGCCTCAATTAAATTGCTAAATAATAGTCTAACTATCTAAGGACTATTTTGCAAGTTTTGGGGAGGAAAAAGTTGAGAGAGGGATTAAAGATTTTCAATACATATATAATATAAATCTTGTCACCCTTGCCTTTTTGTGGAATGTATTATTATTATTATTATTATTATTATTATTATTATTTACGAGCAAAAAACTAAAACATTTTATTTCAATATTTAATACAATAATCATGTTTTTGTTTCTTTTCTTTCATTTATTTATTGAAATCTCTGAAGTACTTTAATTTCTATCTAAGTCAATCCTATGAAACTAAAATACAAGTTTATTTATACTTAAAATCTAATCTAGAAAAATACCCAAATAAAAAATAGAATAAATTCAGGGGCCATTTTTGTTATTTCCCCATAAACGGAAAAGAAAATGAAACGCACAAGAGAAAGTGAGAAACTACGAGAGAATGCCCAGAAAAACAAAATAAAAATCCAATATAAAAAAAAAAGACTACACGTGCTGCAACAACAGACACAAATTTCAGGGGTTCAGTTTTTTGAGACTCAATCCTCACAAAATCTCTCAACACATAATTGTTTTTCTATGTCATACACAGAATCAGTATATTCTGCTAAATCAAACATGGAATTTTTGCACAAATTGACTTAGGACTTCAAAGATTTCTTGAATTCACTCGAAATACAAGAAGCAAGGGAAGCTGGAAAGGCACTGAAAGCACAGCTCTTCCTTTCTTTTTCCTTCAAATCATAGCCATAAGAAAATGCCCACAATTTCTAGACTACCACAAGCACTCCCAACTCCACTGTGTCTCGGCCTCTCCTCTCCTATTCAACAAAGACAAGTAACAACTTCTTCCTTGTTTCATTTCAATTTTAGACCAAAGCGTTTTAATTTCTTGAAACCATGTTCTTCACTTAGAGAGACCAAGAAACAACTTTCAAAGGCTCCTAGCAGCGCCCCACCTCCGAGAGGCTTGAATAGGCTTTTGAATTTAAACCCCAAAGATGATAATAGCGAGGACAGTGATGCTGGTGGGTCGGAAAGTGATGACACTGCGCTGAAAGGTACCATTTTGGCTGGTCTTTTTTTGGTTGGTGTTGTTGGTGGCTTCGGAACTGTTGGGTATATTTACAAGGACCAGATTAATGCTTTCTTGAACCAGTTCTCTGGTTTCATTGAAGGTAAAGTTGCTTCGAATTTAATTCCCATTATCGGGTTTTGATTGTTTGTTTTCTAATACATGATCCAACTGACGATTTCTTGGAAGAAATATCTGGGTTCTTGAAGTTTGCATGCTCTGACAATCGTGCGGAGCTAATAAGTTAATGGTCAATTCAATCGATTATCCGTATGGTTTGATAATCTAGTGCCTGGTTTATGAACTTATGAGGAACAGGCATTTCTTTGCAGTAGTATGTAGAGCCATTTTGCTTAGAGATTGGATATTTTTTTATTGAAATTAACCTGAGGATCGAAAATGGATCAGGAAGCTTGATGGATACAATCCTATTTCGGAATGTTGTAACTGACGTTGAATTTGAATTTACTTGGTTTAAAGCTTCTTTATCATAGGAGCCAAAGACTTATTCAATGAAGTAATTGTCAAGTGTCAACTGTAGACAGATCTGGGTCGAAGTTTGATTTGGCCAAACGAAGCTTTTTGAGTTTGTGAAATCTGGAGTAAGCAATAAGTAAGGTGGATCATAATCTTCAAAAAATATCTTATCTGGCTTTCCGAAGGAAATGCCTCGTCACTGGTCATTCTCATTAATCTTTCTTTGTTAATATAAGAAGTAACAGACGAAGCTATGGATCATTCTACCCAAAAAAGGGGTAGACCTTGGATTATTTGAGACTTCTGAAGCAGTTGAAACTATTTAGACATATTGGAGAAGTTGATGATATAGTTTATATGGGGCTACAGAGAGCCAGAATCCATTTCGTGGATTATACCCTGTTTTCATTGCTTGTTTGCAGCTGGCTATGTAATTAAATTTCCAAGCATGTTCAGTGCTTTTTTCTTAGATATAGTGCAAATAGACTTGCTTCCTTGTTTCTGTATATGTAAATTTGGTCAGGATGTGCTTTTGTTATTTTGAAGAGTAGACTTTGATTGAAGACTTCCTTTCATTCATTTCCTTGAATACAATTGCAATTCGCTTCTTTTCTTTTGGCAGGATATGGGCCAGCAGGATATGCTCTCTTTGTACTGGTTTATGCCGGCTTAGAAGTAAGCATGCAAGTCCAAACTCTTCAGCATGCTATGATAACCACATATTCTCTGTGATTGCATTAGAGTATTTGTTTCTATTTTCTGTGTTCTTCAAAATTCCTGTGAATGACTATATATATATACTTCTTGGCTCTTTGTTCTATGGGAATGCATCACAGAAACATAAACAGCGTACGAAAAAGTATGGTGGTTTTTTAAGTTTGATATTTGATATTTTGGAACTCTTTTCATAATGTAGACAAGAAATGAAAGACTTTGCTACTGCTTCCCAAAGAAGCAGAATCCCTTGTGCACTCACAAGAATAACAAAATTATAACTGATATAGATGTCACAACAAAAAGATATTAATAGCTTTCTTGGGTAGGTATGTGATGTGCTTTGAATAAAACTGCTTGGAGAATGTTCACAATGAATTCATCATTCTGTTTGTTCTTGGTTTTGACTTCTCCCACTACTTTTACATTATTATGCTCAAGTTATCCTGTCATTTCTAGTGACTGATTCTTAAACTCACCATATGTGCCTTCTTAAAGAACAGCATAATCTAAGCTAGGGATAGCCTTCATATTAAACCTTAATTTCATAGATAATTGTGGTCTACCCACTCTGACGTACTATCGTATACAAATTTTATTTGCTGTAACCAATGTGCTCTGCAACTGTGAGGTTTTTATTTTATTTTATTTTATTTTTGTGTCTCTGTGTTTGTGTGTGGTGTGGGGGGCGTTCTCCAAGTCATTTATTGACCACCTGATATGGGATTCTCATATCTATGGCAGGTCCTTGCTATTCCAGCTATTCCATTGACTATGTCAGCTGGACTTTTGTTCGGCACTGTTACGGGAACAATCATTGTCTCTATAAGTGGAACAGTAAGTTATTAATTCTTTCTGCAAGTTTAAGGCTTTGAGTTTGGGAACATGAAGCTTTATTTTGTTTTAGGTGGCAGCAAGTGTTGCATTTCTGATCGCTAGATATTTTGCTCGAGAACGCATTCTTAAGCTTGTTGAAGGGAACAAGAAATTCCTTGCAATAGACAAAGCGATCGGAGAAAATGGTTTCAGAGTTGTCACCCTTCTTCGTTTAAGCCCTCTGCTACCATTTTCTCTTGGGAATTATCTGTATGGACTTACGTCTGTTAAATTCTTGCCTTATGTGTTAGGAAGGTTAGTGTTATGCTTGTTCTATTTACAGTTCTGTTACTTTTATTTTGGATATCCTGTTACTCATCTTCCTTTTAGGTTTTAATAAATAATTAGGTCATTGCTGTTTTCGTTCTTTACACCTTCAGAAACCTTGTAATTCCTCTTGGATGGGGGAAATTTGGGTGTGGTAGTACTGACTCCACCACAAGCGGAATTGAGTTGTGATTGTGGGATTTTATATAAAACTGCCAACCAAATATGTAATGGTGTGTTAATTTGTCCGACTGGAACACTGGAATTCCCTTTGTCCTCCTTTTCCATTGGAATTCCCTGTGTCCCCGGCATCTGCATGGAATAAATAATGTTACTGCCTGTTCAGCAACATTGAGATGCTGGGTCTCTTAGAAAAATCTTGAATAAAACTTTTGTTAAATTGTTGTGTTCATCTCATGATTGTGACTCTTACCATTAGATAATGCAATTCTTTCATATTTGTTTACTTTCAAAATTACTCTTTTGGTTATTAACATTCTGTCATATTTGTTGATAATCTCTGGTAAAACATTTCCATTTTCAGAAAAAGAATAAGAGGTTTTTGATTTAGCTTTTGTGATATTGATTTACATAAGTTTCTTTTTTCATTTATTAAAGAAATCTGCACCAATTGTTTGTGATTTCATTCTATGACTAGGTTTTGTTGGATTGTTCTAATGCAAAGCAGAATTTTCTATTCTATTTTTATTTCAAACAACCTGTGGAACCTTTTAATCCTTACCTATTATGCTTCCAATACATCTTAAGATTGACATTTCTGCTGGGTCATTTGGATAGGAGAATGAGTTGTATACCAATGCAATTTATTATCTTCTAATTTCTTGATTTTCCAATATTTTTCTTAATGATGTTTCATTTACTTTCTGTATACAGCTGGTTGGGAATGCTTCCAGGAACATGGGCATATGTTAGTGCTGGTGCATTTGGCCGAGCAATTATTGTGAGTTTTAATTGAATTGGTTCATTAAAAATGCTTAAAGTGTCTCAACTTATCTTGATTTCCAAATTTGCAAACAATGCATTGCTCTTTATGAAAACGATTGACTTCTTAGTTTAAAGTACAGAAATATAGGGATTTGTAGCCTAGTAGATTAGGTTTAGAATCTCATAAGACATTAAACTTCTGATAATTAGAGTTAAGAAAGAGCAGAAGAATATCAGGCACAAAAACATGAAATGGGTTCAGATAATCAATAGAATTATGTTGCATGATCTCTTCGTAGTGTGTGCCAGCAGCACCAACATTGAAAAAACATGTGATACATTCTAGAGCTTGGAAAGAGCTTCATGAGAATTTAACAGTGAGGTTTATTTATTTTCTTTTTGAAGTTAACCAGACAGAAAAAAAAATTTCCCAACCCGAAAGTGTTTCTGTATCAGCTCCTACCAGATATATAAATCTGAAATTGGGTTAATCCCCAACTTTTGAATTAGGCTATTGGCACATGTAATAATAAAATAATGCCTCAACTTAGTCTTGTGGGGCTTTCCTTTTGTACCATTACTTCACAATGATTTCATTCCAAGAATTGTATCGTCTAGCTTTTCGCAGAACCTTTAGTTTAGTTCCTAGAAACAGATGTGTTAGGTAATGCAGAAATAGGGTCAAGGCTGAGTTGAGCTACCACAGGTTTGTTCCTTGAGTTAAATGAGGACTTTTGAATGTAATCGTTGAACCCTATGTACTGAATGCCCAATACATATGGTCTCAGGTATCAGATTTGGGGTTGAAGTTTGAGTCCAAATCTAAGTCCAAGATAGAGTCTGCAAATATTACTGGCTAGGTTAGGCTATGGCTGACTACTGTTTTGATGGATTGAACATTTAGCCGGAGCTCTGGAAAATATTTCTTTCATGAGTAAATCATCATTTTCATCCCGGTTCTTTTATACTTTCGCCATGTAAATCATCTTTCATTTTTTTTTAGATTTTTAAGTCCCCTATCTTTTTTATTTAAACCAACTAAATCCATAACCTTTTTATTGTGACATTTAAAATCCTTAATCATTTTTTCGTTGGAAAGATAGGTCCTCAATCTTTTTTTGGATGTCTAACGAAGTTCTTCTTGCTTGAGGAAACTCTGCATTGTACAGTAGCTATCAATTTGTGGACTTCGTAGTACTATTTTTACCTCTTGACTAATTTGATGAAGGATATGATTTTCTAGGCAATCAAGATGGGTATAAAAAATCGAGTCAAAGTTCTAATTCAAATATGCTATTCTGTTAATTTTGGGCTTTTACATTTTTAGAGATTTTTATTTATCATTCCTTTGTTTTTATTTTTATCCTTAGAAGAAGTAGAAATGAAAAAATAGTGAAATGACATCTCTGCCCCTAGTATATTTGACAAAAAGAATGTTCGGTGAATCATTTAGCTTGAAAATTTATTTTTTCCGGCAAGAAGGATTTTGTTAGATACTCGTAAAAAAAATCAATGACCTATCTTTTCAAAGGAAAAATGATTAAGGATTTTAAATGTCGCAATAAAATGTTAGGGATATAGTTGGTTTAAATAAAAAAGATAAAGGACGTAAAAATCTAAAAAAAAAGAAAGAGGACTTGCATGATGAAAGTACAAAAGAACGGGGACTAAAATGATGATTTACTCTTTCTTTCACTGAGTATGCCAACTATTCATGTGGCAGCTAAAGTTTGGATTGGTAGTTTCAACTGTACATGAATCCTGGCTAGCCAGAAACTAATTAACCAAGTTGGCTGCTGAATTAGAATTTAATCTTCAGTAGACAATGAAGTTCGAATCAGATTGTGAAGACTTCTTAAACTGTCAGAAGAATGGAGTTTCATACTGGAATAAGTGAAATGCCCAGTATAAAGTTTAATTTCTCACTTAAACTCTCATTCTCAAGGGCATTCTTACACCGAGATGCAAAGCAAACATCTTTTATAGAAAAAGCTCTCGATTTTTTCTTGGTTATTGGTCTCACATACTGGATTTATGTTCAAAGTACTCAAAACCCTGCATAAAGTTCTTCTTCTTGCATTTTATTAGGTAATGTCACTTTACAGAAGCTATTGAAAGTGTCATCCTATAAACAGGAAAGTGGAAAAATAAAGTAGGAAACCTGACTGCAAACAAGAACAGAAATTCTGAAAATAAAGAAAAACAGGTATACTAAAGTTCAGGAGTTCTACAGTTTTTGGTGGGATACTAGCACATACTCAAAGTTACATTCAAGGACTGAACCTATGGATCTTCTAGCAAAGCCTAGCCTTTCTTGCAACAGGAAAATCAAACGAAGAGCTGTTTACGGACTCTCTCCTGGTCCTGGAACTGGTCCTTGGACGACATGTACTGTGCTCTAGGTATTTAGAACTGGTTCCCTGGTACTTGAAAAGTAGCGTTTTTTGACCCATCCTCTCCAGTATTAATAGCAAGACCCCGAGCAACAAGTTATATGGAGAATCATGTGATCTTCAATTTAAATTGTGTTGTTGTCCTGAGCAAGAGATTATAAATCTGAGGCTGAAAACTGGGTATCCACAGGTTATAGTGGTTGATGCATGTTGCGCTGTACAGCTATCATTTACTAAAATTAGTCCAGGACATAAAATTCCATTTCCCTGGAAAGATGCAATTCTTGTTCTGTTAGGTATAGCAATTTTTCACTCAGATAAACAACTCAATATCTATGTTGCCTAATTTGTTTGTGGAACCTCTCAGCTGCTTGGATTTATATGATTCGTTTACTTGATTCACTGGGTCTTTTCAGTCAATTGAAAATGTCACTTATGAAATCCCCCCTCTTTCTTGTTCTTTCAGCAAGATGAGTCTGAGCTCCTCCCTGGAGGAAACGGGCAGCTATTAACACTCGGCTTAGGGCTTCTGGCAACTGCATTGGCTGCCACTTATGTAACTCGCCTAGCAAAGGTAGGTAACCTGTTCAAAATACCCCTCGTGATGCTTGATTCTTTCAATCTTTTCTCTCTTTCTACACTAAGGCTCAGTTTGGATTCACCATCCGTTTGGATGGTGTCGTCCAATTTCATAAAATTCCGTAAAATGTATCTTTAAATTGGAGCTCATTTTTTGTTCAAAAATGAAATTTTTTTTTGAAAACCAAATTAAAACATCCATCTAAGATGGGAATGGATCAATTTTTTTGATTTTTGAACAAAAAATGAACTCCAATTAACACCTACATTTTACGTGTTGATGGATAGAGAATGGAGGTGGAGAATTGGGTATACAATCACACCCTAAATCACTCTCATGAGCTGTTGTCGAAAGACAATGATCAATCTGCTATCTGTTGTGCAGGATGCTGTAAGAGATATAGAGTAGATGGAGGCTGAGACTAGCTAGAGACAAGCTTCTTGATTTATGACATAATTGTATGATAACAGGTGTACCACATGTTAATGTAAATTTCTTGTAATTTACACGATGCTACATAGGAAGGATACCATCATTTTTGGAAAATGTAATATTCTTACATTATTCTGAGACTAATAAATAATTTTGTTTCAATGTTTTCCTGCATATGTCTTTTGCGTATCTATCTTGCAATATGATCTAAACATTCATATGTGCTTCTTCAAGAAGAAACGTGAGCACAAAAGTAAGCAGCAGGAGGTCACCCTTCTTTTCCTGGTCTGAAGTTAATGCAATTATACGAGAATATATGATCAAATATACCGTGCAGTTCTTGACCCATCTGTCATGAATTTGAAATCTTATTCCGTTATTACGTACCAATACCATTAACTAAGCAAATCTTGAAAAAAAAGGAAAAAGAAAAGAATCAAATTCTGTTTATGTTAGCATAATTGATGGCATTATCCCTGCAATAGCTATAGGGAGATCTAGAGTGTGTTTAGATTTATCATTTTTGCTGACATTCTTCATTCATCATAGAAAATATACTTATCGATTGGAGTCTCAAAAAAATTTGATCCGTCAAATCTTGAATGAGTATTTCAATTCGAGTTTAAATCAGATTTTTTTTTTAATGAAAAACGAACTCTAATCTAAATATACATTTTATTAATAAATATAATAAGACAAAATCTCCCTTTTAGTCCTAAAGTATTTTTCACTTAGTCTTACATGTTCACTATTTTTATTTTATCTTTTTGAATCATACAACATTTTTCATATAACCAGATTGATCCTTTTTGCTTGATTTTTATATTTTTAGATAAATTAAATTATTTTTTTCAACCCCTCAGGGTGTTTTAATTGTCTCTTCTAATTGATTTAAATTAAAACAATTGAGCCCCATCTTCATTTACAACCCGATTTTTTATTTTGATTAACACTTTTTTATCACAACTAGGGATGTAAATGAAAATTATGCTAGATTTTTTTAATTTAAATCGATTAGAGGTGCTTCATATAGTGATCAGACTAAAATACCCTTTGAGGCTGAGAAAGAAATGGTTTATTTTTTTTGAAAATATAAAAAACAGAAGAAAATAACTTATCTGATTACACGAAAAATATTATAAGATCCAAAAAGATAAAACAAAAATTATAGACTTGTACGACTAAGTAAAAAAGGTTATAGGACCTGCCATATAATAAATATTAGATGTTTTCACCCATTAGAATTATTTTTAAAATCAAAAATATATAAAAATAAATTGATGAAAAAAAATATATATTTTCTTTGTTCAAAATGGATCTACCTCATTTTGACGGTACACATTTAAAAATATAATAATTTGACTTAATTCATTTTAATATTGTGATATCAAATTTTTAATAAATTTTAACTATTTGAGAAGATAAAATTATGGATAAATTAAAATAGAAATAAGATATGTCATTGATTGAGAGGATGAATATTAAAAACTTTTTTAAAAAAGAATTTTTCTTGTTATGTTATTATTTATAAGTCATTAGATGTCATCTTGTCAAAATTAAATTAATAATTTTTTTTTCTTAAAATGTCTCTATTTATTATTCTAATTAAACTTATAGGTGACTAGAGAAGTGAGATATGATAAAAAAAATTAGTAAAATAATTAATAAACTAATAATAATGATCCATATTTAGTGATAAGAAAATTTAGTCCAAATAACTTATAAATCGTATTCCCTTCGCATACAAGGCTGTGACCGAGTGATTTGAAGGTAAAGCTTACATAATATAAGTTGTGGATTTAATTCAATTTTAGTACAGATTCTGACCTTGATAAATTTACAGTTACTCATAATAAAGTCGAAATACATGCATACTTAAAATATATATATATATATATATAATACAAAAAATAATTCTTCCTTCATCACTAAATATAATTAACCCATTATCACTTTATAAAAAATTAAGATAATCTTTTTTTTCTTTTCTAAAATGCAGTCTAATTCATCTTTTCAAAAAACAATATATAAACATTATTTCATTATATTATTAGAGTGATCATTTAGAAAACATACTTTCAAATTCATAATTAATTAACCATAATAATTTATAATCAGTTACTTAAATGATTTATATTCAGTGAGTATATAAATATATTTATATAAGTGATTGACTCAAGCCACCAATTCCAATTCCAATTCCAATCTAATTTGGGAACTCATAAAATCCGGAACAGAAAATTTTGTAGCACAAGCTTGACTTTACAATCCCATCACATCATTGCTGTACGTAGGTAAGTAATACTATTCGAGAAGATTCAGGATTTTTTTTTTATTTTTTATACC
>JAWZTD010000004.1:1125187-1140192 GCA_035221335.1 Echites panduratus | reverse complement strand
CTCAGTGAATCAAATTCCTCTTTTCATAATACACGGTAAAAGTTGAGCTGCAGTCAAGGACAGGTAGTACTACCACCATGTGCATCTTGTTCTAAATTTGTGCAAGTATGTATCCCATAAGGTGTTTTAAGTACGAAAATTAGGTTATAAATTTATTTTAGATGCAAAAGCATATATCAGGGATCACAATCTATTCATCAATGTTAGAACCAACTACTTTAGCAAATGCTGTTGGAATACCTGTGAACAGTAGTCGTCCATTTCTTCCTCCTTTTGTTGACGAAATTCATCCTTAAAAAGCAACATGTTAATGTCACCAAGTAGAAGAAATGCACAAGAAGGAGCAGGCAGAAATAATATCATGGAAGTTATATGTGAACATAGATGCAAGGTTTTCCTTCATCATCCATCACGTGGCCAGCCCAAAAGTGAGTCTCTATTATGGATGATGATAGAAGAACAGAATTCAAGGAGATAGGTTAAAATTTGTGATGTGTGACCGGGAACAAAACAAAAGCAGTCTTATTGTAAAACAACAATTCGTCATAGAAGATGTAGTGCAATCTCCAAGGGTCTGCATTAGTTGAGGGAACTCTAAATTTTCAAGAATGATTAAAAGAAACAAAATCCTCTTTAAGTTTCAAGAGGAAAAAGGACATACACTGTACTCCAAATTCGAGTATAACCTGTTCATCCACAATCAAAGAGGACAAGTAAACTTGCATGAAAGGAGCACTTTGTGACAAAAAGACAAACTCGACTAAAGCAAAATTTTCATTCTTTGCAAGAAAATTACTCAAAATGAATTTTTCACAACCACAATCGGCAGGTTTATAACTTATTACTCATGAAAGGAAGTTCTAATCGTGCTGGAAAATAGTGAGCAGTAGGTGATATTCATATAAAACGCAGAACAATAGAAAATGAAACAGAATCCACATAGACTGATAGAATTAGATAATCTATGTTAGATTGGTAAAAGGAAAAAAGAGGGGTCAAAAGAGTAAAATATGCATGTACAGAGATAATTTTCATCTGGGTCCTTGAAGTGGTTGATCCCTATCTGCCAATCATGGAAGGATGTACTAGCACTCAAATGCAAGGATGACATATACCTAAATACCTCAATACCAGTGTGACATGTCTCAAGTCTTCTGTTGGAGAATTTTTAGCAGCATTTCAACTATCTAGAAATGTAATTCCAATACTTCGGACCACATCCATTATTGTTGCTGATTTTATCACATATCTCCAAAACTATAACAGAACTTGTTTCAATATACAATAGGAGGGCTGTTCTTTTTTGAGTCTTTGTTAAGCTACTAAAAAATCTTTTTGTGTCTTTGTTAGTGTTAAGATATGTATGTCGGATTAGAATAATACGTTCTATATGGATTAGGATACTATGTTCTATTAGGTTATAGATTTCCTAATGGTTAAGGAAATGTTTTGTATTATATATATGTGTGTGTGTGTGGTCTTTATGAATAAAGGAGTAAGTTTTGTTTGTGTTTTCACATGGTGTCAGAGCCTACCCATACCTCATTTTCATATCCCTGCTTGTCCATCACAAAATCCAGCCACGTACAGCAGCAGGAGCAGAAACAAGATAGGCGCATTAGCCTCACTTGCCGCCAGAAAAATCTCTGCCTCCCTCACGTGTCAGCATCTATTCTTTCTGTTTCCGGGATTTGTTTTCAACTTGGTGGAGTATTTTTGCTCCATTTTGCAATTTTTCAAATGCTACAGTAGCAATTTGGTTTTGGGCTTCAGTGAGTCTTTGCTGCTTGGATTTCTTTGGTATTTTGGTTCAAATTCTGGTCTAGTTTTTCGGTTTTCATCTCAGATCTTGTGTGGTTCTGATCTCGTTTGGGTTGTGTTAAATTAGATTATTGGATTTGTTCCGTCTTGCTATTTTCTTGGCATTTCTTATCTCCTTGGTTAAGAAACTTTGTCAAACACAGCAAATGACAGTAAACTGGTTGTTGAATTGGTATCTTCTACTACGAGAATTACAGGTCATCAATTAGTTGGTTCTTCAAATTACTTTGAATGGAGTACCACAATTCGGGTTTATTTACGAAGTATAGGTAAGAGTGATCATCTTATCAGAGACCACCCCCCTCTTGACACTACCGACTAGGCACAAGAACTTTGGTTATAGGAAGATGCCAAGCTGAATTTACAAATTCGAAATTCCATAAATAGCGAAGTGGTAGATCTCATTAATCATTGTGAATTTGTTAAGGATCTTATGGAATTTCTAGAATTTTTGTACTCGGGAAAGGATAACGTTACTCATACATATGATGTGTGTCAAGCTTTCTATAGAGCAGAGAAGAACGATAAAGTGCTCACGACACATTTTATGGAGTTTACAAAAACTAATGAGGAGCTGAACGTCTTTTTACCCTGTAGTCTTGATGTTCAGCAAACACAACATCAACAAATAGATGTTTTAAGCTTTTTAGCTAGTTTTCTTCTGAATTTGATACAACTAAAGACAAATTCTCTCGGGTTCTACTATACCTAATTGAAGGAAGCATATTCCAGGATACTTCGGACAGAAAACTACGGAAAATCACACATCTCTGACGAAACTAGTGCTCTTCTCACTAATAAGGGCAAAGGATTTGGAAACCCAGATAGACGGTTTAGAGAAGGTCGTGGTCGTGGAAATGATTATAGAGAGAATGCCGGTCGTGGAAATGGTCATGGAAGTGATAACGGAGAAAATGGTGGCCAAGGCTAGAGTAACTCTAGAGAAGTTATTTGTTTCTATTGTCGTGAACCAGGACAAACAAAATATTTTTGTCCAAAACTAAATCGGTCTCAATAATCTAATTTATCTAATGTGGATACTTCTGAAGGGCACAATTTTGACAAATCTGTTGTCATCTCGACAAAAGACTTTGCCAAATTCACTGAGTATCAATAGTCCATTGGAGCTTCATCAAATTCGCTCTACTATTGCCAATTCAGGTAAATCACCTACATGTTTAGTTTCATCCTCAACTAATTGGGTTATCGACACTGGTGCTAAAGAACATATGACAAGTAACCTAACTCTTTTGACTACTTATCAACCATATCTAACATCCTCACATGTTACTTTGGTCGATGGATCATCTACCTGTGTTCTCAATTCTGGAACTGTCAAACCCACTTCTTCTCTTCCGTTAACTTCAATCTTGAGTTTGCCAAAATTTGCTTTTAATCTTATCTCTATCAGCAAACTCACTAAGTCTTTGAATTGTTCTGTAACTTTCTTTGTGGATCATGTTCTATTTCAAGATCTTATGATGAAGCTGATTATTGGTAGAGGACATGAGTCTAGGGGCCTCTATATTCTCAATACTCAAGAGTCAAAGGGTCTTACATGTTCTTCCACTCCGTTTGAAACACATTGTCAGTTAGGTCATTCCTTTTTACCCTTATTAAAAATGTTATGTCCCAATTTCATGATTTGTCTTCATTAGATTGTGAGGCTTGTCAATTTGCCAAGTATCACCGTAGTTCTTCTAGTTCTAGAATTAATAAGACCAACTTCCTAGCCATTTGAATTAGCTCATTCTGATGTTTGGAGTCCTTGTCCAGTCAATTCCAAAGGTGGTTTTAGGTATTTTGTTACATTTGTTGATGATTATTCTAGAGTAACTTGGTTATATCAAATCATTCTGTATTGTTTTCCCATTTTGTTGCATTTTATGCTGAAGTTAAAACGTATTTTCAAGTTCTATTAAAACTTTAAGAACTGAAAATACCAAAGAGTACCTATCTCAAACATTTCAATCCCACCTAACTGTAAATGGAATTCTTCATCAAACTTCTTGTGTTGATTCACCCTCACAAAATGGTGTCACTGAAAGGAAAAATACACACCTTTTAGAGACAGCTAGAGCCCTCCTTTTTCAAATGTATGTTCCCAAACATTTTTGAACAGATGTTGCCACAGCTTGCTTTTTAATCAATTGTATGCCTTTCTTTGTTCTTAACAATACAATTCCATATAATGTCTTGTTTCCTACTAAACCATTGTTTCCAATTGAACCGAGGACACTTGGAAGTACATGTTTTGTTCGAGAGAGTCCCTACATCACTAAATTAGATCCTAAGTCTCTTATGTGTCTTTTTAGGTTATTCAAGGTCTTCAAAAGGGGTATGGGAGCTTTGGGCTTGAACTTGATCGTTACCTAATTTCTAAAGATGTTATCTTTTTTGACACTATTTCATTCTTTTCTTCTTCATCTTACAACAAACGGGGGAAGGAAGATGATTTGCTAATATACACCGTCCGAGCTTACAAGTCCACACACATGACCCCCTATTACACAGGTTTACTCAAGAAAGTCAGGAGTCCTGATGCATGTCCTCCATCAATTTCTTTGTCGTCCGATTCTAGGAAAGATGTCCCTAATGATCTAGATCACCCAGTTGCCCGAAAAAAAGGTAAACATGGATGTATTTATCCTATTTCTTTTGTTTTTTCATAAGATCAATTACCTACTTCATCCTACTCCTTTATTACTTTTTTAGATTCAATTTCTCTCCCTAAAACTGTTCAAGAAGCTATTACCCATCCTGGTTGGCATGCTGCGATCTATGTTTTCAGAATCGGACCGGTTATTGAACCAAAAAAATTACCGGTTTAAGGTTCAATGGTCCAACCGTAATTGAGCCATAATTGAACCGGTTAATTTAATAATTATTTATTATTCATTTTATAGATTAAGACATATCAAACTAATATAATCAAATTAACAATATATTTATAAAATAAATTAAAAGAACATAATATGATGTAGAATTAATTTATTAATTAATAATAAAAACTTATAAAGATATAAATAATTCAAAAATAAATATCCATCTTTCATAAAAATAAATCATCTAACATCTTTTATTAATATTAATCTAAATATAAATTATGATAAACACTAATTTAAAATTGTGTGAAAGTGGTGACATGGCATGTGAATTTGCTGCCATTTTTTGGCTTTCCCATGTTGTCCCATCAAATCATGTCCCATATCTCTCTCTTTTCTATCTCTTAAAAAAAGTTTAATCAGAAACCCCAAGTTATAGTCTGAATCAATTTAGATTAGAAATGTAGTTTGTTTAATTTAATTTTAGTGTTTAAATTTTTAATTTTTTTCAATTTAGTCCTGAATTTTTGTTGAATAACTCGGCCGGCTACCCGGTTCAATTCCTAGCCGGACGGTTTAACCGGTCCGTCCAAACCGACTTGATGAAAATATAACGGTTTTTGTTTAAAACAATTTTGGGGTTTTAACCGGACCGTTTGGAGAGCTAGTTCACGGTTGGACTGGTTCGATCTGCCGGTCCGGTCCCATCCAAAAAACCATGGCTGCGATGATAAAAAAGATGAACGCTCTTGATGAAAACAATACTTGGGAGATAGTGGATGTACCTATCATCAAAAAGACTGTTGGATGAAAATAGGTGTTTGAAACAAAAATGAATCCTGATGGCTCAGTTACATGCCTTAAAGCTCGTTTGGTAACTAAGGGATATGCTCAAACATAAGGAGTTGATTACACCGATACCCTCTCCTATTGCAAAGTTGACTTCTGTTCCATTATTCATCTCTCTTGCAGCCACTCATGTTTAGCCTATCCATCAGTTGGATAATAAGAATGCATTTATACATGGAGACTTACAAGAGGAGGTTTGTATGGATTAACCACCTTGTTTTGTTGCTCATGGGGAGAATAAAAAAATTTGACATCTCCGAAAATTACTTTACGGTTTAAAACAAGCTTGGTTCAGCAAAGTTGTTTAAGATTTTGGAATGTGGCAAAGAAATGTGATCATTTTGTGTTTTATAAACGATCGGAGACTAGTGTTATTCTTCTAGTTGTATATGTCATAATATTATCATTACTGGAAATGATGTTGTTTGGATATTCTCCATTGAAGCTTTTCTGCATACTCAGTTTCAAACAAAAGATTTAGGAGAATTAAAGTATTTTTCGAGCATTGAAGTAACAAGGAGTGAGAAAGGAATCCTTCTTTCTCAGAGGCATATATTCTTGACTTATTAGAAGAAACAGGAAAATTAGGTGCTAAACCATGCACTACTCCTATGATTCCCGGATTAAAACTTAGAAAGGATGATGGTGAACAATTTGGATATGCAAAAAGATATGGAAGGATAGTTGAAAATTTCAATTATATTACAATGACTCCTCTGGATATTGCTTATCCTATGAGTATCGTAAGTCAATTCATGGCTTCTCCATCAGTCAATCATTGGAAGGCACTTGAACAGATTCTTTGTTACTTGAAAGGAGCTCCAAGACTTGGGTTGATTTATAAAAATCACTATATCGAATGTTGCTCAAATGCAGATTGAAGAGGTTCCAAAGTTGATGGTAGGTCCACTACTGGGTATTGTATTTTATTGGACGAAACTTGGTATTTTGAAAGAGTAAAAAGCAGAATGTTGTCTCTAGATTAAGTACGGAATCAGAGTATAGGGCAATAGCTCAATCTACTTGTGAGACATATGGTTACAACAATTGTTAGGTGAAGTTGGTTTTAAAATCACTAAACCAACTACATCATGGTGTGATAATCAATCTACTCTTTATATTGCTTCTGATCCTATTCTTCATGAAAGAACTAACATATTGAGATCGATTGTTATTTCATTCAAAAAAAAGATTCAGGAAAAGCACATCAATCCTAAATATGTCAAAACTGCAGAGCAACTTACATATATGTTTACTAAAGCGCTAAATGGAGTTAGGATTGGTTACATTTGTCACAAGCTGGGCATGATTAACATCTATGCTTTAGCTTAAGGGGGAGTGTTAAGATATGTATGTTAGATTAGAATACTATGTTCTATTTGGATTAGAATACTATGTTCTATTTGGTTATAGATTTTCTCATCTTAGATGGTTAAGGATATGCTTTATATATATGTGGTCTTTATGAATAAAGGAATAAGTTTTGTTTGTGTTTTCACAGTTAGCTACTAAAAGTTCTTTTGAAAAAGGTTAAAATCAAAGAATGTCTAATAGCAAGAGATACTTTCTCTGCTATTAACAAATCGAGTACAGAAACTTATAATTATTCATGAAAGTTAAACATACTGCCAATAATGGAAGGACATAGTCCAGAAGACCATTATACGTTAATAATTCAACAATAACACATGCAATTAAGCGTTTATTAAATCAAGAATATGTATTATCCAAATTATCACATAAAGACACGAGAAGTTTCTCACTGAGTAAATAAGAAATGGCAAAAAAAAAAAAAAAACCAAGTAAAAAACCAAAAATCATAAAGCACCATGAAGGAAGAGCAAATCAGTCCATAAATCCAAGGAACCTTGCCTCTGTCTTAGCAATAATTACATTAACACTTTGACATTCATCAGAGATTCTGGACATCTGATCCCTATCTCTCATGGAGCACAGTACTAAATAAAAGTTTTTCTCCTACAGATCATAAGTCACAGATGAAATGCAACATGACTTGAGAAATCTTTAAGAAAATCAATCAACTGTGTACATCCAGGTGAGCAGGAAAACACAGGCTTTTACAAGACCAGAACCATCCAGATCAGAAATGAGTAGTATTAGTGCAGAGGTAAACATGTGAAAATCTAAGAGGGCATACATCAAAAAGATTGAATTGTATGAACCTACATCAGTTTGTGAGGATCAAGAAGAAAATATTCATTCATTCACATAAAACCGTAAAGAGAGTTACCTGTGTTGGTTTTGGAGATAGAGATGGTGCATATCCACGCCTCAACTTAATACCATTACCAGCCAAATTAATAACACTTGAAAAACCAGATGCATCAGCATTCAGCCAGGCTTCCCATGTACCATCTTCACCAGTAAAAAGGGCATGCAATCCCTGAATCCAGAAAAGGGATTCCCCATTCAGAGTTTATTCATATAACTATCCAATAATAAAGATGTCCAAAGCAAGATTTGTCTAAGGAAGCAAAGAGCTTCATACTGGGGTAGAGCCCTGCAAATCAACTCGAGCAGCAAACAGCCCTGATGGTTGAAATGTTCTTCGATGCCAAACCTGAAGAAAAAGTGAACGGTTTTAAAACTACAAGAAATAATGATAAGACCATAAAAAATGTGGAAAATGAGCAGAGAGATTTTGTCGGAATAAGAAGCTAATTAACCTTTTACCACAGGGGTAGTTTTGATATCAAGTAAATTAGGTAATCATAAATTTCTACAGATATGATACTTCTGTGGAACAAAAGAGAGTGCCCTATCAATGCATGTCCCCAAACTCGATAGATAAAAGGAAACCTCATTATCACTTCATTCCCATCAATGCATGTCCCCAAACTCGATAGATGCTGTTGAATAAAGAAAGTGTAAATTACACCACATAACCCTGAACTTTCGACTCATATCCAAAAATAACCTCAAACTTAAAAGTCACTCCACCATAACACAACTTTCACGATTGCTCTTCCGCAACACTTTGCTCAAACTTTAAAATTGCTCTATTGTAACCCTTTGAAGGATAACCTTGCTTATTATCTCTAGAAATGTCAAACCAGCCATCGATATAACAAATGTGCTTGTAGAATAAAGACAACCCCTAATCCACATACTCCATGTAGACCGAACCCTCTTCAAATTTAATACTCTAAACGAAAACCCAATCCACTCAATCACATGCTTTCCCAAAATCCAACTTAAGATCAGTCCTCTACTTCTAGAATAATCAACCACCTTGTTTGCAACGAGAATATAAAAATAATATTAAAAAAATAAGAACAGAAATAATAAGAAAACAATCTTACAATCCTACACCTTACTGCGATATGCAAATTCCAATTGCTCAGCGACGTCCTCCCTTAATGGAAGCCAATCAAGGCCCCCTTTCCGAGCAAACCAGTGACCTCTAAGAACGCGCCGGTTTTCTCCAGTCCAGTAAACAGGAAAACAGTGTCTCTTCACCAAATCTACCTGCAGAGAATGTCAATCAACTCCTTAGAAGTACCACTGCTCATTATTCACACACATTCATAGAGAAGGGAATATAAATTAAGAACTCATTGTATAGCTGGATGTGCTAAAAAATAAAACATGTTGATTGATTGCTAATTGTATAGTTCTTCCACAGTGCTTCTTTTACAGCTAATTAGAGGGTGATTTGTTTGTGGTTTTTCTTCATTTTGTTTGTATTGATTCATATTCTATGAATCAATGGAAACCAACTGTGGTAGAACCTGTCCTGCCAATTCAGAATAATTTCTAGAAGTCAAGATTTTAATTCAAAGAAAAAGAGGAGAGGGGAAAAAAATGGTAGAGCAAGTATGTTCTTTCTGGTAACAAAAGGGCAAACCAAGGGCACAAGGATTGTGACATTAAGGACAGGATAAACATATGAAACTTTTCTCTTGTAACAAGAGAGGCTGATTCATGTGACACATTAATTCACCAAAACAGAACAATAATGTTATGAGCAACAAATATAAGAAGAAAATAGTAGAGTTTTTTTCAGCATTTCCTGTTAAAAGAAAGCAAAAATGAGCTGCATTCCCAAGGAAAAAGGCAATAACAGAATAAATTATTCCAGGTTTTATGTAATACCACAGCCACGCGACTTAAGCATGAGTATAATTAAAATTATGTGTGGGATAGAAAATCAACAACAAAGTTAAGACATCTGTATCAAAATGCAAATATATTACTACAAAACTTTAACATATTGAGGAGAAAAATCTACAGCCATCCCTCAATTTTGTTCACTGAAAATTACTATAAATAAATCTGAAAACCAACTACAAGACATCCACAAACCCAAACTAAAGAGGACTACAGTGAGATAATATACCTCATGCAACCCTCCCTTTACAGGGACTCCAACTCTCTCTTCTTCAATTTCATATAGTTGAGCTGATTTAGCATTCTCCAAAGATTCTTCTGGCTCATCATTCAACCTAGAAGCAAAACCAGGCTGCCCTCTTGGACCTTCACTACATTCTGCATACTCTTTCCACCAACCAGATAGTAAATCTTCCTCCCTCTGTGACAACATAACAATACCCTCAGATTCTGATATGACAAATTCAAGAGTTTTGTAAGATTCAGCAAACTCCTATTAATCACTTGAACTGGAAAAAAAACAAGTTGCAACAATATTCAGATGCATTCAAACTAAGCACAAAAACCTGTTCTCTAGACTTCCCTTATATACCTTGCACACAAGACCCACCTCTTCTTAATGATCCCATATCAGCCACATGACCAATTCATATGGAAAAGTTCGGAAGTGCACTTAATTATATGTCACACAGCCAGACTTAATCAAGAAATATTCCAGTTACTTAGGACACATTTCAACTTCTATTTTAAGTACCTAAGTTTAAAACAAGTAAAGTTCATGGCACCGAAACACTAAGTTGAAAGACTATTTCAATACAAATTCATAACACTTGTTCTGTTACTCAAAGACAGCTTAGTTTCAAGAACGTTGATGTGAATTAAATAAAACTTCTTGTTGGCAATACCTTTTAATCTGTTTAGATGTTCACAATAGTAACTTGCACCAAAACCATATATGTTTTACATTTCCATCCATTTTAATGCACTCTTTGTACCCTGATTTTCAAAAGATGGAGAAAAACTATAAGCACTCACCAACTGAAACTGGAAAGAAATTTTAAGATTACAAAATTTATTAAACAGAATTTCATTGTCTAATAATGCAACAAGTCATTCATTAAGAACTTATTTAAAAAGAACAAGTCCATCCAAAAAGGAAGACACAGATAAAAGAGAGTCAACTCATGCAGGTACCAACATAACTTCCAAGTACTTGAACAAATGTGCTCTGAAATGGGTACACATAAGACATGCACATCTCTCTCTTGAGAAAGTGTCGTGTCCATAGATTCAGTTGATAGTGATGAAATTAGACCAAAATGGACCAGATATTGTTGTTATTCTCATCAATCAGACACAATCCAAACTCATCAACTCCAGAAAAAGTTCATCCCGATTACATACAGAAAGGTATGCCTCCAGGCCAACCACAGCTAATTTGCAATTCCAGGGAAACTTTCAGTTCCTGAAACATGAACTCTTAACCCAAACATTTTAGGCAATCGCGTCTGGGAAAAATATAGAGTCCTAGGGAAATTTTTTGCTCTTGAATCATGCACACCTAACATAAATATAGAACATAACTGCCTTCTATTCACCAGAAGATTTCCCAGTTATAAGCTAGAACTGCATTAATCAAATAACACCTGAAAGTAGCCAACAAAACCTGCAGGAAAGATGCCTCTATTGCAAGAGAGTCCCTCATACCAAATCGGAAATAGTCACCCTTTCCCACTATTTCAGTGTGGGGAACAGATGCAGCTACCTCTGCAAAAACAGAA
The DNA here is from genome assembly GCA_035221335.1 of Echites panduratus. NCBI lineage: Eukaryota > Viridiplantae > Streptophyta > Magnoliopsida > Gentianales > Apocynaceae > Echites > Echites panduratus. Next base: position 1,128,785 of record JAWZTD010000004.1, on the reverse strand, counting down.
AGGCAAAACATATGCCACGTGAGCAGTGCATATACATTGGCTTTGTGAGGATCAGATCTGGAACTAACAGGAGTAAACAAAAAGCGATGGCTTAACATTTAAGCAATTGATTGCTTAAACGAAAGAGATTCATACAAAAAACAGTTGATTGCTTCAATATCACATAGATAACACGTTCATACACATATTACCAAAGATTGTTTCACTTGTAACAAAGAGGCAACTACACAGTTATAGCCAATATGATGACTAATAGATGGTTAAAGACCACACTTGTGGAAGTTAATCCCTTATCAAAAGGTATATAGAAAGATAAAATTCCCAAATCTCTGGAAATTCACCAGATAAAAATATTTAATTTAAACAGAAATCAGAAACAACTATATTTGCAGCAATCAGTTACTGGATAATGGATATTTCTCATTAGATAATTTTCCAACTATGAATGAATTAATACCAAAAGGAAATCCCACCATATGCTATCAGTAACTATTGGATCAGGAATGACCTGGATATAAAATGATAACAAAGACAATACAATAGCAATTAAAAATTTAAGACGGTAAGTCAATATCAAGCTTCATTTATAAACCCATAAGAATGAAAAGAAAATATCTCACACTATAGACATTTTAAGCAAAATGGCTTAATAACTAGCTCAAAACCCATCATTGACAGTTCAAGTAGAGTATAGCCGAAAAGTTTCTCCTGAGGCCAATTATGAAATGAACATCTTAGAAATAGAAAGTGATATTTGGCTGGTGTAGCATGAAGGAAACCATTAAAACTCTTAACTTAAAGCAGAACGGTTTTCCTACAAGCATAAAGTAAGAATCCCTGCCTTTTGACTCTCTGAACACATTTTTAATCTTGCATCAAACATTTATTTTGGGGGAAAGAAACATACACAAAACATTTTCTGAGTGAAAGCCCACACTTGCATAAAACGTTTGTTACAGGGAGAGGAGAGATACACAATCAAATTTTCAGAACATGCCTCAATCCTCATGCATATGGCATCATGTCAGACCCCAACTCCAACTACCTTGGACACTGCAACAGTGTTGCAGGAGTCCTAATCAAGCCCAGTAAAATCTAGTTAGTCTAATCATTAACTCTTTAGGGGGACACACTTCCTAAGGTTTGGTTCCAGAAAGAAACACGGGTAGTATGAACTCAAGCAATGGGTAACATGCAGTTAAGGAATACTAAACCAAGTAAAATCAATTGTGGAATGCTGAAACCATGCAGTTGTAGAATTCTGAAACCAACTAATCAAAACAAATAAAATGCAAAAATAGTAAAACCTATTTCCAACTATATCTCCTGGAGTTTGCATCATGCATACATCATGGAACTAACTCAGATGCAAGTCATATATACATCTCCAAACTATTCCCATTTCAACCAGTAACTTAAATGTTGGATTTGCGAGATGGATAATTCTCCTAAGGAAACAAAAACTTTCCAACATTCGTATGCTGTTTGGACTTCTTCCCCTGGCAATATACCCAGTTGTGGATTAGCATGTGATTTAATATTTCCAATGATTGCATTTGATTTAATATTTCCCATTATTGCATTTGGTTAAATATTTCCATTGAATTTTTGTTAGTTAATGTATCATTCTATAAACAGAGGATATTTCCGTAATTCAAAAGGCATTAACTATTATTCGTAGATAAGCATGTGAATGAAAACTCAAATCACAACAAAATAATAAAACAAGGAATAAAACGAAAATTGGAAATGGAGTCATGACAAGATCCATATTTTGTCTATATGCTCACCATTTACAGCTAAAGGGACCTTGCAGAAGTACCAGCGAACATCACCCCCATCAGATGGACTTCTAGTCTGTGCAAGATACTTGTGCCTACCCTCAAACTGCTCAATTTCACAAGCCAACCTCCTGATATTTGAGGGTGTATTTCTCAACATATCAGGTGAAGTTTCGTCAGCCCCATTAGCATTGCCAGCCACTAAAGCCGATGACGTTACCTCCTTTTCACTTCTTCCAGAATCCATATACCTAAATTCACCTAAGGATCTACCTCACAATTCAGGTTTAAAATAGTTTACTTAATGGAATAAACAAAGGGCTTTCCTTATCTATCAAGAGCAACACCTTCCCTGGGTAACCTCTCACAAATTAATCTGCTGATTGTAAAATGTCAGACACTATACCTGGAAATTATTGGGCCGCTTCTTCCTTTTTCTTGGTTTCGACTGATATCAAACAAAAATGAGGTTTTAGTTGAATTAAGGTATCGATAAGTGAAATTAACCAAAACCAGAACCACATATAATGGACCTGGTTTTTAGGATATTGTGGATATGAAATTCACTGGAGAAAGATTCAATATTGGGAAACTGAATTTCGAAATAAAGAATTTCGGATCGTTTCCGGGTAATATTGAGAATAAATAAATCAAATGCAAGTCACAGAAAAAGAAGTGCGTTTTAAAGAAAACACGGGAATATTCTAGTAAAACCCAAATTATTATTGCAATATAATTAATATAAATCAAAAGAAAAGAATAGGGGAGATTGGTTAACGGAAGAAGCAACCTAGAACAACACGAAAGGGAACAGAAAATTCAATCCGAAAAACCTTTTCTTGCAACTGAGATTCTGAAACCCAGAAGAAAATGACAGCAAACAAATCTTCAAAATGAGTGGGTGGAGAGCGGTTGCTGGAGTGAACGTTTGTTGGAACACCCTTACGTGTCATTCATGCAGTAGTGCGTATTAGCCAGGGCACCTCGTCAAGTATACAGTGCTGGTGTATATTTTTTATTATTAATTTCTTAAAATAAATTGATAAACGGGTTATATATAGAAAAGCTTTATTTTAAAATATATGATTTTTGTCTTTGCCTCTCTTTTCCTATCTTAATTTTATGTATAGACATTTTTTTTTCTTTTGTTTGAAATTTAAAAGGTTTAAAAAATTTAAAAATTTTTGATAAGTTTTTCTTTAGTTTTAAATTTTTTTTCAAAAATTAATATTTTTATTTAGGAATTAAAAGGATTTTGATTTATTTGTTTATGGATATTATGAATGTAGGTCTTATCAAGTATTATTTGCATAATTATGAATATTTTGTTTTCTTAAATTTTTTTTCCAAATTTGATAAATAAAAAAGTTTTAAATAAATAATATTTTCTTTTTATTTTATAAAAAAACATTTTTTAATAGAGAAATTAAATATTAAATATTTATAGCTAATATATCCCCTTGATGTAAGTATATTTATTGTGTATACACTCTAACAAGAAAATGAGAGAGAGAGAGAAAAGTAATTATTATTTAATTATGAGAAGAAAGTAGATAATGATGATAAAATAAAGGGTGTGGATAAATGCACTCCAAATTTGTTAAGTTCATTCCTCAAATTTTAATAGCTAAAAAAAATAAATTGAAAAAGTCAATAATATCCTTTGTATTATTAAATGCAAAATAATGAATAGCCCAAATTGTTAAGTACACCCCCTCATATTCATGAAACTGAAACAAAACATATTGCTAACCAACATTTTGGATTTAAAAAAGACATTGAAGAGTCCTTTAAAACTTCAATATTTTCATTTCAAG
>JAWZTD010000004.1:1107077-1117106 GCA_035221335.1 Echites panduratus | reverse complement strand
CCATTATACCAAAGCAGATCATAATCGCATAATCAGGTTCCAATTAGGTAGGGGTTTCTTGAATGAAATTTTATGCTACTTCCAGTTCCATATCTTCTCTAAGGTATGCTCTAAGTGTTGTTAATGGACTTTTTTTTTTGGTAACTCAATGATGAAAACTTTCTTTTGTAATGTAAGCCTTCAGCTGTAGGTATTAACTATGTATCAACTTTTGACGACCGGCGGTGAATCTGAGAGCTCACCGGCTTCAAGTTCAACAGCATCAGCACAAGCAGCTGGCCGTCCATGGGCCCAGGATGCTTCATCAAGAAAGACCAGGTCTTGTCGCTTGGACTTGCTGAAGAAAATTAAGGATCAAGTCACCTTTAGAAGCCCATCGGATCTTAAAGTTGTCACAATAGTCGGGATGGGTGGCATAGGTAAGACAACTCTAGCCAAAAGTGTTTTTGAGGACGATGAGATTTCGTATCACTTCCATCTTCGAGCGTGGATTACTCTGTCTCAGGCCTATAAGCTCAGAAATGTTTGGCTGAGCCTTCTACAATCGGTAGACTCTGTCCGTGATAACTTGTCGGATTTGGGAGATGAAGAATTAGGCCATGTATTGTGTAGAAGTTTGAAAGGGAGGAGGTTCCTTATTGTTTTTGACGACGTGTGGAGTGCCGAGATCTGGAATCATGATTTCAATAGGATCTTTCCAAATGATTATAATGGAAGTCGGATTGTGTTGACCAGTAGAATTGTGGAAGTGGCAAGTTCTGTGGAACCAAATTGTCCTCCATACCGTCTGGCTCCTCTAAGCAATGAGGAAAGTTGGAAGCTTTTGCACACCCAAGTTTTTGATGGGAAAGATTGCCCGTCTGATCTGGTTGAAATTGGAAAAGAAATAGCAAAGAAATGCCAAGGACTACCTATATCAATACTTGTGATAGCAGGGTACCTTTCCAAGATTGATAAGAAAGAGGACTCCTGGGCAGATGCTGCAAGGAGATTAGGTTCACTCATAACCAGAGACGAAGACAAGATATTGGATACTCTTTATTTGAGCTATGATCATCTGCCTTCGCAGTTGAAACAATGCTTTCTCTATATGGGGATTTTCGAAAAGAATTCTGAAATCCATGTTAGGAAGCTGATTATGTTGTGGAGTGCCGAGGGATTTCTACCTTCAGATTATGAAGCTGAGAAATGTCTTGAAGATCTTATTAGTAGGAATCTCATCATGGTGAGAAAGAAGAAATACGATGGTACGCCCAAAACTTGTGGAATTCATGATCTCCTGTGGGATGTAAGCTCAAGAGAACTGGAAAAAATAGGCCATTACAGTGTCAGTAAGTTCGGGGTTAAAGCCAAACCTTGTGGATTTGATGATCTGAAATGGGATTTAAGCTCCAGAGAAGCAACAGAAGAAGGTCATTACATCTTAAGTCAGTTCAATTCAGGGCGTTCTCAATTCTATGCTACAACTGATGATATGAATCATGTAATCGAACTTACCTCTTCCTATCTACGACCCCATTCTCAACAGGCCCAGCAACATCCTGCAGATACTTTTGAAACACTTCTTCCTCGAACATCTATTTGCTTCAGACGACTCAGGGTTTTGGATATTCAATCCGAATTCTTTGTTATTTTTCCAGAAATAATAACAAATTTAGTGGGCTTGAGATATCTTGAACTTTACACTGCTCATATTTCTGAATCAGTATCCAAACTTCGCTATCTAGAAACCTTAATTAATAGGTACCAAGGCAAGAAAACTCTACCTATGGGAGTATTGTTTCTGCGCCATCTAAAACATCTTCAGGCGGGAAGATTCAAATTCAAAACCTTGGTTGGTTGTAACCATATCTCGAGCCTTCCTCATGATCTGCAGACTCTTTCCATTGCAAGCTTTGAAAGTTGTAAACATTTAGTCTTTTCAAGAATTCCCGATCTGAAGCAATTCAAGATTTGTGATATTAATGGTGAAGATGATTTGTCCCGTTTCCTCAGTAATCTTGTGTACCTGCGTCGGCTTGCAAAATTGAACTTGCAATTCAAGAGGCAAGTTAGGAAGCAGATTCCTTGGTGCAACTTGCTTCCCTACAATCTAAAGCAATTGACTCTAATTGGAAGCGGTCTGCAGTGGGAAGAGATGAATATTCTTGCCAAGTTACCCAACATTGAGGTGCTTAAACTGAAGAGAGATTCCTTTAGAGGACCTATATATGAACTAACTGTTGAGGGATTCCCTAGACTGAAAGTTCTGTTATTTGAAGGGCTAGAACTTAGGTATTGGATAGCTGAAGCAATTCAATACCCAATCCTGCAGCACCTGGTTGTCAGACATTGTTATTCCCTTCAAGGTATGCCCTGTTGTCTTGGGGAAATACCAACATTGGAGTCCATTGAATTGGGTTCATGTTCTTTGTTGGCTGAGGAGTCTGCAAAAACCATCCAAGAAGAACAACAGAGTACGGGAAATGATCTCCAGGTTTTCATCTCCTCCAGAGCATTTTCTGGATTAGAAGATTCAGAGGTGAAATGAAGTTCAGTGCCTTTAAGATATCTCATTTTCTTGCTTTTAATGAGAGCATTTTAGATTTGAACATGGTTTTCCATCTTTAACAAAGTCTATTGATCATCTTTTCAGATTTTGCTGAACATTCCGCTGGCTTCAAATTAAGGAGAAGGCAAGTGTTTTGGCAGTGGCATAGATCTTGTTTCCATTAAACCGACCAGCCTGCCTATTGCGCAACCCCCCCCCCCCCCAACAAATGGTTCACATTTTCAGAATTTTTTTACAGTTAAAGAAGGAAAAAAAAAAAAGTTCTTGTATGTCTCATATGCTGCTTGAATGTTCACTGAACTGTCAGAGAGCAGATCAAAATCAAAATCTCAAGAGTAAGACATTTTTACACTGTGGAACTGAAGCAGCAGAATGTGCCAGCAGAATATCTACAAGCAGTAGTTAGTGCTCCTCATCTATAAGAATGGTTGACTCATTGCCAACTCCAAGGTCAATCAAAGATGCCATATCATCATCAAGCAATGTAGGCAATGGGGAGCCCTGCAAACGAGAAAAATCAATCTCGAGAGGATGTGAAAGTTTTAGATCAGTTTCCGTATCTGTAATTACTTACTTTTTCAGACTAGTTTAATTTCGAGTTATAAACTTATAATTATTCTACTTTCTCTGAACCCTTTTAGCATATGAATTTAATTTCAAGAAATTATGTTCTGGAATCTGTGTTATATTACAGTCTTTGAAAGAAGATATGCACTTTCATTTCATCTCTAGGGCAAATGGGACTGACCATGGTCAAATAGGGAATGAATGGGATTAAGCGTTACTCAGAAGACCAAGACCCTATTGAAAATGTGGTGGTTCAACTAATAAGATAACATATTAGACTACATGGACAAGAAGTGAAACAAAAGATCATCACTGTCCTTATACAAACCTCTTCCTGAAGAAACAATTTTGGCTTTACGTATCTTAACTTGAAGAAACTTTCACATAGGTTCTTCAGCTTTCCAACCTATAATAATAAAGAGATTACTAAGCATTAACTTGGAAAGGCACCAGAGATTAGACTAACTAGTAACTAGGTTAGAGTGTTACTGTTGTGGTAGAAGGCAATTTCTTTGTAACGGGGGAATGTTCACCAATGGATGCCCCAACACACCTCAACGTGATTGCTGCAATAAACATTAGTGACTATAGCAAGATTTGCACAACATGTTTTTAGAGCTAATAAAAAAGGTTTAGAGGGTGTACAAATTAGTCCTGAAGCCATTTTCTGAGGACCTGCAGCTCCGGTTTGCGGCTTTACATCCTCAATGCCATGAAACATTTTAAGCTCAGCAAACCTGTAATAAAATTTCTTAACTGATAAGATACATCTAAAAAATTAACAGAAACGTGTAAATACAAATGAAAGACATGTTTGGCCACATCACTCTTAATACAAAGAGCAAAAGATGTGTGCAGAACAAAAAGGCCAAATCAAATATTCCAATATGAATGCAGCATTGTCAATGAGAATGAAAGGATACCCCAGGTGGTCAAGGCGCATGCTTATATAATTATTTTCTTTTATAATATGGCTCAAGTGCATTGGACAATGCATAAACAATGATGAATTTAAGTACATTATCTCGAAGCTTTCATTTCTAACCATTTCCAGACAAACAATCGAACAAAATGAAACTTAAGTCAGCATGTTCACACTGTATGAACAAATTAATAAGAAAATCACATCAACTCATTAATGAAATGGCCAACCTAGAAGAGCAGAAACATATCTAGGTAAGAAAAGCACCTGGGGTGGAGTTGCATAATTTGTTCCAAATTGTCATTAGACTTTGACATGACTAAGCGAACATACCTGCAATAAGGGCATCAAGTTGCATAAACCCATGTACTAATCAGATTGCACAAAATAAATCTAGAAAAATAAGGGCATTTTCTTTTTTCTGGGATTCTATCATAAAGAAATCAACAATAATCTACTAGAACTCAGTGATTGCAATAATTAAACCAAAATTTCAGGTCACGGGCACTCTCAAAAGTAGAATCAATTGGAGAGACTTTCATGCAGGACCTTTTCTTCACAATGAAGTTATCCTTATATGGGAAAAAAGAACACGTAAAAGTTCTTGTTTTGTTAAATAGTTGCACCAAAATTTACTTCTGCAAGACTTGAAAAAATATTGTTTAAAAGAGAGACCACCATTTCTCTTTGCTCAGCCTCATACTAAACTTCTGTTTATCTTCTTAGGACTCCTAAGGTAACGTAACTGCAGACCTTCCTGAAATACAGGCAAGTTATGTAGCTACAACAAATTGTTAATGAGCAATTTTTATTAATTCCTTTCCTCATAGCCATAATTAATGGAGGGGACCTTGAATTATTTAAAGACAAGAAGAGACATGATGAAAAATTAAAGGAAAAAGTAATTTGTTCTTCCTTTCACCTCTTTTCCTTGCATATTGGAAAACAGACAAAATAAAAAGGAGCAGAGAAAAGAAAACTTGTGTCATCCATCAACTCATCTAAATTGACTCATTGGAGTTAAGCAGTTCCAGTGATCTTAGTACAGTCTCTTTTGTACATGTGACAGAATATACAAGAGACACGTGATTGGAATGCATCCATATAATGAGGTAAAGAACATCTCAAATGTTAACATACCGGATCTCAGACTCTTTCCGTTCCCGTGCACTAATCTGTAAAAGAATTGTGTTGGTTTTCCATAATTACAGTAACCATGCCAACTGAATTTAAGAAGTTTCTAGAATTTAACCTCACTTCCATTCAATATTTTAACTTTTGGTAGATGTGCAATCAAAACAAATCTGGGGGCACCACCTCTCCTTGGATCTGTTGCGGGATTCTCAGAAAGCCTCAATTCCTGGAGAAAAATCATATATGGGCAGGTAAGCAATAGGATAAGGAAAGCTCTGTACTCAGAGACTTTTGACGACAAAACTAATAGTTGACAATTTCCTTTTTCCAACTAACTGACAAAAGTTTAAAAGAATGTATTGTCCCTTTAAGGACATGACCCCCGGTTTTATTCAATATTCTTAAGGGTCTGATAAATGGCCACATTCACAGCAAAGTATGCGTAGGCTGTAGCTACTTTATGTAAGCTGTATTTGGACAAGAGTCAGTTCCTTCTCCCAAACTTTCAGGTTTGTTAAGTCAATGGGCGGAGGAACCTATTTACCTATAAATAGCCATTTCCATATAGCAAGTGAAGAAATAAATATGACATAATGAGGGTTGTATGGAGCTCTATTCTTTATAGCTTTTAAACATCTTTAATGCATTAGTAAGACACAATGCAATTTAACATTTCATCTTAATGCCCCATGAATTCGATGACATCGAGAGTCTCACCATTAAATTGGGAAAAGAATTTAGTGTCTCAATAGAAGCCAGATCCTCAATGTTGTTACCTCCTGGAACATGTATGAGCATACACCAGATTAAAATTTTAAGAGGAAGGGAAAACTTGAACAGAAACCATCATAAAGGCTATACTATTAGTATTACCTAGAAGGAGGGACTGCAAATTCTCAAAAGGCCAGGAGTTTCTACCAAGTTTTTCATCAGCAGTGCCAACTTCATATGAATTGCAATCTGGATACCAGATCTGACTCAGATTATTCTTGTTCAAAAGAAGCTGCTCCAAACTAAAATCATGAACAATGAATGTAACATCACACTAGATCACAAAATAAAAATGACAAAAGAATTCAATCAGTAAACCATTTTTTTGTGTTACCTTCTCAGATGTGAAAGTTTCACAATTTCATTCCAATCAGCTATAGGGTTGTCTTCCAAGTTAAGAAGGCGAAGGAAATCAAATCCTTCGACTTTGGAGGAACAAGCTGGCTGGAACAAATGCCAAATTTAAAAAGATAAACATACCAGAAAAAAAATCATACAATTAACACTATAAAAAGAAAGTTCATGCTCAAACAACAAAAAGAAAGTTCATGCACTTATATTTGAAATAAAAAGTAAGACAATAAAACGACACTCACTGATATGTTAAGAAAAGTATTGTACAGCTTTGATCTGGCAGGTCAGCAGTAAAAGACAAAGAAAAACATTTCTCCGGAACTGCATATATGAAAACCTTACTACATTTCATCATAGAAGTAGCCCAATGGGATAAGTTCACCCCTTATCTGGTGACATATAAATACATATTCTATGCTACCACATCAGTCTACTTGTCCAAGATAATTTTACTTGTTCCTAGAAGAAACAAAAATCATTAATTTCCCAAGAAAAGAAACACAAGACTAAAGGTTTCTCTTTGAGCAAAGTCTCCTTGAATTAGTTTGTTTACTTGTGACGTATCCTTTTCAACAAGTTAAATGTATAAACTAAGTTACATAGTCCCTTTCACTTGTTGCTTGGAACTATGTTTTTCCCAGTATGTCAGCCATTTACACAATACAAGTTTTGTCAGCATAAAACAAGCAGGTAATTGAGGAGCTTGTAGGAATAGCTTCAAAATCCAATATCATCAGCAAGGTTAAGTGTGGACCATTATTTCTCGAATTTTATTTCCCATCAGATGTAGCTCTTCTATGTATGGGACCGAATCTTTCAGTTCTTCAACCTGCCAAATAAAATCAGTTTAATGTTTTTCAGATGAGATATACTAACATAGCAAAAGAAAGTAGCAAACAAAGTCAACGTCTCTAAAATTGGATCACTACAAATATGACGAAAAATTTGCCACAACCTTCTTCCAGTCTACGCCAGTATGGTTCAAAACTAAAATCCTAATGTTGTTTAGCATTGGAATCCCAATCATATCATGTGACATTAGATTGTAGGACAGATTTAGAGCCTGAAGGGCTGGTAACTCATTGCAAATGATGCCAACATCCTGCAAAACAAACATTGCAATTACTCAGTTTCAACCTGCAAGTTCGCCTGTCAGAATAAGGACATAGTATAAGCATAACAAGTTTCAGTGGCCAACCAAAAATTCACTAACCAAAGCCTTGCAAAGCACAGTTCAATAAAGATTACTATACCAAAAATGTTTCTGCCAAAGATCAAAGTTTGAGAATATCTCATATTGAAAATTTTTTGCTATATATATAAATAGGCACAAGATATGATCATAGTTCAAAGAATTAACATTTATGTCAAAAAATTATGAACAGCTGCTAAATCAGGTAAGCATTTGTACAACTTCCAATCAATGTGACAATAAGCATTTCTAATTCAGCAATCATAAAAGGTTCAAAATGTACTGTTATCTTTTAACTGCTAGCAATTCTGAAAATTGAGAAAAAGGGAGATATTATGTGTCTCTTCCATCATAGAGCTTTAAAGGTCTAGACAAACACCATTATAGGATTTCAGGACAGGAACATATATACATATATATTCATATAAATACACACAAAAATATATAGACATACTTTCCAAAAAGAAAGCAGGTTGCCCGTCAAATCAAGCTCCTTTAGATCTGCAAAAATACAAGGAAGAAAATACCTTTAATATGCATGAGTAACTGTGGAATCAAATCATGCAAATTCAATGTGGATTTTAAACAGATCAAGAAAAACATTAAGGATTGAAAATGAAACATCAGGTCCAATTTGTTTGATTTAGAAAAAAGGTGCAAATGGAGATATAAAATATTTCCACCAGTCATTGATGAATTCAACTTCTTCTAGGATGAACAAAAGTAATGAAGGAAGCATCGTTAAATAGCAAAGGCAGGTTACTTCTATCAAACGAAAACTAGCAGAAATTCAATGAGGCCAACAACCACAGAGAGAGAGGAACTGTCTATAACTCACTTGGAATGGTTTTGCCAACATCACCTGGGGGTCCAGGAGAAATAACCCCCAGATAGGAGAGCGATGCACTTGTCAACTCTTCAAATCGACTAAGCTTGTTCTGGATTTTATCTTTACCAAGAAGCTGAATGGATACTCTATTGTTTCGAGCAGAAAGAACATACATCTCATCTGCAAGAAAAATAGAATTTAACACATGACTGAATGCATTTCTGCTTGAAATACTGATAAAGCTTCCACTCTGTTTTCCACATTATTTCCAAATCTCCCTTACAAGAAAATTTCCAAAGGATTTGCATCATGCACGGACACTTAAAAGATCAAACAAGGTCATTTAAATTCTGCAAAATTTTCAACAAGGGCAATCAAAGAACTCCTCCTTGAGCATCATCAGAAACAATGCAGTAATGTGCACACTCAAGGATACAGAAAAACATATGATTTTTTTTCCCCAACCTTTTAACAGGTAGGAAAACCTTATCATTAATCATTATAAAGCAAGATTATCAATTGGATTTCAAAAGAACAATCATTAGCAGAAATGCAAAACAGAAAACCCAAAATTTGAACCAAAAAAAAATCATATATAACAAGATTTCTACAAATTGAAGTAAAAAAAAAAAAAATCGTAGCCAAAATAATTAAAAATGGGCTTTGGTCTAACTTAAGCAAAAGTTAGCTCAAGAGGATTGCCTAATTCCAAATATACTATAATTTATCCATACAAACAACCGACAGTGGATTCTCAACATACCAGCTCAAACCTAGGGATCCCTCAAGCTCAGGGATGGACATCTGGAGGGCGTGGAATTCAAAAATATATTGGCCAACATTGGATTGTAGTATGTATGGACTTGGCCAATCCAATCCTCTTCCCTTGAGCTAGCAGGCTAGCCTGAAATGGTGATACCCATTTTTAACATAGTATCAGAGCCCAGTCCATTGCCGACGTTGGGTCTCCGTATTTTGGGTGTATTTCAGGCTCCATATGTCCAGCCCTGGGCTTGAAGGATGTGTTGAGAATCCCAAGTTTTTTTATTTAAGGGCAGATTGTTTGCAATCCTCCCCCCGGCTAGCTTTTGGTTTAAGTTAGGCTCAAACCTATTTTTAACAAAAAGCTCTACAAATTGAAGTAAATTCTTTGTCAATATAAAATCTTTTATAAAATAAAGTTCTGACCTTCTTCTGCTTTGGTAGCAGTGCTCCGGTATCGAACTTCAAGAGCTTGCAACAGAGTAATGCCGGAACTCAGATTCCGAGGATGAACAAATGACGCCGTCATGGGGCCCCTAGCTTCAAAATATTTGGTCCCATTATGTGATCCATCGTGCTTTCCTTCGCCGTCGTTGTCCCAGTCGACTCCGACCCAAGTGCCGGGATAGCCTTCCACGGGCCCTACGTACAGGACTGTTCCGATTCGCCTTGTGTCACCCGCAGAAGTGACCCGCTGCCCGACCCTGAATCCGATATCAGATCCGGCAATTTCCCGGGTGGGCTCACATGATACCTGCATTGTGTTAAGCTAATCAGAGCTTAGCAATGGCACTCTTACTTATTGTGAAACTAAACCCAATCAAACCAGATACGGGCCAAGAAATCGTTAACCAAATGCGGGTTCTGGTAAATGGGCAATTGCCTAATGGTGACAAGAGATGCATGTTTTCTAAAGTTTTGGGGCCTAAAGGAAATTTAATCTCTTT
>JAWZTD010000004.1:1061636-1082309 GCA_035221335.1 Echites panduratus | reverse complement strand
ATATATATTACTAAAAGATTTACAAATTAATATATCAAGTAGTTTCATTGATTTATTATCTTAATAATTAATACAAGATATCCTAAACAAAAAATTTTCTTAATTTTAAATTTGAGTATTTTATTTTTTATTTGTGTAATGCTACCGTTAATTTAATAGAAAATTAAGATGATAAGCTACCCATAATCAAATTCAAGATATGTTTCTACTTTCCATAATGTCTATAAATCCTTTTTGAAAATCCATTTGTATCTTACTCAACTTTTAGGGGAACCTTCTTCTTCTTCTTATTATTATTATTATTATTAACTGTCACTTATACATTTCAATATAAATTACTTAGAGATAGTCATGTATAATTTTTTGCTCTTTCTTATATAAAGAGAAGAAAAAGGTAGAAACTAGAGAAGTTATATAAATAGAAGAAAAAGGTAGAAACTAGAGAAGAGAGTAGAGGGGTATTTTATTTTTCTAATGCTCTCATAATGAGAGGGGTAAAGTTTAATTTAATCATGTAAAGTTTATCACCTTAATATTTGAAAAAAAAAGAATATTTAATTGACAATTAAGAGATGAGAATGATGTATATGGAGTGATCTTCATAAAAAAAAAAAATGGAGTGATCTTTAAAATGATTGAAATGAAACTTCTTTCTAGAATGCAGTTGGAGGGACAAGGGACTCTGAAGAAAAGCTTGTACTTGTTGAAGTACCTTTTGAGTTCCCCTTGCTATGGCTATTCACCTTTTTCAGTGGGACACTATTTTGCTTGTCTAATTACCTCATCGATTCTACTTACAAAAGACCAAGAATTGAATTCTGCAACATGAATGCAATTATATAGATCATTGTGATCAAGAAAGAACTTGGCGGGTTCCAGCTGCTTGTTTCCAGGCTTCCAGCTGACAACTAAGGTGAGGATGACCACCATATATAAGGCAAAATTTACAGGAGGATTCTACGGAACTAAAGTCAAGGTTTGGTTTTGTCATCTTTTCCATATCCAAACTTTGGTCTTAATTAAGCATGATAAGAAAGATATTACCGAAAAGTTAATGATTGAATTCTCCCCCCCCCCCCCCGGCGCGGGAAGAGGTGAAATGTCAAGGTCTATGATAATCATATATATGAAGCTGTTCCAATCATATTACAAAAGCATGGTAGGACTTCTCTTGCAAATTGCACAGCATTGGAATCCATGATTCTTGGATTTGCCAAAAATGAATAATTTTATAGCACTGTGCCAACCGGGATGATCATTAACGGTGAATTAATTAATTTCCTGATGAGATCGATCCTTTATTTCTCCAGAGGTAGCTGTAGCTTTTGACAATTGAGGATAAGAGTGGGAGAGTCAAAAGGATACATATGTTTTGGGATCCATCAAACATATAACTGTGCATGCTTAATCATCATCCTGAAAAAAATTAATGAGACATTGATATATATATATATATATATATATTTATATATATCCATTCATTGGAGTGGATAGGCACTAGTTTCACTTGATATGATTCCATGCATGTGTTAAATTGTATTTTTTAAAGTTTCTTTCTAGAAGTTTACAATTTATACTTTTTTGATTCTTTTAAGTTAGATGTAACCAAGTCAAATTGAACTCTAGCAAATCTATAAAATATGGATTTGACTACATATGTACTAAAAAAATTTAGAGATCATGATTTATATATCTTTCATGTAGAAGGCAAATGAAGCTTAATAGGTCTCTTGATTTACAACATAGCACCCTCAATCTATGGTAAAATACCCATCAAGTGATGTTGCTTTGGATTGTTGCTTAATGCTAAACAAATAGAAGATATCTCTCCTTATGCTTGCAATTATAATTTTTTTTTAAGATATGGTTAAAAATCATCAAGATAAATATAAAGTATTATTTCAAAATTCAAATAAATGATATTATGAAAGTGTATGTACTGCAATCATTTCATTTTTTTAAAAAATAAATTAAAATTAAAAGTGATAAGTAATTGAGAATAAATTTTATAAGGTAAAAATAAATGTTGAAATAATTTTTAAATCTAAAAAATGCCGCTTATTAACTACACCAGGATTTTGAGGCAAAATTGATTTTAATTTGGGCTTATTGGGCTTCTGGAAAATCCAATCCGATCCAACGACCGACTTCGATTCACCCGGATCCGGATTATTCAACTTACACTACTATATACATACGACCGACTGCGTGCCCAGTGCCAACTCAAAACGGAAAAAGCTTTTTACTCGGCGATCAAATGGAATCATCGGCGCCATCAAACTTAACCTCTCTGCCGGAGGAGACCTCCGAAGATACCAGAAATGCCGGATGCCCGTCAGCCTTCTCTTCTGTGCCTGCCCGTCCTCCAATTCAGTGAGCATTTGCTGCTCTCCTTTTTACGAGAACTATTTCTACAGCATACGTTTTCCAGATACTGATCATTTTAGTTTCATGCTTCTTTTCTTTCTCCGAGGATTGATGAATTTGATTCAAATGCTTGATCATGATGTAGAGTTCTGTAATTTCTTTCCTTTGAACTTCTGAATTGTCTTTCTTGATTAAAACTTAGTTGAGTTTCCATATAAAATTTGGTTGTAAGACTGGGAATTTCATCCATGATTCAAATGTATTATGCACTGTTATATTATATTTCTAGAATTATAGTTTCCTGTCCCTTTTTTGCAGTGGATAGCGAGAAACATTTCTTGGTTACAAAATATTCTGATGGAAAATGTAAATTCTGATCAATGAGGGGAAGAAAAATTTTATCCTGAAAACAGTGGTCTCTTCTTTAAAATAATAAATGAATAATGCCTCTGACAGCCACTTTTCCATTGTGTGTCCAAACTCCTATTACAAAATGCAAATACTAAGAGTGCTTAATTGTTTTTTAGTAAATGATTGCATACAAAATGTATAAACAAATTGAACAGGAGATAGAAAGCCATTAGGACTGTTTACCCTGTCAAACCTTGTAGGGTTGGACCCGTTTATAATCCAATCAGGAAGTTAACGCCATTACTGGATAACACTCGACGTTTTTTCTGAAATTTCACTATGGGGACGTAATTATGTTTGCTGGTAACAAATTTGAACTGTAATTGTCAAATATATTTGCTAGATGAGATATATTTGATAGGAAAAAAAGGTTTTCACTAGAGAGAAGGAGAATCATGATGGTGTGTCTAGAATCCTATGGTTTGGAGTTTATTTTTGTTCTTTCTTTAGGAATCATAGAATATTAGAATACAACAAAAGTTGAAAGTTCCATGAGCTGTGGGATTTGAAAGATTTGCAAACTCTTGCATTAATAATCTAATAATTCTTATCTTGTCGTTATGCATTCTATCTATATCTTTCCATGTTCATCAGTACTTCAACTCTGTTCAAAATTCATGTCAACTGTTAAAATGAATGAAATCTTCCCCTCCCTCCACAACCCCCAAAGTCATCCAATGGAAAAAAAAATTGATATTCAGTTTGTCTTAATTAAAGTCCCTTTATATTTGTCACCTTCTCTTTAAGAATTTCTACATCAACCTATCAGCTAGATAACTGGAAATAAAATTGGACTGGAAAAGTTAGAGCTTACTTCATGGCAAACTAGAATAAGGTCTTAGAATGAAGGCATATGAAATCAGATCAGTTGAGCATCACCTACATAATACATTCAAATCAGATGGTGAATCAGAATTTTCCATGTTCTTTGCAGTCAAACATGGGTAAATTCTAAGCACTCATGATACTATATCTCTGTTGCTTTGCTCAGGATCCTTTAATTTAATGCCCATATGAATTAGGTATCATGGAAGGTCCTAGTAGATACCAGTTAATTAGTTGAAGCAAAAGAAAACACAAATTTTAGACTATTAGCTTCCATTGTGTTCACCTAGACCTAGTTTTGGAGTTTAAGAGAGGAGAAAAGAATAGAAAATTTTAAGTTAGGAGAGAAGAGAAGAGAAGAGAATGAAGGGAAAATGAGATGATTTGTATTTAAAGTTTTTTGGGAGTTTTAATAGAGAAAATAAGAGAAATGTTTTTTTTTTCTTGTTTGGGAGAGAAGTGGAAAGATGGATTATTTTAAAGTTGTTTTACAATAATTATGCACTTTTCTTAAAATAGAGAGAATTGGAGAAGGTGAGGTTTTATTTTGTTTTTGGATAAGATGGGAAATAAAAGTTTTAAAACATATATTCTGTCCTCTTCTTCCCACTTGTGGGAAGAAACCAAATCTGCTGGAGGAGGGATCCCTTCCCTTCCCTTTTGCCTCTTTTCTTTTTTTTTTTCACCAAACAACTCCTAAACAAACCAAACTTGTGAATCTTCTTCTCAATTATCTTCTTGTCTCTCCAGATTCTCCCACTCAAACTAGCTGATTTTTACATAACAAGTTAAGTGTTTGTTTTGTTAATTTGTAGATTTAATGAAGGGAAATCTTGTCTCTTTCTCTTGCCTCCTTTAGATTAGTCCATAAGCTTCCAAATAAAGTTATTGAACTTCCTCAGTCAAAATTTGGCAGATTTGGGCGAAAAGAAAAAGGAAGTATCAACTGACTCAGTTGTACTGCGTTTTCTTTTGGTGCAGTATCATAATGAAGTAGATATTTCTCTTAAAATGTATGGTTTATAAAAGGAATAGACATGCTTTTAGAGGCGGAAACATTACAACTGCCAAAACAGTGTAAACTTGTTACCCGAATAAAGACTCACACTAAGATTTTCTCTCTCTCTATCTCTCTCATTAAAATGTTCCGCCAAGACATTGATTCAAAGGATTTGAAATCTTAATATCGAATAGCTCATACAGGGTGCTTTTGTTCAACTTTGAAATTTGAGACACAGTTAGGGGTGTAAATGAGATAGAGTATTCTCGAACGGTTCAGGCTCGACTCAGTAAAAGCTTGAATTTGGCTCGCCTTAGACAAGCTCGAGCCGAGCCTCTTCTAATAAATAAACTGAGTCGAATCCATATGTATTCATTTATCGCGCACCCAAAAGAGATTTTGATATATATATAATAATTTATTTATATATATTATAAATATGATATAATTGATTTATTACATAATTTGTTATATATATTCAAATTATGTTTCAAAATATATATATATATATATAAATTTTTATATTTTAATTTATATATAATGTGTGTAGTTTGTTTTATTCTATAAGTAGGATTTTTTAGTTATTTGTTTCAAGAAATTTAAAAAATTGCTTTCAAGTTATGAATTGAAAGTCATGATACATAATGTGGGAATTTAGTTATTAGGTGTTTTCTTACTTAATTTACATTGAGACCAATCAATTACTTTAGAGTTCCATTTTAAGTTTTATAATTTACAACCAATAGATAAGAAAATTCTTGTTATTTAGGTGATTACTACATATATCATTTTTGTTAATTTGTCGAATTGTCTTGTTTTTTTGTGACTGGGTTGAAATTTTATTATTTCAAAAACTCAATTGAATCACAAAACTCGTGTTAAAAGAATTACGAGAATTGTAATTTGATCATTTTATTAACTCTAATGTTAATATTTTTTATTTAGACTTCAATGACTCATTAAAGAAATTTAGTTTTGAATGTGTTGTATAACTAAATTTTGTTTTAAATATTGTTAATGTAAAATTTAATTTTAATAGTTTTTTTAAACTTAAATGAGCCTTAGTTTGGGCCAAGTTTAAACGAGCCCGAGTTTAGATTTAACTTTTTAAACTAGCCCGAGCCTTCCTTAAACTTCACGAGCTGAACTCAAGGCTTCATATTCAGACTCTTGAGAGCCAGAGCCCGAATAAGAGCCTGAAAAAATATAAACGAGCTTAGCTCAAGCCTAACAGATTCAGGCTCGGCTCGGCTCGACTCGTTTACAGCCCTAGGTACAATACTCATTAACAATAAGCTATTTGTGTTCACTATAGAGTATTAATCTTTCCTAGAATCGGATGGTGATCAATGTGGAAGTATCTTAACTTGTTTGTCCCATGAAAATGCTACTTCGAAGTGTATAAGAGTGACGCTATCAATCTTACTGGTATAACAAACAATCTTCTCTTGTTTGTCAATTTGATTAATGAACTGATAAAGAATTAATAGGACTGCTAACAGTTCTAAATAATACTAGAAAAGTAACATTTCTGTCTTAATAATTTTTAAGTAAATGTGTCTCTTTAAAGTAAAAAACGGTCTTTTGTCCCTTTTTTTTTTTTCCTCTTCTTGTAGGAAGTCTTCCCAAAAATTTGCACCTCTAGATTGGGCAGATTTTTTTGATTCTGAAGATGATATTCACATCCCGGGTTCAAATGATGTAAGTGGGGATCTCTTTTCAAAGGCATTTTTTCGTTGCTTCTTCTTTTGTTTTCCTGTGATATTGCCATCCATTTTGTGTTGTTGTTTCAGGTCTTTCATCTCTACACAGCAGGAAAAGAAGGACCAGTTATCTTCTGTTTACATGGAGGTGGTTATACTGGGTATGATTAAGTTGCATTCCCCCGTAGGATTCATTACTTCTCCCTTTTTTGCTGCTGGAGATTTTTACTCTGTTTGGAAAGTTGGCCATGTTGTAGCAGAAAATGACTTAAATCAAACTGTGATATGTAATTCAAAAGAGTGGATATTCTGTTTTGAATGTTTTGTTTGGAAAAGTGGCTGACGGATGTATAAAAGGCGTGTAAGGGAAGAAACACCAGAAGCACTCAAGTAACAAAAAGAAAGGAAATACTAAATCTCTAAGATCTCCAGCTGCAAGAATTTATCTTAGTTTAGTGCTTTTTAAAGTGGTAATCGCACTGGCCTAATCTAATAAGTAAAACCAAAAATCTTTTTGAAATATCTGCCTTATACTCTATTATTTTAGGTGCCATTTTTTCGGGATATATAGCTTAGTTATATGGTGGATGTCTGTTTTAAAGGACAGCTTTTTGGTACAGAATTTCATAGATGTTTTCCAAGTGATCTTGGGTGGGGTTTTTTTTTTTTTTGAATCTTGTGACTGAGATGGGAAGGTTCTTTTTCTTTTTTTTTTTATCTATTTTTATTTTCTTCACCAGTAACTTTTGCTCAATGTTCAAGGATGAAATCAATTTCAGTTAAAAAATTGCCTCCATAAGTATGATTAAATAACAAAAAAAAGTTAATCAGCGGGAATATAAAGAGAATTCTTAGCACAATACCTTTTGAATTATGCCTAGGACTGTAATTGTCATACATTGGGCTTCATCTTGTCACACAACTGAATTACCGAAAACATTCTGTAGATTGTTTATTAATTAAATGAAAAGACTTATATTGTTTATTAGATAACTCTTGTATTTCTTGGCTCAAGGCGAACCTTTAACTCCCTTGCCTTAGATTCATAATAAGCTTTAAGCCAGTGATAACTGCGATAGCTAGATCAACTCTACTTAAAAATCCTGAAAATCAATATCTAGATTTTAAATGTTAATGCAGATCCAGAAATTGAGGAAACACCATAACCTCCAAAAGGACACATAAAACTGAATTAAACTATTCCTAGCATGGAACTCATAAGCTAGATTTTTTATGGCTACAGTTAGATTATGTAATCATTGCCTGACTAGAACTTTCCAATTCTTGAAACTTTTCATGTTCAGCATCACTTGTTTGTAGTATCTGCAAGGTCAACTTTTGCATGCTGGCAATGACCATTTATATATAAATCTTGGTTTCTTGTGCATGACAAGTTAAATGCCAGAAGAATATGCCTAACTACTTTTAGTGTGTGGTATCAACATGTATAACCTGAAATTAAGGGTGAGTATTGGCAGGGCAACTGTAAACCTTGTATAAATGGGTTGAGTGGAACACGGGTATAATGTCTCATAGAGGGAGTAAGGGTTCAAATACTCAACCTTGTAGAATTAAAATAGGGAACAGGATAGATGCATAAAGGGACAAGGTTAACCTGATGTGCACTAAAAAATTAAGTAGGAAACCTCAATACCTAGTTGACATTTTCATTATGAACTTAAAAGAAAGAATTTATCTTTTAAAAGGGGAAATAAAATTCATCTTTAAAAATAAAACACTAAAAATTTTCTGGAAAAAGATGCAACCTTTCTAACCTTTTTCTAACACATGACTTCTTCATTACAGATGGTGCATTGTGTAGGCATAGGTCCTAGTTACTTAGTTCCTCCATGTATTCATTTTTTGCGACTTATGTAAAAGAAAACAAATCTGATTCTACTGTAAAAAGGTACTACTGCTTTTTATGGTGAAAAATAGTAAAATATATTGCTTTGAGCTAGATGTCCATGAGTTGCATTTTATTACTCCTTTGAAGTTTGCCTAGAAAGGAATTAATAAAAAATGATATGATAGATGGTTTACCTTGTAAACTTCACCATTTTTTTTTCCATCTAGGGTAAGGATGGGGTACAAAAGTTGATAAGGTAGGGTTTTATTGGAGATATATCTTACTTTATTTGTCTTACCTTGTGCCAGTTTGGATTACGTATGTGTATTGGCCTTTAACCTGTCTAAGTTTACCCCTACCCGATATTAATATCAAAGTACTGAAGCTTCTGTTTGGCCCTTGTTTACCTCAACTGTACTGATATCTTTATTTGAAAGAACAGAAGTGTAGCCTCCGATGATGCAAATTGTTGTAAGAAATTTTATTGGTCTCAAATTTCATCTTACTGAAAGAAAATGGATATTGCAACCGTTTAAGATGTTCCGGCATGTGATGTTCATGTATTATAAAAGAGAAGTGCACTTCATCTTCTCATTATTTTGCCATTGAGGAAGCATGTCATTTTACATTTGATTTTATATTTCCCCAGGCTTTCTTTTGCTTTGTCTGCAAGAAAAATAAAGGAGAAAGCTAAGGTAGTAGCTATGGACTTGAGGGGACATGGAAAATCATCAACTGAAAATGAATTAGATCTGTCAATTGAGGTATGTAATCATATGCTTTCCAAGAAGAGGATGGGCGGTTTGATCAGCAATCCTTGGGCTCAATTTTTTCTCAGACTTTATTTTCCTTAAAGGGTTTTTGTGTATCTGCCTTCTTGATCTGAATTTACAATGGCAGACTCTATGCAATGATGTACTGGCTGTTTTGAAGACTATGTATCCTGATTCTCCTCCTGCAGTTGTGCTCGTTGGCCACAGGTTATTCTCGTTTTGATTAGTTTGCATCTTCTGTGATTATATATTTTCTGTTAGCATGGTGTTAAGCATAAGAAAATGAACTTAGAAGGATTAATGGAGAGAACTAATTTTTTTTTGTTGGTTGTGGGGAGACATCTGAAGGGAAGGCTGAGCAAACAAAAGGAGGTAAAATAATAATCCAAAGTTCTTGAATCACCTCTTACTTGGAAGAAAGGAGACAAAATAAATAGAAAATTATATTATAAACTTCTTACCTTTTCTTGGTCAAAAGAGATACCAATGATGAATTTTAATACATTTTTTCTTTTTTCATTTGAAGATTAGAAATTCATTTGTTACCATGAATACTTTCTCTTTAATATTTTTTTTGTAAATATAAGTGCTCTTCTTTCTTGGCCAATAAAAATATGCTTATCTCAAAGTTTTCTTGAAGTAATGATGACGCTGGAGTTAATCCTCTTATATAGTCTTTTAACTGATTATGTTGGGGATCCATCCAATTTTATACTTCTTTATTTATATATTTGAAATATTAATTAAGTTATACCTTGCATCTAATTGTTGGTATGAATTACTTACCCAAAAAAACTCCAATGGAAAGTTTGAAAAGTTACTGATTTTTGGATGTTTGCATCTTATTGCCTGTAATTTCTATTTTAGAAACAAATATTAAATGAAACATCTTTTGCGCCTACTTGTCTGATTGTTGATATGAAATACTTTATTTGTTTTGCATAATGTGAAAACCTCTGATTAATTCAGAAAAGTTGCTGATTTTGGACAGTCAAATCTTATAGCATATAATTTTGCAATGAACTAATAATAGATTAATTCCTTTCAGAAAAATCATTTTCACCCCCATTTCATTACCAACGTGTTATAAAATGCTGATTATACTTCTTTTACTCTCTCATAAATCTTGGTACAGCATGGGAGGGTCTGTTGCTGTTCATGTTGCAGCAAAGAAAGAGCTGCCTAACTTGTGCGGGCTGGTTGTTGTGGATGTTGTTGAGGTGTATCTTAGCACTAATTTTTAAGAGGTGCAAGTTTAAGCTTCACACTGTCTTAAGCATTAACCCTTTCCCATTCCAGGGAACAGCATTGGCTTCACTGATTCACATGCAGAAAATTCTGTCAAGCAGAATGCAACATTTCTCTTCTATTGAGAAAGCGGTGACTGATTTCTCGCTGTCCTGTTTCGTTTCTAGTTGGCATGTTAATTTATTGATTGTTGTCTTTGTTCAACATTGGTTGAATCTTTCTGAGATTATCTATCTTCCATTGAGAAAGCGGTAACTGGTTTCTTGCTATCCTTTTTCTTTGTCTTGTTGGCATGTTGAGGTTGATTGTTATCTTTGCTCGTCATTGGTGCAAATCCGTGATTCTTTACTAGGTCGTCTAATAAAAAGTGTTAAATAATTAAATCCAATCCCTCTCTCTTAGTTTAAACTTTGAGGTGAGGTGAAAATTTAACGTGGGAGATTGTGTGATCGGCGCCTGTCTCCAAATGTTATTGTTCATGTGTTGATGCCCATATTTGAAAAACTTGCGTTTGGCTCCCACATGAGGATGCATATTAAGTGATTAAATTAAATCCCTTGCTGCCACCTTAAACTTTTAAATGAGGTGAAAATTTAACAAGAAGTTCTATTTGTTTCTACAAGGGCTGATGGTTTACTTTTATCAGTTTCTAAGTTGTTAAGAGATTTCAATATTCGTCACCCTCATGGTGTCTTCTTTTTTTGCTAAAACTTTGCATGTTAGTAAGAAGAAATTGTCTAAACTGTTAAGTTGTTTCTAGTTTTTGGGTCCAGCATGATACACTATAATTTGCTTGAGAACATTTCACAACCCCCATTTTTACTGCATAATCTGATTCTACAAAATAGAAGAACTAACTTCTTTATCATTTAGATTTCAGCAATTTGGTTTAGAATAAAGTTGATTAATGTAGATCATTGTTCTTTTATTCAATCTGTTCTTCTATTTTCTGCATACAATCATTTTCAACCCAGTAATTTGAAATCTCTTATCAATTTAGCTTATCAGCACCTTTAGGAGAGTCGCTGTTGGATGAAAATTTTTCATTGAGAAATGGATGCTTTTTTACTTGCTTTCATTAGCATGTATGATCTAGCAAGCTATGTGCATTACTTCATATTTGTTTATTTAAATAATAGCTTACCAAACCTTGATTTTTTAAAGTTTATCTGTCGCACGATTTGATCGTTACATTATGCAATAGATTGAATGGAGCGTTAAAGCTGGCTCTTTAAGAAATGTAGAGTCTGCGCGTGTGTCAATTCCAAGCACATTAAAGTATGATGATTCCAGAAAATGGTGAGTGTCATTGTCCAAGTTAAGGTGATTTTTTTTTGGCTTGTGTGTTTGTTCTCTGACAGGCTTTTATATTGTGATTATATTATTTTATAAACTTCGTGATATTTGGTTTCCATGTTCATTTCAAACCGTCTTCTGGCTTTCCTACAGTTATACCCACAGAGCAAGGCTGGAGGAAACAGAACAATATTGGAAGGGCTGGTATATTTACTCTTTTATTGCTCAATAATCTTAAGTGCTTATTATTTTTTCGTAACTAATTTCTGTGAATTATACACTGCTACCTTTGTCATGAATTATGTACACAAGACCTGTAGATCTGACATGTGCTTATAGCATAATGTGATACTCTCACCTTTGTTTTTGCCTATCTTTCTCTTTATACATGGAGTTTTCTCCTTCAATTTTCTTTTAAATATATTAGTTTTTTAGACTGCTTTTTTGTTTATGTAGCAATTTTCACCCAAGTGAATTCTTTGCGTTAGCCTTACTTGAACTCCATTAATTTTTTATGTGTAATTATATTGGGTTGAGCTTCTTGATTCTTGCTCAATTATTCCAATCTATGAAGGCAAATTCTTCTGTCGTGTTTATCATATATTGGTTGCTAAATCTCTTTCCTTTTACTTTCTTACTAGTTATCTTTCGTTGTGGATGTAATTATACCAAGTTAGATCCTGATGTATCTTGGATGTAATTATTCAAACCAAATTAATTAGGTTTCTTTTAACAATAAAAAATATAAATATTGTATGGTTGTGATTAAAAGGTGAAAAATATGTATAGTTTGGTGATTATTTTTGGTTTGAAAAACCAAAAAATGAACGATCCAACAGAAATGATTTCCCATAAAGTTAACTGAACCAAACCAAAAACCCAAATTACGTTCTCTTTTGGTTTTTTGGTCTGTACCAATTAATGGACTAAACCCTAAATGTAGGATAAAACCTTGCAGGTTTGCAAGCAAAGAAATAGTAGATTGGTCATGAGATGAAGAAACATCTTCCTCATAGACATGGCAAGTACAGAAACAGCATTCAAAGAATGGGAAGAAGTTAATAGAAGTCATGAAAGCACAAGTTCAGGGCAAATGTACATTAATACTGCTAATCAAGTTTTAGAATTCAACATCAAAATAGGATAGCATAGCCCAGCATATACATGTTTAATTAGATACAGGACGATGGATGTGTTCAGGAAAGTTTTGTATCATGAATTTTTGTTTTTAAATCAAGACGTTAGGGTAATATTAATTTAACATCTTGAAAATTCTATTTTGACTTCTTTTGTAACTGGTTATCTGTCAAAGATAGAGGTACATGATTGGCACACCCTAGAGTTTGGATGGGAGGTGCAAAGTAGAATTGATCGTGAAACTAAATTGATTCAAGTTGAGCTTGAGAATGCAACCTTAACTACTTGTGAGCATTTTTGTTTCTGTTGTATATTTCTTTCTCTATATTGATTCCTGAAGCTTAACATTAAATAAAATTGCTATCTGTGCAAATGTGTTGAATAAGATTTTGCTATTCATTTGAATGTGATTCGTGTTTCAGGTATGAAGGGCTTTCTGAAAAATTCTTATCTTGTCCTGTACCAAAACTGTTGCTTCTAGCTGGGACTGATAGGCTCGACAGGTTTTTACTGCTAAACTTACCCAAACAAAGCATACATGAGATTGATATTCTCAACATAGATACTAATTTTATGAACTTGATGTATAATATTTTTCAGATTGCAAGATGATTGGTTGCCATTTATTGTTGGTTGGCCCTGTTTTTTGTCTTTCTGTCCCTTCGGAATAAAAATTTGCTCTAAGTTTCTTAATCTTACTGCATGTTTTTTTTTGGTTTTATCCTCTCACTATGAAGTTCTTCTCAGTTAAATTGGTCTTATATATTCTAAAAGCCTTAAAAAGCAAATATCATGGATTTTAAAATTGAACAAGGTGAGATTCTTATATTAGTTGTCGACAAAATAATGGAGCTAACTGAGTTAAAGTTATTTTCATCTTGTGATGACTGTGATTAATCTTTTTAGTTATGCATTTTGTATCTTTGCTCAGTATTCCAAATAAACCCACTTGTTGAAGCTGGTGTATTTGCAATAGGTACATCAGAGTTTCACAATCAATATGAGATAGGATTTAATTCAGTGAGGTTGATTAGAGAGCGCAGCTCATGATTTCCATGACTAAGAAATTTTGTTCCGTCACCTTGCAATTTGAAAATGTGTTGTTCTTTCTCTCCTTCCAAAATTTCTTTCTCGATGAGGCTTAAGTGTATTGTCACATCTTAATTAGAGGTTACAGAAGATTTTAGATTTGTATATAACCAGAAATTAGAATTGAAAATTACAAGTTCTGAAATAGATCTGTCCTCGACCAATCAATGCAGTGAACCAGTTAGCATCCTCTTGATTCTGAAGTATTGGGCTGTGTATGATGTTCTCCCTTAGTTTTATGTATGTCCAGCTACACAGTAGAAAGCTGGCTTCCTCTGAGAATGCTGGCTAATGCAAAAGTGTCTTTTCTTATTCATGAAAAGAGACCCTTTTTTTTTCTTTTGTTTCAGAACTCTTACAATAGGTCAAATGCAAGGGAAGTTCCAAATGGTGGTTGTTAGACACACAGGCCATGCTATACAGGTTTGTCTAAGTTTTAGCTGTCTGATTCCCAGACCCCTCTATTGTGTAGATCCTGATACAATATGACTACTTATTTTATAGGAAGATGAACCAGATGAATTTGCTAATTTGGTTCTTAATTTTATTTCTCGTAACCGGATTGGTCCTCATGGTGTTGAGGTTAGTATTCTGAACTTTCATGGATATCTTTAAAATTTGAATTTCTATTTTCAAAATATTTCATCTGCTCTCTAATTTAGCTTCAAGTTATCTTCAAGAAACAGATTATATTTCTTTTCAGGTTATCCATGCTCCTTTCTTAGCTGAAAAATGGAACAAAAAAAAGTTGCGTTCAGAGCTGTTTAACTTTCTGGTGCACTGCATTAGACCTACATGGACAACTTGTTATTGAAAATTTGAGACCAAACCTGACATAACCTTTGCATGTGCTAGATCCAAAAAGTTGGTTACTGCAAGGTCCCTTGATTCTACTTTTTAGTCTCTTGAACTGAGATTGGAAAATCAATGCTTCAAAAGAGTTTCTGCCTTTCTGAGTGGTCCCGTTGTACATATTCATTTTGATTTTCCTGGTCATGTTTTTAAGGATAACCAAGTGGGCAGTGAGGCATGGTCCTTTCCCACTTAATGGAAGGGGAGGATAGACAGCAATGATATGCCTTAAAAAGTGTGGTTCAGTGCATGCCTGCGTTTTACTTTCATTACTTTTTTTTTCTTCTTGATTTTCAATTTTCACGCATTTCTCTTGCCTTGAGAAATATTTCTTTTTGTCTGTGGATTCAGCTGCTTATATTCCCAACCATAATCCAAGGTCCATAACCATGTTAAACAACTCCCGCTAACTTTCTTGCAGATACCAGGATTACGCAGGCCATCATCATGAATGACCACCAGTATCGGAAGAGATGACCATGGGAAGTACTGCAATTATAGTTCACCAATTATCCAAACTCTGAAATAATTGTAGCAGTAATATTATGATTGACCTTTTCTTTTTCTTTTTTTTTTGTGCCATTTTTTGTTGCTAGTAGACTGGTAGTATAATGCTTTTGAGATAAATTTGTACAGGAATTTTTTTTTTTGGTCCAGTCTGAAAGTCAGAACTTTCCTAAGACACTTGAGTTTCCATGATTTCTCAACCGTTATTCAATCATCTCGAAGTAGCAAATGATTTACACAAAATACTATCGAAGTTAAATATAACTGCATCTCGTGTTCATATGGATATTTAGTGTTGATGATAACATGCTGGCAGTTTAGTCAACTGCTGTTTGTGTTTTCTCAGAAATGAGAGCAAATTACAGAAAACCAGAGAACTAAAAATGCCACTTTATTATGAAAAAAATTGGGATTCATCTCTTGCACGTGAATCAAAGGACATCTGTAAACTGCAAAATGGGAAGAAGAAGAAGAAGAAACAGAAATTCAAGAAATCACTTTGATGTAGATTCCTTCAAATATGCAATGAGGTCTGCTCGCTCCTTTGGCTTCTTTAGTCCTGGGAAAACCATCTTTGTTCCAGGAATATACTGCACAGAAACAATCAACATGTCAAAGCACAGATTAAGGCAAAAATAAAACAAAACAAAACAAAAGTCAGGTTACACAAAACATCAACCATTCAGCCAAAATGAATCCAATAACTGAGGTTATATATGCTCAAATGCTTCGGTATGAATGTGAGCCTTCAAGAATTCAATGAACCGGCAGACTTCAAGATTTCTTACCTTCTTAGGATTCAACAAGTAATCATAAAGTGTCTTTTCTTCCCAATTGACAGCCATATTCTTGTTGGCAGCAGAATAGGAGTAACCAGGAGTAGTTCCGGATTGTCTTCCAAAAAGGCCATTCAAATTGGGTCCTGTAGGTATATATGGATAAGCATAAAACTCAACCACAAGAAGAGACAGGGAAAACGAGCACAATAGGAGACATCTAATGCCAGAAGAAATACAAAGCAGTCCATGGAACAATCTCAGATAATATCTCTAACAGAATGGATAAGACTATATTATGAAATCAAAACTTTATATAAAAACTTTAGTATCATAAATTAATATGTCAGGAAGTCGTGTGTAGAATACACATTAGTTCAGTTGCTTCCAAATTGCCTGGAGCATTTAAAAATGATAACAGGATGCTAATATGACCTAAATACACTAGGTGTTGAATGGATGCCACCATCATGGTTAAGGCAGGAAAAAACCAATAATGATGTAGAGCTTCTTATCTTTGGCAAATTAAATCTATACGGCTTTGGGACAAGACTGTTCCATCCTCATTCACAATGTAACTATCCTAATTTCAAGAGAGTTGTAAATTTTTGGGCAATAATTTGGCAGAATGAGCTCCAAAATACCATCCCACAACACACAATTTGTTATCAATTTATACAAGAAAAAATATGAATCATGCAATTTCATATCAATTGAATTAGTCTTACTTTTGAAGCAAGATCAAAGATCCGCTTTTGATCTCAATAGCTAGACCTAAAGCTGCAAATCTCTTTCTGGTTCAATTTACCAATTTTATGAGAAATGGACAATGCTATTCCAACTTCGCTATCAATTCTTTTATTCCTAATTGCAGTGACAAACTAAATCCCCCCCCCCCTCCTCCCTCTTTCCCCAAGCTCATATCAGAATATTTGCCCTTTCAACATTGAAATATTGAAAACCCAAAAAGAATTACCACTGAATAATCAAGACGACCAACAAGAAAATCCAGCTAAGCAACAAAAAATGGAGAAAGCCAAAAACTTTTGAAAGCAAATGAATCGCACAGCAACAAAGAATTTTCAGATCTACAAATATTTAAGGCCATCTTAGCAAAACCAGCTCAATGTAGCTTGTAATGATCCGTGGCTAAAACCCTGTTTCCCTTTTCCTTGAAGGTGATGTACCCTCTCTATGTTTGTATGTACTTGCACAAAAAATAACCAGGAGAAAGAAAAAGGGAAAATTGCTAAAAGAGGGATCGAAGTGCTTCAGACTATAAACCGAACATATCCTTTTATTTTAGAGATCTCAATGAAAAATAAACAGAGGAAACACCAGGTAAAAAGTTATTCACATGCATAAACTCAAAAAAAAAAAAAAAAGGCATTCACATGGAAATTTCAAGAGTAAAATTAACAGAAAATGAAAGGGATTGTCAAAAAGAAGAAAAAGATTAAAAAAAATTAGCAAATACAAACAATCAAAAAAGGAACAAATTGATAGGGAACCTTGTTTATGGCCAGCTCCTTTCTCAACAGTGTGGCACTGAGCACACTTGGTCTTGAAGATTTTCTCCCCAGCTTTTGCATCTCCTGGAGGTGCCTCTTCAAAGGATGCCATCTAGCCGACTTGCTACTGATCTAGTATTGCTCTTCTTGTTCTACAGAATCCAATGAGAAAGAGAAGGGTTCTTGATTGACTCTGGTTATTTGTTTGAACTTTGAACAGAAGAATATGTAGAAAAACCAAGTCGCTAAATGCAGGGTGGGTTTTTGTTAGGCAGAGGAAGCTACGAGATGCATGTCCGAACCTTCCCTCAAGGTGGAAAAAATTTTGTGGTGGCAGATGCAAATACGATGGACTTGGAAACTCACGGTACGTGGGCTGAAGTTGGGGTGGACTGCTGGCTACTACACAAGGGCCGGCTCATCTAACAATAAATAAATTGGGCAATTCAATATGCATGACAGTATTATATTTTTTTAAAAAAAATAATATCAAGAAATTTAAAATGAATTAAATTAATTATTTTTTAAAATTTTACATAGATAAAAAAATATGACATTTAATTTTAGATAGAATGAATATTTTCTTTATAATAATTATTTTGTAATAAATAAAAAAAGATTTAATAAAAAATTATAATTAAATATTAATAATTATAAAATAACTTATAATTTAAAATAAATAAAATAATGTCTATATTTTATACATAAACTAATATATTGTTACTATTTATACCAATAATAAAAATGCACAATAACCATGAGTAGATCTATCACAAATCTCAATTGTCAAAGTTACTTTATGCATGATTTAGCTTTTCTAATAATTATTTTTCTTTATTTTTTTTTCCTTTATGAAAACTGTGGAAATTCCTCTTATATTTTAAATTTTCATATAACATTTAATATGACATTATTTTGCTTTCACTTCTTTGCCCTTTTGGCCTTAGGCTTGGCCTGGGAGATGCTTCTAGTTCCAGTAACCATTCATGGAACGCAAATCGGAAGGGCTTAAAATATTTTTACTTTTAATGGAAATTTTATTTTGTTTTTTTGTTTAATATTAAAGATTTATAAAATTTTATAGTGAGAAAGAATAAAAATACATTCAAAATCTAAAAACAAAACTATTATATTATTATTTTGTAATTGTACCATTATCTGTAAGGTTGCTGGAAAGGAATTTCTCATGGAAGGAATCATTTTGCCGTTGACAGTTGATGGATCTTTCTTATATGTTTTGCTGAACTGCTCTAAATAGGAGAATGAAAAGGAAAATTTTACTAGTACTTAGTTCTTACAATCATGTATCTTGTAACTTTTTTTTTATCGAATAAAAATATAAAAGAAATTATTTTTCTTTAAATTCTGATCATATAAATAAATAAATAAATAAATATATATTTATAGAGGAAGTTCTTTCTAATTTAATTTCTTGTGAGTTTATTTATCCTAATTTCTTATTGACGTTGTAATTTTTGCTTGCTACTTTTTTTAGAAATAAATAAATAGAGGGAAGATAGAATGGTGAGGAGAGTGCTCTGGTTATGAAGCCGCCGAAATGCGGTTCCAAAGTTTGATGAGATGGGAAGTTGCTTTCAGCAGAAAATTGATGAACAAAATGTAAACGGAGGGTTCGACGCTCAGTTTTTAGAACTCACAACAGATGGAAAGAATCTTTTACAAAAAAGTTTTGAGGTACTCAAACCCTAGCCTTCTTTGCTGCTCTGTTTTTCTTTCTCCCGAAGGCCTTGAATCCTCGAACTGTCGAACTCTTCTGAACAATTACCTTCGTTTGGATTCAGTATTCAAACCATATCTCTGCTATACTTCCTCTGGGTCATCTTTGTTTTGCAATTCCGATTTGGGGACTATTGGGGAGAAGCCTTCTTCTTTGAAGAATTACCTATTTGGGTTGCATTCAAGTTCCCGCCTTGACTCCAGTTTACCTCATGAAAAGTGTTCTTTTTTCAATTCGTCATCTGGGATACCTTCAAGTTTTCATCTTTTTAATCCCTCCTTGCGATTTTTCAGGACATTGTCGTTTAATAATATCCACAGATTTCACAGTAGGAGGCTTTTTTCTGTTTTGTCTTCTGATCTCAGTGTGCATAGTGAAGTTAGGTCTGATCCAGATGAGGTAGGATGGAGGAGAAACGGCAAAGGTAAAAAAAGAGTCAGAAGGGCCTACGGCCCCGGAGCGAATTTAGCACCGAAACTAAAATCTAGTATTATTGAAATTATCAAAAGTGGTGAGGATGATATGGAGGCGAAGTTAAGCTCAATGCCTTCTGATTTGTCAGTGGAGTTTATAAGTGAGATTTTTCAGGTTTTGAATTGCCAGAAGATATCTGGATTGCGATTCTTTAGATGGACTCGAGCCAATAATCCAAGGTTATACTTAAGTGCTGAGTTTTGCAGCTTAATGATTAGTAATTGTGGATCGTTAGATGATTATGATACCATGTTATTGTTATTGAATGAGTTCAAGTTGGAACGAATTTGTCTTCATGAGAGTGCGTTTTTGTTTTTACCTGTTTTTAGTTCTAGTCAATCTGCTCTAATGAATCAAGTTGGAAAAATCGTGCACCTATTGAATCTGGTTGGGGATTCATGTTGCAGTTCTGGGATATGTGCATTGATTATGATGTTTTGCAGGTTGGATATGTTCAACATGGCTAAGCACGTGATGGAAATCACAGGGAAGAAGTCACACTATGATATTTTGGTTAGGGAAAGATGCAAGAAAGGGCATTTAGTATCTGATGTAATTCGGGAAATGACTGAATTTGGTCTTGAGCCAACTATCAAGACTTACAATTATCTTGTGGGCAGTTTGTGTAAGCAAGATAAGATGACTGAAGCGTATGGGGTCCTTGAACTAATGCAAGAAAAAGGGATGCTTCCAGATGCATCAACATATGAAATTTTTGTACATAAATTTTGCAAATCTGGAAAGGTGGATGTTGCAAAGGAGTTCTTGAATAAAATGGAGAATAGAAAACTTGAACCTCGGCTTGAAACTCATACTGCCTTCCTAAGAGCATTATTCAAATCAGAACAGTATGCTGAGGCACATAATTATGTGATTGATTCTAGTGCTATGTATCCTCGCTCAAGCTCTAAGCTTTACAGCTTGCTAGCAGATCTTCATCAAAGGAAGCGAGATCTTATATCTTCTCAAGGAATTATAGTTCAACTGATGGATAAAGGTCACAAGCCTGATTTTACAGTGTATATTACACTTGTTAAGAAGCTTCAAAAAACTGGTCGAGATCATTTAGCTTTGGATCTTCAGAATATGTTTTCAAAATTTCTAGAAGAACAGCATT
>JAWZTD010000004.1:892704-915178 GCA_035221335.1 Echites panduratus | reverse complement strand
TATATTTGGGTTTTTTTTAATAAGAATCAAAGCAAAATTCGGTAAATGAATGGCAAACAGGATGTTACTCGTATATATTCTTTGAAAAATAAAGTCACTTCAAGCAAAAAAGAAAAAATAATTCAAGTCATTTATGTATGAGGTGTGAATTCAAATAGAGAAATATTTCAGGCAATTCTGATACAAGGTTAAAAATTGGCATGAATTTAACTTACTCTCAAAAGTTAATTCAAGTGGGAGGATTGCTCAGTTTCATATTTTCTACAATTTGTCCATACAGAAAGTCGATGCGAGCTTTTTAAGACTTTATTCCATATCTATTTAGAATTAGTTGTATTTATTTATTTTATTATAAATTGTTTGAATTTGAATGTTTTACTTCTAAAATAAATAAATTTAAATTTTTAATGTAAAAGGTAATTAATAATCTCTTTTAACTTTACATTCATTTGCATAACATTATCCTTATTAATTAAATTAATGAAAAGATAAATTAGTAACTACATAAAGTCAAATAATTTTTCCATATATCAAAATAATCATTCAATTTCAAATAAAATAAATATAAAGAATCAAAATATATCATTTAATTCCAGAAAAAAGAATATTTTGTGTTATTATGATTACTTTTATTCCTTCTATTAGAAAATTCACACTCTTTCTGTTATTATATACTACCTCCATCCAAATATAAATATTTTTAATATCATGTAATTGTCTCAAGATATAAATTATTTTATTAATATAATTTATAATGTATATTTATTATATCTTTTCTACTCATATCTTCTTTTATATATCACCTTTTATTTAGTAAGAAAACATATAATTATAACGATAAACATAAAAGATAAAAGATAAGGAGTGTTTTACACCTATACAATTTAATTCGCCTGGAAAAAAAAATGAAAGACGAAAATATTTTCTAATGTATGAACAGCAGATGCATCCCTGCAGACTTTTGCAGAGTCTTGGGCCTCTTGGCCTTCAAATCCGATCCAATATTAGCAGTTTCATGCAACTCAATCCAATTCCTTTTTCTCTCTGAATAAGATGCTCCCTCGGTCCAACGCTTCCGCCGCCGCCCCCGCCGTCGTCCGGACATCGTGTGTTGTCTTCTTCCTCTTGCTGATATTCTGCGTCACATCATTATATGCACAGAAACTACCAGAGCAATTCGCTGATGTGATCGAGAAGGGGAAGGTTCTGGAACTCGATGAATCTAACTTCGATGCCGCTATTTCTACTTTCGATTACATTTTCGTTGATTTTTATGCCCCTTGGTGTGGCCACTGCAAGCGTCTTGCTCCTGAGGTCTCTTATTATATTAAATTTCTTTCTTTTTTTTTTCAAATTTGATTCATGGTTGAAATAGGTGCATATGAACGGAAATTGTCTTCTCTCAATTGTTTGTTATAATAATTACTGAAAGATAGTTGGAAATCCGAAAGTTATAGGTAATGTTGATCTGCTGAAAGAAATTTTAGGTTGTGGTAATATGTCTGGTCAAAGTAATTTCTAAGGTATTCAGAAAGTATAAATATGACTTTTTTGTTGATTGACTTGTTTTTTTTCCCTAATTACATTTGTTTAATTTTGAACGGACTAACCAATTCTGAGTGTTTTTGTGACAGTTAGACAAAGCGGCTCCAGTTCTTGCTGGATTGAAGCAGCCCATAGTCGTTGCAAAAGTTGATGCTGACAAATACAAGGGTCTTGCTAATAAACATGAAATCGAGTATGCTTCAAAATATTTTTAGTTTGTTTGCAGTGTGTAAAAGATCCAATTTTTTCTGCTAATGTAGAAGACTTTCTTCGGATTAATCTTGATTGAGAAATGAAAAGTTTAATAATGAGAGACATTAGTTTACTGCATTTTTGTAAAGTTGCTATTTTTACTGTCTTTTACCTGTTGAGGAATGAGCAAAAACGAAAGATAAGTTACAGAGAGATTGAGAGAGAGAATGTAGTACTGAAACCTTTTTTTTTTATTTTTTTTTTGCAGTGGGTATCCAACCTTGAAGATATTTATGCATGGAGTTCCTACTGAATATTTTGGACCAAGGAAAGCTGATTTACTTGTTCAATTCTTGAAGAAGTTTGTTGCTCCTAATGTTGCTGTTCTCAGTTCTGACTCTGCTATTAGAGAATTTGTTGAAGCAGCTGACACAAATTTTCCTATATTTATAGGCTTTGGTATGGATGATTCCATGATATCGACTTTGGCAGTCAAGTACAAGAAGAAAGCTTGGTTCTCAGTTGCTAAGGATTTCTCAGATAAAATAATGGAATTCTATGACTTTGATAAAGTGCCTGCACTCGTAGCACTTCATCCAAACTACAATGAGAAGAGTATTTTCTATGGTCCATTTGAAGGTAGCTTAGCCTCTTCAGTTTTTTCAACTGAAGCAATCAGCTTTTCCTCGGCATTGTTTTCTTTTAACACATAACAAGCATTTTAAGTTTTTCCGTTTAGGCATGCAAATGCTATTGCATTCAATATTTTCCTTTGAAAAGCTTTACAGTTGTTGGACTGAATTTCTTGAAAGATTGATTTTATAATTGATATAAACTTACAATTTCTTTAGAACACTGGGGGGGTTTACCAAAACTTTTTTAGGAACTCTTGTAATGGGCTTAGCAAGAAATGACAGCAGTGTTAATTTGAGACCCTCACTTATTCTTTCCTACCTGTAATTTTCTATTTATATATGAACTAGAAAGTGAGGAAAGAGGTTGTACCATTCTTCTGATAAAAATAGTAAGAGAAGGAGATATGGTCAAAGATTGCTATTACATGATATACATGAAGATTTTATGTACCTGTATGGCGCCAAATGAAAATTTTTGGTACTTACAGATATTTAAATTTCAAGGAAATGCCAAGTTTTGAAATTTATGTATGATCATAATTGTATGTAACATCAGGTTATAATCAAGAGCATCTTCGAAACCTAGAGTGGAAAGAACAGCATCTCGGGTTGGAGGCTTGACCAGAATCTCCATAGAGCTATTAGTAGTTAGTTCTCTGTTATAAGAAAGAAAAATATAGCAGGTCAAGGCTCCAAGCAATTCTGAATGATTTTGTGTTTTCTCATTTATATTGTGTCATGCACCATCCCCCTGAGCTATATCTTGGATCGCCTTTATTCATGAATGGGCTACATTATCATATTTATGATTTTCTGTTTCCCACCTAATTATATTGATCTGAAATCTTCTTAAACTTCTTGTTATGTGCTGTGGTTTCTTGCATCACTTCTTTGCTAGATCTGACCTCAAACCCCATTTGTTATACTTTCCCATTTATGGAAGTGTCCATTGAATTAGGCATTAAGGATTTGTGAGAGCAATTGACTGTGTACTATGTTCCCAAAATCTTAATGAGATTATGTGGGCTTGTGCATGAGGAGAGTTCCACATGTCTTTTCTTTTAAGTATGAGTAATGGTGTAAGTGGAGATTGGAAAGTGAGCTTATTTAGTGGATATGATTTTGGAAATTCTCGATAGAAATGCCCACATTCTTTTTGGAAGATAGGTAATATTTATAGTTTATTTACAATGCTTGATGTTCTTGTTATTGTTATTCTTCATTTCAACCTTTTTGGCTATTTTTATTGCAGAGACATTCCTTGAAGACTATATAACACAAAGTTTATTGCCCTTGGCATTGCCAATAAGTCAAGAAACACTGAAATTGATACAAGATGATAAGAGGAAAGTTGTTCTGACAATTGTTAATGATGAGTCAGATGACAAATCTCAAGAGTTTATCAAACTCCTGAAAGCTGCAGCATCTGCAAATCGTGATTTGGTATTTGGTTATGTTGGGTTCAAGCAATTTGAGGGGTTTGCTGAATCCTTTGAGGTTAATAAAAAGACACAATTGCCAAAGATGGTTGTTTGGGATGGAGATGAAGACTACTTTTCAGTAAGTTATATTCTTTATCCCCTCTTATTGCTTTTGAAATTTCTATTTTCATCCATAAACCTTGATAAGAAGAATAATTGATGAACCTGCTGTTTCATGGATATCATGTCACTATGTGATTCTCTGTTGGAGATAATAGGGGTTTGTGCATACAATACAGGGTCTGGTTTTGGCATTCCCTGCCATATTATGTACTTTCCTTAGTAATTATGCATCCATCTGATAAGTCTTGCTTTAAAGAATGAAAACCTTTATGTCAATCTAACTTGAAGGTCTTTCATAATACTAGGGTTATCTCCTCTTTCAAAATCGATTTAGTTATATAATTTACAGTTTCAGAAAGAAAGAGGTAAGGGACAGAAGGGTTAACTTGGAGATAACTTTTAAATGGTGTCATCTTTTATTCATAAATTCATCCCTTGTGTTCTCCTTTTTTACTTATTTTCTGTTTATAATTTCATTTGCCTAGAATCAGTCATTTTAATCATAACATCTATGTTTAGATGCATGTTTATGTTTGTTCAAGTAATATTCACATGATGAGCCAACCATTAGGAGTGGTTTCACTGTTTTGAATTTTATAGTTACACTTTCTTTGTCTTTTGTCTAGTACATCATCTCTCTATGTAGATGGATGTAGAGATTCACTTGATGGTTTCAATATCTCTCTATTTGGCTTTAGGCTTGATCATTCAGTAACATTGTTGTCTAAATATGCATTCTTAATGCTAATTTTGATTTCAATGATCTGTTTATCTAGGCATATTTTTATCATATTCATAATCTAGGATCAAAAACCAGAAGCCCTTCTATCTGCACATTTAGAACATTGATTTGATATGACATAAGAGTTAATTTGGACTCTGTTCTTTTTCTTGCAACACAAAGGTAATTGGTTCCGAGAGCATTACAGAAGTGGATCAAGGGTCACAAATAACACGATTTCTTGAAGGGTACAGAGAAGGGAGTGTAATCCAGAAAAGTATCAGTGGTCCTTCTTTTATGGGTTTTATCAGGTCTCTCTTTGGAGTTAGAAGTATTTTCATTCTGGTTTTTATGGTTGGGGTATTCATTTTGATTCTTACACTGGGTAAAGAGGAACCTCTGACGGTAGGTACAAGGGACCGAATAGATCAGCACAGCAGTTCAACATCTACATCTGAGGCACAAAGGACAGGGGATAAAGAAGATTGAGCTGCAGTAGAATCATTATGTAATCCGCAGTAGCTTTGAGGCCCCACTCGCGGAAATATTATTGGAAGAAGATCAAAGAGAAAACCCATTGCTCTATAATAATGTTTATGGATAAAGATCATTGTAAGTTAGTACTATAGGCATTTGGGATCTGTGTGATATAGATAGACTTTATGCTATCAATGGTAGCCTAATGTTCGTTCCTTAACGTCACATTGTACTTTCATTTTCCGTAGTTCTCTCATGATCAAATTCAGTTTTTTTTTCCCAGCTGTTGAAAACTGCATGTTTCACGGAAAAATTGACGTCCGATACTTCAAATGATTGTCACTTGTCAAGAAAAAACCCCAAGCTTCTTTTTTCTGCTAATTTAAACTTAAAACACGTCCTTTTCTGCCAGATCATGTGTATCCTGCAGAAATTGCTTGGATTGAGATTTTAGAAAGTTAATGGACCATCAAGAAGTTCAAACGCGAGCAGTTAAAGATGGTTTGGGAAGTTATGAGCAATTAAATGGTTTCCGATTTTTAGTACATGGTGTCATTATGCAGATTTATTTATTTATTTTTATTATCCAATTAATTTTTTTATACTTTATTAGCTTATTTATTTTTTTAACAGGGTAATAATAATAAAATTTAATTAATTAAATTCATGAAATTATTATTATTAAAATAAATAAATAAATTGTATTCTAAAATGATATTTAAAATGTTTACAAGTTTTTGTTGTATTATTATTAATAAATTTAAATTTTGGTAATCCTAACTAATTTTAAACAAGGCATCAAATTGATCTATATATTATTATTATTATTATCTTCAACTTCTCTTCAATGATATTTATTTCAATATTGTCTATATTTATTGTAGTGGTGGCTCTGATGCCATTTTCGAAGGCAGAAATTTATCTATTCAAAATAATTAAATTTCATAATATATTATCTTGTTTAATACATATTAAAAAAAAACATTCATTCAATAAAAATGAGTCCAACGGTTATAATCATGTAATTCTATAAACAGTCAGGTTTAATAATTCTTAAAGTGAAAAGGTCCAACACGCTTCTTTACCTCAATATTCCGCTTTGACCGTTTTTTCTCCCAGGTATCTTTTGGATCTTTTAGTGAGCGTTTCAACTCCAACTTGGAAGCAAGTAACTATCCTTAAAAGCTCTTAAGAAGAAACCAGCACGGTCTTAATTCGTTTCCTACTTAAGATGTATGGAATATAAAGATATAAATTTTTATTAAAAACTTCATAACCGAAAGATTTATAAAGATCTGGACTGTTTATAGAAAACTGAAAGTTTTATTCAAACGTAGGTATAATACAGGCTAATATGTTAAACACTCTGAAAATATTTTCTCTCTCTAAGAAAGATTCTTTTCGTTTTGATTCTTATAGAGAGATTTTTCTTTATTTATAAAAGGTCACGGACTTGATTTGCGGACTTTATTCTTCTCGGATTTAAAATCCGGATTTAAGACAGAAAAATAAAAGTACAATAATTTAAAATAGACAAACTACTTTTACAATAATTCTGTATATGATAATAGACTTTATAAAAGTAAAGATTTTTCTTCACTATTTGACCCCTAAGTCATCGTCTGAGACTGACATCTCCTTCATCTTTTCTTTTAGTGGGGAGGGAGTCGATCTTAATTTTTCTGTATCAATCATGTTGATTTTAGAATTTAGATATCTTTTCTGCAGAGGGTGGAGCCACTTTTGCCGGAGAAATAGTAACTAAAGAATACATCTTCATTATTCCATAAGTGCGAAATCCTTGATAATTAGAGTAACACCCATAAGATATAATCCTAAAGATTAAAAAAAAGAATTTAATATACAAATTCAAGAGTTATTAAATCAAAAATTGATAAAACAAAGTAACTCATCACATCGTTCATCAGCCTTTTTAGTTAGAAATCATGCTGAAATTATGAGAAATAAGGCTAGAATGGTCACATATTATAAAACAGGGTAATAATAATAAAATTTAATTAATTATATACATGAAATTATTATTATTAAATAAAATAAATTAATTGTATTCTAAAATAATATTTAACATGTTTACAAGTTATTGTTGTATTATTATTAATAAATTTAAATTTTGGTAATCCTACCTAATTTTAAACAAGGCATCAAATTGATCTGTATATTATTATTATTATTATTAAAAACATTATACAAGTAAGTTGAAAATTTAGAATTAAGGTGCGCCAAAATAAACGAAATCTTCGAATAGTAAACAAAGCCCGTAGCCAAAGTATACAACACAGAGTTGCCTCTGCCCTAAGGCTGCTTCACCTGAAGTCCTATTTGCTCATCTTCATATCTGCGCCGGCGGCCTAACCACCACCCTCGTCACAATGCCTACTGTTAGCGTGGGGAGAGACCGGCTTTTCGAAGCCCTGGGTCGTACTTACAGTATGTCTATGATCAGGCATGAATTTATTCTCCATTAGCAGTCACGGATATACTAAGGAAGTATTGACTAACTTTCTTTCCATTTTCTCTTAGCCCAAGAAGAATTTGACGAATTGTGCTTCCGATTCGGAATAGAGCTCGACGATGTTGTACGTATATATGAATGCTGTGGATTAATTGTTTGTTTTGAATAAAGAGTAAGTTTTTATTTTTTTTATGTAATATATCAATTGGAGGGGTCAATTTCTATTCTGTAAATGCAGACAACAGAAAAGGCAATCATAAGGAAGGAAAAGCACTTGGACGAGGAAGAATCATCGGAGGATGAAGAAGTAATATACAAAATCGAGGTCCCAGCTAATCGGTACTTATCACATGCAATGCATCTGGTAACTGGTAACTGGTGTGAATTTTCTTAAGGGAAGTCTGGAAGCACATTGCAGTTGGTTCTTTTGTTATAACTTTGTGCTTAAAAATGTGTCTTTTCCTTTTTGTGGATATAAACTTGTTTCCTGCGGTTGCATTTATTAGAAATGTATCAATTGAAGGAATCAGAAATTACTGAAACTGAACAAGAAGAGATTTATGTATTTTATGTTCATTAATGAAGCATATTATGAGTATGTGCTTACAATGTGTAATATGCAATGAGTAATTACAGAATAAATTCAGTAACAGTAGAATATTAGAGAGGTAGGATATATTTTTTTCTTTTGGTTAAATGGTTGATCCCTGAAAACATGTTTTCCTTGAGCGTTCGTAAATATATTAATCAATAATCACACAAAATCAAGATTATAGAGAATAAAACAAGAAACAGACAGTTTTTCTTTTGATCCTCTTCTTATCAATAGTCATGGTAAATTTTAAGTTTGTCATCCCAAGTTGGTTAATTGCATAAAATGATGTTTAAAATTTTATAATACAGTTGTCAAGAAATAAAATAGAGAAGATTTACCCTTTCACTGTGTTGTGTGCATACAATGTAGAGTAAAGATTCCTTAACTTCATGTTAATGAAATGCAGGTATGATTTGCTTTGCCTTGAGGGGCTGGCTCAAGCTCTTCGAATATTCAATCTGGATGATCCAATTCCAACATATGGAGTCAGAGATCTTAGCACAGAATTAATGCTCGAGATGCATGTAAAACCTGAGGTAGCTGCTTCATGGATTAAATTTTTTCCATCATTTTCTGAATTTGAGTTGCA
The DNA here is from genome assembly GCA_035221335.1 of Echites panduratus. NCBI lineage: Eukaryota > Viridiplantae > Streptophyta > Magnoliopsida > Gentianales > Apocynaceae > Echites > Echites panduratus. The sequence goes on along the minus strand of JAWZTD010000004.1, from coordinate 906,407 downwards.
ACATGCTAATTTTATATGCTCACATGGTCTTAGTGAACATTTCGGATTTGTTTTGCAGACATCCATGGTTCGCCAGTATGTTGTTTGTGCTGTTTTAAGGGGTATAGCATTTGATGAAGCTAGATATAACAGCTTTATTGATCTCCAGGATCGGCTTCATCAGAACATCTGCCGGTACTATATGACCCTTTTATGTTGTTTGAGTATGTGAGTTTCTTCTTGATTTGAAGCTTGACTAGATGAAACATTCATTGATAGAAATTAGATCTAATAGTGTTGAAGGGGTTCAATTTGTTTGATTGTTCCAAGCACGTGGTAACCTAGTGTAGTTAGTCACACTTGTTATGCTGATCATTCTTAGAAGTCATGAATTATGCATACACCTATTGAGGCTGAAATGCTGGAAAACTAGCCACAGGTGCTAAAACCTAGATGACATAAAGATGCAGAGGCTAATGAAAAAAGATTTCCGCATTGGTACATAGTAACTCTTTGTAGAATGTATATGTGCCCCTCTCCAGGAAAAGGTGTCGTAATATAATCATGCTAATATAGACGAAGTTCTGAAACTATCTTAGGGAAAGGACTGTATTTTGAACCTGCCATGCTTTAGGTGTTCAGTAATATTATGACTTTGAATTCCAAGCTTTGCTGATTGTTTTGTAGGACTATCATATCCTTATTATTCCAAGTGAGCTTCTGCATAGATGCATGTTTTATTTTATTTCTTTTCATCTTTTTCTGATGATGCAACTCCAAAGGTGCAAAGAAACTAAAAACGCCTTTAGCATTCATAATGAGACAGCTAGGTGCCTTTTCAGTTGCTCCTCATGAGCCAGTGGTGGTTAATCACTGAATGATTTCCTTTCTGGCTCTAGTTTGCTTAAAAAAATAAGAGTAGAACCATAATTCGTACACTGCTCCTTTGTCCTTTTTGTGGGTTATTTGAAGGGAAACTACTGAGTAAGCTTCGAAAACGAGATAAATGTCTTGATCTGTCTCTGTACCCTTATACTCTTTTTACAGAATTAATAGTCTTATTCTTATAATATCTGCTATTCCGAGTTTTATGCAATTACGTCCTGTTGTGGAGTCTGATTATTATGGTTGTTGGTACCTTTTTAATTCAGTCCTATTAATTCTCATAAAGAAACTTCAAAGTCAAATAGCAGCAATTGAAAGATTAAACTACTTAAGGAAGAGAAGAGTACTTGACTTTATGTGATATCTTTACTGAAGATACATAGAAGGCAGCTACTTATATCTCTAGGGAGATGGTATAGATCTATCATTTGATAAGTTCTGGTTGTGATAATTTTTGGCCTTCTGAGTTAGTATCACCTAATAATTAGGCTCCTGTTGTTGATCCACTTAAGTATGGCTTCTGCTTAACATCTAATTATTCTGGGTTAATAGGTTAAAGTAGTAATATGCAAATGACCTCTTTCCCCTTCTGCCTTAAATGTCACATTTTCAGTTTCTCATTTTCTCTGTGAACAGCAGAAAAGAATAGAATAAGTTGGTTCTCTCTCAGAATTCCAAGAATTTTTATTGCTTTGAAGCTTTCTAACATCCTATTTGTAAGGTTGCATGTTGTGTTAATGTCCCAATCTCAGTTTATAAATTGATCCGTAAAGAGCGTTCGAAGGTTTTTAGGTCTTTAAAGACTGATAAAATTCCTAAAACATTTTTTCTTTAGTGCAGTGGAAAACAGTAAAATCGGGTTACCAGTTAAACTGTATATTCTCAGATTCTTCCTTTCTTGAGGCTGTTTTATTGTATCTTTTCGCCGCAAAATGTGCGGAAATGACAGTTTGGCTTATTGCTTAAGCTGAAGTTGAGAGGTTTTGTTATTGTATGTGTTTGGATATTTAAAATTTTTTAGAGGCATGTGCTTCTGAGGAGTCTTTCAGGTTTCCAACAGATTGATTCTTTGAGAAGTTTGATTTATGGTTTCCCATTTTCCCTTATAGGCGAAGAACATTGGTTGCAATTGGTACACATGACTTAGACACAATACAAGGACCTTTTACATATGAGGTATACTGTTTATTTATTTCTCTTGTGGATGAGCTTTAATGCTTTACATGATGGTGATCTTTTTGCGCTCCATGGCTAGTTGTTCATAAGAAATGTGTTCTTGTTAATTCATTGGGTGTATTTATGCTTTATGTTGATAGAGCCCTTTTGTTTGGCATGGAGAACATTCATCTGATCTTGGGGCTGTGGTTCTGAAGTACCTGTGACATTGCTTTTTTAAGTTATTAATATTTTTATAATTCCTATTTGTCTTTACTTTTTTTTATGGAAGTTGATTGTTCTCTACTGTTAGGATCATGATGCCATGATTTCGGGGTACTTATTCATGCATTTGTTTTGAACTTTCAGGCATTGCCACCTTCAGAAATAAATTTTGTGCCACTGAAGCAGGTAAGAGACTTAATTTACAGTTATATATTTATATATCGACCAGCTTTTGAGTTTGTACTACTTTACATTGGTTGAAATAATAAGCATATTGTTGTGTGAGTATGAAAAAGATCTCCACAGAAACTTCAGGTCGCGGAAATCTGCTAATGATTGCTGTTTAAGTAGGAATTTACTGCCAAGTTCATGACCCACTTCTGCACTGGTTTTCTGTTATACATGATTAGGAACTCCTTGATCTAAAAATTTTCAGTGAGGATGTTGTCCATTCTCTTCTATCTATATTTCTCCTTGGTGGTTACATATAGAGGAAGTTTAAATTTTCGGCATACTAGAGGAAGTTACATATAGAATGCTATTATCTCTTATGTTCTGAAATTGCCCTTAAGCTGTCCGACAGGAAAATGTATGCTTAGCTCAAAGTATTATTTACACCAAATGGATATGTTTGTTATAGAAAAGAGATCCTCTGATAGTAATTTTATAAAATGTAAATTGGCAGAATAGAGTTCAAACAGTAGTTCAGCAGATCGACTCCTTTTTGACATCATTACCTGCTTATCCTCTTCTTTTTATTCCTGCAAGGATACATTGAAATGGTTTTATGTTCCTGGGGGACCTTTTGATGGCTATGGACTTTTGGAATGAAGAAAAATGGCTTTGCTTCACAGCAGAGCTATAGTTTCCTGAGGCAAACCAACTGAACCCCAGTTTATCGACAAACTTAACAATACTAAGTTCTTAATACACAACGCCAAAGAATCATGCTAGTCATGTATGGTATAAAACTGTTGGTAATGTAGCTGGAAAGAAAGATGTTGACACTATCTCAAAGAATTCAGGCTGAATTGCTGTGGATCATAAGCTAAAAATAGAAACTGTGTATTCTTGTACGATTCTGTTTAGTTCCCTGTAGTAATATTATATACAAAGGATCAGAATGAATCTGTGTGTCAGTGTGTGTGTATATATATTAGCATGTCCATATTTGACCCGTAGTTCTACATTCCACCTCCATTATTTTTCTCATCTTGTTCATTTGGTTTGGTGCTTTTTTATATTTAGTTCTTTGTGATTTGGTTTGACACTGATGTGAGGTCTATTTCATTTGTAGACAAGAAAATTCCGAGCTGATGAGTTGATGGAATTTTACAAGGTGAGTTGTTTCTGTAATTTTCGTGATTTCTTTACGTTTCTCATTATTCTCTTATTTAGTAGAATCCTGCAGGTTTCTTTAATTTTCATGATTTCTTTACGTTTCTCATTATTCTCTTATTTAGTCTATTTCATTTTGTGCTGTTTCTCATTTTCTGCTGTCTTCTGACTTTATTTTCAACATTGCTAATGATTTTTTTTGACTAAGGTGTTGTTTTCATATTGACAGTCGGATCTAAAATTGAAGAAGTTCTTGCACATTATTGAGCATTCACCAGTGTTCCCCGTTATATATGATCGTAATAGGTACTTTTTGGTTTCTTAAGAACCATAGTTCTTGTCGTTCCTGTTCCGTGTTAAATGATTCTTGTTTCTGCTGTAATTTCATTTAAGGCATGGTTCTGTTGGAGAAGAAAATGGGGTAATGAGAGGGTGAAGTAAATGTGATGCTGCACCTTTTCAGCCTGGGCTATCCCGGTGCGCTTAAATTAGGGAGCAGCGATGGGTTTTACATGAGATAAATGCTGAAATTTTGAAGAATTCAAAGAGAAAAAAAATATGAAAAAAGAAAGAACTCTGCCATAAAATAGAGGCAAAACCTCACAACAAAAGTTCTTATTTGTATGTTGTCATTACGAAATTTGTGTAACTTAAATCCTTTGAAACTTAAGAGGCTGAAATTTTGACCCAAAAGAGAAGAAAAAAAATGCAGCCGGTTCTGTGCTGCTATGCCCTAGATTAAATTTAACCTATCATAACCTAGAGAATAGCTGAAAATTGATTTTACTTCAAGTGGCAGTTCACCAGAATAACCTGAAGGCTTGAGTAGAGAAATAAGGACACCAGCTTCCAAAAATTTGTAGACTGGGAAATGAGAGAACTAGTGACAAAATTGACATTGTTTAATATTTCAATTTTAATAGAATCATTGTTGGAAATTGATTTGAGCAGTGTGGACTTCATTTCGAGAAACTAAAAAAAAAGAGTGAACGAGGAACAAAAAATAAAGCAAGTAAATCTTTCGCTGTTGCCTTAGTCCTTTTTCTTTATCTCTTCCACACATACCAATCAAAGGAACAAATAGAAGTGGTTACCCAATGTGAAGTATTTGCTCTCTCCCTATCCAAAATTCAAATTTTCATCTCTTTTAAGCTATGTTGCCACACTTATTGGCTAGTGTGAAATTCTTGACCTTGAGTCTTCACATTGGGGTCCATTCTAATCATGACTATGCCATTTCTCAAAAGGCTGGATGCCTGGTGGATTGAATTTTGATGGACAAACATCTTTTTTTAATTTATGACAACTTATTCCCCAAAATGTTGAATTTCTGGTTGATTAAATTTCACTAGAATCACATATTACCTTTCTGGATAACATAGATATACTGTTTTGTATTGCCAAGTCATATGTTCTTTGTTCAGTCTCATTACTACCACCCCATTGTGACCTTGATGAGTTAGGAAAAAGTTACCAAATTTCATACGTGATCTTTGGTACCAATTTTAGTTAAATAATACAGTGAGAAATGTGACAAGAATCTGAACTATTATATTGGCATTTATTTTTTGTCTCTAATAGCAATTAGAGTGAAGCTGTACAGTAGAGAAGTTGCATCTATATTCTAACACATGGCTTTTCATAATTAAGGTGAAATTGTGCAATTTAGATTTCTAAAACTCTTTCATATATATTTTGGTTTGTTGTATTTTGTGGAGAGATTTTATTTGTAATTGGTAGTATAGAAATGAATCCTTAAACTGAAATATACACTGCTTAATGAAAATTCCTTGAAGTTTTGAGTTGTTTATTTAAGATCTGGTTTTAACCCAGCTCACTTGTATGAAGTATATACACCAATGTGGATATGAGTTACTGGCTTAGAGCTTAGATGAAGAAAATTTGTAAAGGTTCATTTGTTTGATTACTCTACCTCTCTTTGCAGAACTGTTTTATCTCTGCCTCCAATCATCAATGGTGCTCATTCTGCCATTTCTCTGAAGACAAAGAATGTCTTTATTGAATGCACAGCCACAGATTTAACGAAAGCAAATATTGTGTTGAACACAATGGTAAGAAACTACTGCCTAGGTGGTACGTAGATCGGTGATTGAACTACTTGCTATTTGACACTTAATTGTAAATCATTTTCTTCAAATTGTAGGTAACTATGTTTTCAGTGTATGGTGCAAAAAAGTTTGAAGTTGAACCAGTTAAAGTGATATATCCTGATGGAAGATCATTTGTCTACCCAGATCTGTCAGTGTACCATATCAATGTGCCTCTGTCATATATAACTAGTTTAGTTGGAGTCAATCTGCAAGCAAATGAGGTAATACAAGTGTTTCTTATCTTTATTTCTCCTTAAATATTCCATGCTAAATTGGCTAGAGCCCTGGAGTTAAACATGGATTAAAACATATGGTTTTTGTTGCTTTTGGGCTTATAGGTTTGAATGTGAAATATCTTTCTAAATTGAACATCATGTTCAACAAAATTCTTTCACTGTTTTTATTCATTTTTCCCTGTGTTGATAAAGATAAAAATAAGGGCTACAGAGGTACTCCTGAGCTAGAATTACTTAACTTTGCTTTATCATTTCTTTCCATGGATTTGTTTGTGAGAAAATCATCTACTATTTTTATTTGGTTTAGCTTTGTATTTGTGTTTTTGAACTTAACATCATTTTCTATAGCAAATATTCTGCCTTCTCTTTGCATTCTTCATTTTCTCAATGACTTATCAACCTGTTGCAATATGTAATTCATTAACTACCATCTTTGTTCTAATGGTATCATTTGGACTGTCCTGTCTGTGATTGCAGATGACATAGGAACAGCTTCTTGCTTGCAGTATTTTTTTACTGTGGCTTCTAGAATTTCCTATTGTATTCTAATATGGTTTAATTACATATCAGGTAGCTGGGCTGTTAAATAGAATGCAATTACATGTAAAGGAGTCTATACCATCAGATAACACTGTGAATTTTGTTGTTGCTGTACCTCCTACCAGGAGTGATATTCTTCATCCTTGTGATGTAGCTGAGGTATTTTTATTAATTGCTTTCAGCAATTTAACATGAGCTCCATTTTTCACTAAAATTTGATATTGCTCTCTTGTTTCCCAAGGATGTTGCAATTGCTCATGGATACAATGAAATACCAAAGAAAAGGCCTTTATCTTTGAAGCCGCTTTCCCGAAATCAGTATGGTGATCTAATCAGAATGGAGGTATATGCTTGTTTTCTTCTCCAACTTGGAAAATAAATTGGATGTTATTTCCTGTTCTTTCTGAAGCTCCTCTCTTATTTTCTGCACATTCATTATGCAGTAACAGAGTGAATGTTGTTTTAGCTTTTTGTTACTTGGCACTTACTTCCCCAGATTGTAAAGCTTTGCTTGTTTAAAAATTTTCCAATCCTTAGATCCTACCTTTTCTATATTAATACCCTGTCTTTTCTGCCATCCTTGAAAAAATTTTTAATGGCATTTATTTCAAGTCAATAGTAACATCACTACAATAATTTTGCAAGTTCTGCCACCTTCTAAACCCCTGTACAGATTAACTTGTCTTCTTTTCCTTTTTTTTTACTGTTTTAGATTGCTATGGCTGGTTATACAGAAGTGGTAACATGGACATTATGCTCTTATAAAGAAAATTTCGCATTACTGAATCACGAGGATAAGCAGCCAACAGCAGTAATAATTTCAAATCCCCGTTCTGCTGATTTTGAGGTGAGTTTGCATTTCATAATACCAAGGACTTTCACAGAAATACATTTACATAACTGCACAAAAAAAGTATTACTCACTCTGTATGGAATTGAATGTTCCTCTTTCTATTTTGAATTGTCTTTAACTGAATGCCCCATTTCCTAATAAATGCCTATGTTCATACACTTTTACTCCCTTTGCGACTTCCTGTTACCCCTTTCTTTCAGCGAATTTGCAGTTCTCTTATCTCTTTGGCTGACAAAATTAATTCCATTTCATATCATTTTCAGGTTGTTCGCAGTGTTCTTATGGCTGGAATGCTAAAAACTACTGCCCACAACAAGGATCACCCAAAACCTATAAAGGTAAAAGGATATTGTTTTTTGTTTCATAATTATTTTCTGCGTGAATTGGCTAGCTGCATGAGTTGTGTAAGATTGATAGAATATGATGCAATCTTTGTGGCTATAGGTGTATATGGTGACTTCTGTTTATCTTCTCTAACTATTTAGATTTTTGTATTTACAAGGAGTGATTCAGTTAGAAGAACCCTTGAGGTGATAGATCATGGATTCAATTTACATCCCCTATATACTGATTGGCATTCAAATATTTGAATGATTGTGTGTGATTGATTTACTGAACAAGCTCAACGATAATTAGGGCATGAAACATGATGCTTTTAAGTTTCTGAACCCATTTTCACTTCTTGGAAAAAACTGAGAATTGGCTGAAAGCCCATTTGTTCAGCCTGACCATTTTAAATTTTTTAGATTTTTTAAAGATGGCCCAAATTTAGTGAGCTTTGGCAATTTTCCTCATGTCATGCACATTCACTAAAGGTGATACAAGATAAACCCCTTTCTTTATCTGTGCTTTTCTTATTTAATTTGTATAGGTTTTACATGCCTTTTTTTTTTTTTTTGGGCCTTGTTTGTTTGTAATCTCTTTTGACATGTGATTATTTTAGATATTTGAGGTGGGTGAAATTGTGCAACTGGATGAGACAACAGATGTTGGTGCAAGAAATGTTCTCCACCTTGCAGCTCTATATTGTGGTGCTAACTCAGGGTTTGAGGTATTGATTCTTTCCTTCTCCCATTGATTACTAGCTAGTAAACCTTTCATTACATGCACTTGATTTCATGGAAAGGAGAGTCTACATATTTAAATAAGCCCTTTGTTCCTTAGTCCTCAACTTTTGTAGACCACTTGCCCTCTTTTACTTCATGAGTAATTTTCAAATGTTATATCCTTTCTCCTCTAGTCCTCAGATTTATAGCAATAGCCTTTCCTTTTTCTTTGTAAGTAGTTTCTGTATTTGGTACCAAGTGAATGTCAGGTCTGTACAAAGTATTCCAACATACGCCCTTTAAATTTTAGCTTGGACAACTTCATGCATGATATTTGATAATTGAACTTCTTATTAATTAGTACAAGGAGCAGTAGTATGAGTATGACCAAAGGAGAATTTTTAGTATGTCAGTGTGTCATTAGAGTTCTAAGTAATCCCAAAAATTCATATTGATTTGGAATACAAAATTCTACTTAACACTAGGAGGCTTCGCTCTTAGGAGTTTTAGATAAAGGTATACTCAGACTTGGTCTTTTTTGTATAAATCTTCTCCAAAAACAAGTATTTGTATCTCGGGTCAACTTAGTCTAGCTTGAAATCGGTCTGGTTTGTGTAATTCTCCTGCAATAACCAACGTTTGTCTACAGGGATCAAATTAGTATGTTTCCCTTATTCCAACATGATATTCATCTTTCCTTAGTAGGAAGATAACTTGTGACTTGCTATGAATTGATTTCTTGTTTTCCACTTTGCAGTTGATACATGGTTTAGTAGACAGAATCATGGAAGTGACTGGAACACCTTTTGTGTCGCCCGGGGATAATTTGGGTTACTATATAAAAAGCTCAGATGTAAGTGTTGCCTTGTATTCTACCTTTAAACACCATATTTGATGATTATACTAATTGTTATCTGGCTATGTGAAGGATCCTGAATTTCTCCCAGGTAGACAAGCTAGCATCATCTACAAAGGAAGGCAGATAGGCACTTTTGGAATTGTGCACCCAGAGGTATGTTAATTGACATTCAACTAAACTAATTTGCTCATAAGTAAATTGATCCTCAATGTTTGAAAGATCTTCATTCCATCTCACCTGACATTTACATTGTGCAGGGAAAACTACTAGTGCATAAGCTCTATTTTTTGTTTTGTAGTTAGATTATGGTTCTCCCTACATCTAGAATGTAGGTGGACATAAAGGGACACTGCCAACCAAACAAAGGCTGGTTGTTATTGTACTTTTACTGTTACAAAGAGGTGAAAATCACTCAGCAATGATTTGCATTAGAATGACTTACTGCCTTGTAGTTTATCCACATCTGATCCTTGGCTGCTTCTCTTTCATCAATTTTAAGCTCTTGGATGATGATGATAATACTGATAATGAAATTATTATTCAAATTCTCACTGCATTATTAATTAATCAGATTGATAATGTTCATTCTTGTTTGAAACATTGTTTTCTGGTCTAGAACTATGTATGCTAGCTATGATCAGATCTTCAGAACACTTCTTGGTACTAAGAACACTGCTTGAAGTCTGATCTTTTATATACTTTCATCCTCATAATTGCAGGTGTTGGGTAACTTTGACATTCCAGATCCGTGCTCATATGTGGAACTTAACTTGGAAAGCCTTTTGTAGTGTAAGCTCTTAACACTATCCTTTACTCATCTCCCCTATTCTATCTATAGAACTGACCGTTCATATCTAAGAATGCCCCCTTTTTTCCACTAATAATAAAAACAATACTTCTTATCATAACAAATCATACAGATAAATGAATAACTCAGTGTTACTTTTAACTTTGGTTGTGTTTTATTTGTTCGACAGCGTTGGGAACTGGGAAATAGTTCTTAGTGGAGTAAAAATAGGCACGTTATTTCAATACAACAAAAGCAAGGCAGCGGAGATGTAAAGCTGAAGCTCTTCACGCATTGGATAACAGATGTTACCTGCAACAACTTTTGTGTGTTCCAATGTTCTCTGGAGGAAAAAGAAAAAAGAAACCTCTTGGGGGTTGTCTGATTTAATTTGATTTATCAAGGCCTTATAAGAGTTTGGACATGTCAAGGCTTAACAGTATTCCTGCAAATGTCACTAATACTGCACATGGACCAAATTTATACTGTCAACCCTCGCATCATGTTATTGAACAAGCATTCCAATGTGCATACTTGCTCAAGGTATTTTGCTTTAAGAACTGATACAAAATTATGCGCAATGTGAATTATTGAAGTGAGATTTCCATCCTTTATATATGAGTCAAGGAATCCATAATCATTGATATATCCATTTCTTATTAGCCTCTCTTTTCGGAAGACTCAAGAGAGTTCACCTTTAAAGGAAAGGAAAAGCATTTATATATATATATATATAGTGGTTCTAAGTACACATCCATGTGTCACTATGTATTACATTAATAAAAATAAATTTAATATATAAAATATTTTTAACAAAAGATCACGAGTAATAAATATTTTTCAGAGATATTTTCTAATTTTTAATAAGAGAAGGTTAGGCTTAGGTAAAATAAAGGTAACTCATGTGAGGTGAGGAAATATACTTGTTGGGTTGTTAGATAGCACCAACGGGAGCATTCCGAAACATAATATATACAGTCTTGCACTAATGCCAGCTATTCATTAAGAGTTGGATATCAAACATTCAAGATCAAGCCACAGAGTCAACAAAAAGAAGAAGAAACCAACCCATACTTGGTAACAGAACTCAAGCAACAATACCAAAATTTTGGCCAAAATCCAGACAGAACAATCTTATGCTACAATTTACAACCCAGGTAACCGGTTAACTTCATCATCTGCAATCAACCACATGAATCATTGCAAGCACTTGACACCAAGCAAATTTGCAATGTCTTCCTCTAATGAGATGCAGATGTAGTTAATTGCCGCTTCGGGTGGCTTCTGAGAAAATTAGCTGGCTGAGTTTATCAAACAATCCACAGCATATCCAATTTTAGCATCCAGGGAGAGACTGGGCAGAAGCAAATGGTGAGAAGCTTGCAGCCGACTCACTATAGTGCAATGGATGTTGCTGCTGACTGGTAGATGCAATATAACTAGATGAAGCGTTACCTGGACTAGGGACAAACGGTGACATGTATCTTGAATTAAGAGGCGACAAAGAAGGATAACCCAATGAGTGAGATGAAACTAAATAGGCAGCACGAGATCTTTGAGAAGATGCATTTCTAAGGTCCATTGAGCTTCTGCTCACACTAAGATGTGGGGACTGATTATACGAACAAATAGAGTGCTGGTGATAAGGAGTGCTAGAAATAGATTGAGGACACGAGACTGAAGGAGACTGAAAAGATGGTGGGACTATTCTTATGGCTGATGATGATGCTACAGACGATCTAAAAGAAGATACTGCAGACGATGGAACGGAAGCTGGAGTGGATGAGAGCAACGGTGTAGATTCTGATGATGGTGGCTCACCAGTTCTAGTCCTTGCATCACGTTTGCAAACAGGGCAGAAGGTTCTCCATGATGTAAGCCAAGCATCAACACACATTGCATGGAATTCTATATAAATCAAGAACTAATTAGTCTACTACGGAAATATCCAAAACATTATTTGAAAAGAAATTAATATAACATAATAACATGAAAAGGGGAAAGAAGCAAAGGGATTAATTGAATAAAGATCCATGATACCTGTAAATAGATACACTCAAATTTCAGAAAGACAACTAGATAACAAAAAATGTTATTTCAAGGACAACATTGACATGTAGTTTTCTCAACGAAAATTATCAGTCGCATATTCTTTAGGTAAATTTTTAACCCTATAGATGATTGATTTTCCCATTCAATCCAGAGGTTTCTATCTTTTTTAGGTAACCATATATTGCTTGCTCATTGAATATTCATAAGTCACCTCATGCTATATAGGGTTCTTTTTCTCCCCTTTTCATTTTTGAGAGATGGTATGTGGAGATTCAGGACTGTTACTATTACATTCCGTCATTAGACAAGTTTTCTAGTGTGGAAAAAGAATGTAATATGAATCATCCAGATCGGTCTCAACACACTGATTCATTTCTGGAAGCATTCGTGGATACTTTAGAAATTGCAGCACATCCAACTTAAAATGTTTTCAAAAATTTTATGCATGTGTTTTGCTTGAAGCAAGCAATGGTGGTCGACAATCCAAAATTTAGAACAGATCATTCCTGAGTAAGTAAGAACAATATCAATCTAGAATTTTTTTCAAGATGACAGTAGATATGCCGTTTGATATTAACTTTTTAAGCTTCTATATAATACTCTATCTCTAGGGACAACTATAAGAGAAGAGAGAGTTAATCCTCTTTCACACATCAGGTATTTGTCCTTTATAATCCTCAACCACAAAGGCCACAACTCATTCAAGTTCTTGAATTATACAAGAGAAAGTGACATTAGAATATTTGTTCAGAGTATCAGTTATCTGAATCTATCAAAATCCATATGATTGCTCCCGGTTATCAAATGGTAATTCATATACCATAAATCAGAAAGGATGGAACTCCCAACACTCATGGACATTTCAATACAACATCAAAATACAATTTACTAAGTCTAAAATAGAACAGAAAACTTACTATGGCAGCATGGGAGAATCCTGAGTTTCTCTCCGACGTTGTAATCTTCAAGACATATAGCACATGTTCTTGAAGTGCAATTATCCTCAAGAACTGCTGTAAATATCAAGCTTGGCATGGCTTTCACCAGACGGCTGCTCATACCATGGAACTCCCTAACACGAGAAGCTCGGGGGTGTTCTCTCCGGATTCGATGTCTTCGTACAAAGAAACATGTTGCGAGAACTGCAGACATGGCAAGCAATGAGATGAAAGAAATGGCCATGATTGACCATGCTGAATTCTCAATGTTTGGGATTATCCATATCTCAACATCAGGAAGACCAGCATATTTTGAAAGAGTTTCCCCAGATGCTTTTGAGACAAAGACAGCAGGTATTTTTATTCCAGCAGAGTCTCCTGCCACTGCAATTTTACATGGGCATCCATCAAATACTTAACATTAAATTCAAGCAAGACTTCTAGATTATCTTCTTGAAGGAGAAAAAAACAATATTGAAGTTTATGCAACCTTCCCTGACCTTTCACACAAAAAGCAGAAGAAAAAGAAAGAAAGGACAAAAAGATAAGGAAAGAGTGCACAAACAGGCAGGAGAAGTAGGAGAAATTTTGCTATCAATTTTACTCCACTCACTCGCCTAATTTATAGCCTTTTTGGAGGAATAATTACAAGTTTTTTTGCAGTCAACTCAAGGTGAGTATGTATATATATATATATAT
>JAWZTD010000004.1:880151-892604 GCA_035221335.1 Echites panduratus | reverse complement strand
TATATATATATATATATTATAGCTCAATGGAATTTGGTATAATGGCTACACCTCAAGCACATTGATGTGATCATCAGCTGTGTATCATGTCCTTTCTAATTAATTATATATTCAACCTGTGATACAAATACAAAATAGGTATTTAATGTAACCAAAATTCACGAGAAGAAATGCACATATAAAAGAGAGTTTTAATTTTCATATGGAAAACTTTAAAAATTGGGTTCATCCGCTTTTTACATCTTAAAAAGCATGCAGATCACAAATAAATAATAACAAAGGTTCAAGTTAGACTATACACGACAGACCCCAAAGGGTATCCAAGTTTTTCTTATCGATGAATTCATTATATATTAGTGGAGAAGACAACCACAAATCCTTTCCTATCTTCTGTATTTTCCAGCCGGGGATGTCCCCTAAAGGGGTAGAAAATAAATCCCAACTCCTACCAACCTAATTCTGAAAATCTAGTGTCAACATAAACAGGTAAATTTCACATAAAATCCACTTTATAGTCGCATCCATTTACATTCATTGGAATCATGAGGAAACAACAAAATCTGGTTCCTCAGTAGAAACATTAGTTACCATGTGGGCTCTATTTCGTTCAGAGATTCAAATAAAATGCCAGAGAATCACATTAATGTAAGAATAATGACCATTCAATATGTTAACTTATAATGCTAGTAGCAAACTTTAACAGGTGGTAGCCTGTTTTGCGATTAAAGGAAATTCAGCCAAAAAAAAAAAAAAGTCAAATCACAACAGTGAAGTAACTCATCAAGTTAGGAACAGGTTTCTTTTTCATTTATAATGCAGGTTTCCATTAGTATTAACTTAAGTTTCAGGCTTATACATTCAGATCATAAAGAAGCTACCTAGATTTAGTTGGGATTTAGGAAGCACCAAACAACAATTGCTTCATTTATCCTCATGACCGGGCACATTAATCCCTCTTGGATCTTACCCTTACCCAATTTTGTTTCACGCCTAATACAATGCAACATTTTCCTTTTATAACATATTCAATGAGGGTTGCACATTGTTCTCCCAATCTAGTCCTGATTTGAAGTCTAGCCAAAAGACCAAGTTAGACAATGAAAAGCACAAAAATTTGCATGGCACTTGTAACAGATATTCTCAAAGAAATCAGAAACCACAGGGCAGTACCAAAGAATGTCCTTACTTGCAACTAAGCCATCATCTTCATTATCAAAGACAATAGCAGCTTTGAATCCAGCAGCTTGAGCTCTTCTAACTTTTTCTTCAAAGCTGCATCCTCCTCGAATAATCAACACAAATGGGGAGATGGTCCCATTCTTATATGGGTCAACTTTATTAGTCAACGATGAGCATGCATCCAAAGGCTCTGCTACATGCAACACACCAGATTTCCCAGTCCCTATGACAGACGGAGCTGTAACATGTGTTCAACTTAATCAGTGGATTCACATTTTAAGCATCCATTAGGGGGAGTAGATTAGAGAAGGAAATAACATGGCTTTAATAATAATTGACCATAATTATTAAACCATTTACAATTTAAAAAGATGGAATTTTTCAGAAACCCTTTATTCTCTCTTGAGCCCATTTAGCAAATATTTTCATGAACTCTGATTAAATCACGATTAATATCTCACAAGTAAATCTACAATCGAATAAAGAGCCTCCTGATTCAGATTCTCATTATGCAATTGACGCAAGTATTCAGGAAAAGGATTTTTCAAACAAGCAAATGACCTTTACCATCTCCCACATCTTCCCTAAAAATTCCACCATCAATATAAACTATCCCAAATCACAATTTCTATTCAGTAACGCTCGAAATCCCAGAAGCAATTAAGCCAAAAGAAAAGTGAGAGGCTTTAAACTCACCGAAATTCGCTTCAATGTCTTCAAAAGATAAAGCTGAAATGTTATTCCCCGTCAAAACCACATGACCAGAAGCCATAGAAGCCACCAAAAACACAAACCCACAAAATAAAAACCCAAAATTCATCTTCATAATCACCAAATAAGAAACAACACCCCAATTCCGAAATCGCTCAAACTTGAAAATTCTGAAGCCAGATAGAAAAACTACATCGGTCTTGACCAAATAGAAACATCAGCTTCCATACTCTTCCCTTACCGAAATATGATTACAAAACCCGTCTCCTCCTCTCAGAATTTGGATTACCGAAATAGAGTCAAAAGTCTATTCCTTTAGTACATCGAGATTTTTTATGAGAAGAAGGAATGGGGTTTTGTGCAGTTTCAGCAAACGGGCAAATAAAAATTAAAAAAAAATGGAAGGGAAATTTAAGGATGTTGGATCATTGTGATTGGGTGTGCTGTAATGATTATCTATTTGAGGCTACAGATATAAAACTAGCCAAAGGACGAACCATGAAAGATTGTTTATTGCAACTTTGGGGATTGCGAAATGACACATTTGATCGTAGCAAGATCTTTTTACGAGGGGAACAAAAACATGGAGCGGGTGAAGGACGTTTCTGACATTTAACATCGTGAAAACCTTGCAACACAACGAAATTAAAAATATTAAACAAAAAGATAATTAGATATGGGATTAGGAGGGTTTTAGTTTTACCATTAGGAATAATATATTTATTAAAAATTAAATAAATTACTTAGACAGATATAGATGTGACGTAAATTCATATCAAATTTCTGATTAAATATTTAATAAAAAAAAAGGTACTTTAAACTAGATATATATGTCTCATCTTACAAATAATTTAATTATAAATATATTTTAATAAATAAATAATTCATGACATTTTAAATTGTAAGTGATAATGTTTTATTAAACAATAATAATACGTACTTGAGAGAAAACAAAAAAGAATTATTAGAATAATATTCCGATGAGAACCACCCACAGTTTATCCATCACCACCGCCTAGATGTTGCTGGATTATTGTAACCAAATAGTAGTAATAATAACAAAAGAAAGAAATAATAAAGTGTGTTCTAGATAATAATTGAGTTGGTATATAGATTTTTTTTTTTTTTTGAATAAATAAATATTAGGTCCAAGATCGGAGAAATGTTATGTTATGCTATGGTTTGAGTAAAGAGCATAGTATCCACTTGGTCTCATGTATGTAAGCCCAAAGGCCTGACTTACATGGAGCCAGCCAGGGAGTATGCTGAGTCAACCAGACATGTTTTGATATTGTGGGCTCCATCTTTGTTTTTTTTTTTTTTTTTAACCTCTATTCTCAATTTTGGAGAAGATAGAAGATTTTTAGAGGTTGACAATTGACATAATAATGAATTTGAGACATGGAATTTGGACGGACAGCTTGAATTGGCGTTCCAAGTTTCCATTCCAAAAACGATTGCCCTTTTTTTAAGTTTTGAAAATGCATTTGTAAAGAAAAAGACATTCAATATTATAGGTAGGAGGATATTAGCTACATAAATCAAAAAAGAATTCATTTTACGAACTTTTTTACATTTGATTCTTACTTCTTCTATGTCCCATTAATTTATGGACACTTGCTAAGTTTTTCACTATTGTTTTCTTGAAATTTTATATATTTATGATGGACAATACATGACAAAAGCAACTTGAATAGAAACAACCAAAACAATTTGAGCTTCTTTTTTTTTTTTTTGTTTTTTGCTACCTAAACCACGACCTGGATGCCAAATCAAGAAAATGGTAAAAGGGGTTGGTCCCATAGAGGTCGGTTACAACAGCAGAAGGTTTTTGCAAAAGTTTCTTGGAATTCTTGTCAAAACAATGATGAGAGCACTAGACAGCCATGGAAACTTGAAACAAGAATCTATAAAGATTGAATATTCACCAAAAGCTGAAAATCTTTAACGTTAAACATGGGGGGAAATGGGGCAACATCATATCTCTCATAGAGAAAAAGTAGGAAGGAAGTGGAGGAAATCGCCCTTCGTTTAGACTAATCTTCTCTGTCAAGTAATGGTAACAAAAATATATTGGGGGAAAAAAAATGAAGGTACACTTGATAAAGGTACTGAAGATGGTTTGAACTAACTATTGAGTACAACACCGCCAAATGCCTCCTGACTTGCTTTGATAGATATGGGTTTTAGAGAAACCATTCTTTACAAGGTTGAGAATGAGATCTATACGCAGAAAATTTCATCGAAATCACAATGCAAATGAAATGAGAGGATTATCCAATTTCATGAGCTTTTCCTTGGTTAAATCAGCATACCTAAAATGCTTGAGCTGATTAATAGTTTTGGCATTAAGTAATAACTAGGCCTGCTTCATCCCGGCACAATGTTGGAAAATCACCACCATCGGAGAACCCTACAACCTGAAGCAACATTACAATATTTCAGAGAGATCCAAGGCTTAGTTTTCATGAGACAATTTGAAGATTATAGATGAACGCATAACTGACAAAGCACTAAGGCACTGCCGAAATAGCATTTAAGATCTCAGCACAGAACTCCACTTCTTGAGTAATTCCCTATTCTTTCAGTTTTCTGTTTAATAATAATGTGTGAAGAGATTAAGACCAGGTTGATGGCTGACTATTCCCCTCAGTCTCAAAATAAACACGTTGCTGGAATTTGCCCATGGCTATTTAAGAGATCCCAGAATTCATCATTGCATTGTAAGCAGATTTTCTTTATTTCTTAAGTAGGGCTATGTTTCAAATTTTCAAAGTTATGAAACGTTCATATGCATGACTTAAAAGACTGATAATTGAAACAAAAAAGCATTTTTCAAGTTTCAAGTGATAGCGCACTAAAACAATTGATCGGAACAATTTGAAATAAACTGCTTAGAGCTTCAGTTTACCTTCAAGTACGAACCCACAAGGGCTCCAGCGAAAATGACTTCTCATTTCGGATTTGAGTTGCAGCAGGTCCAAGTGGAGGAGCAAGGACAGTTATTGGCAAAACCCACTCGCATTTATCTCTTTCCTCTACCAGAAGTGGATGCTCAAATCTAGTATGAGGAGAAACAAGCAAGATATAAAGAGTTTCCAAGTACTGTTGAAAGAATTGAAAAAACTATAGAAGCCAAACAAAGCAGTGTTATTTATAATTACTTCCTTATCCTAAATTTGTGTGTAAACATAATGCTCAGCAGATATCTGTTAAAGAAGAGGGGACAAGAAAAAAAAAAAAAAAAGAGCTGTAGCCTTGAGGCATCAGGTAATTAATTCTCACGGGCTGACACATTGAACTTCATGAGCAGGCCTTCTGCAAAAGTTCAGTTCAATGCCTACTTTAGCTCATATAACTACATGTTAGAACATTATGGAAAAAAGTGAATTCCTGCCATCTTTGCAAAGAACAACCAGAATCAGATCATCTCTATGGCAGGTTAACGTCGGCTTTAATACGCTTTCTGTAATTCAACTCTTCTAGTCTTCATTTATATATATATATATATATATATATTTTTTTATATATTCTTCGGCTTGTGTAATTGGAACAATCAAAACATTTCTGGCCCAACAACATCAGATTCCGCAAAATGTTATATATTTGATTGTTTTAGCATTTTTACCTTTCATTTTCTGGTTAATAGTAGTTCTACTGGTGAATTTCAATAAATCTTCAAGCATCCTTTTTTTGGAAACTAAATTTAATAAAAATATAATTCCAGAACCATTTGGTTTCTCAAATTAGATGAAATAAAATTTAGTTAAGAGGAACCAATTCTTAACATTCTCACTTGTAACATATTAGGAGTGAAATTTTTCAAAGTTTCTTCTCATTTCTATTATGTCTGTTTATTTATGTTGCAAGAAATGAAGTCATTAGGGTTCTATAATTGATCCTGACAGCCAATATTGCACATTGTGGAATGCCGATAACATTTAAAATAGAATACACTGGTTAGCAGTTGCCAGGAAATTGCAGTCCAAGTCACATGGCAATCATTGATAATGAAACATAGTGCTCATATCAAGCAGTCTTACCTGGTCCAGTCCAAATTCTTTGGAGTGGTAAGGAATTCAAACCGTAAAGCCCATTGAACGGAAACATAGCGAGTTGAGAAGGACATGGGCCCATCCATTGGAATTGAGAAGAGAAAACTTGTCTGCACTAAATCTGCAACAACTTGATGGTGGTCACTGTGGACCTGCACAGAGAAGAATAAATTGTTACATGCAAAGCAAATGCTTCTAAATTTTACTTTTGTAAATACAAGATAGACATCCATCCGTTGTAAAGGAAGTGCACCTTGGTAATGCTTGGAGAGTGTCTCCTAGAAGGATGCACAAAATGTGTATTTATAGTCTCTGTCATTTCCAGGGTTATCAAAAGCTGGAAACAGCAATGAGACCAGTTAAATCCAAATGGCAAAAAGAACTAAACTCTAAGTCCATGCGAGAGAAAAATGTAGTTTTAAGCTTGCAAATACCTCAAGGCATCTTCTAGCTCCCTCTTCATGAAAGAAAGTCAAAGTTCCACCAATCTGTTGAGAATGGGGAGTAAATAAAAATGAGATTCATGAAAACAATAAAACAGCACAAACCAGTAAAAATAGCAGATATACCACATCACTGAAGTAATAAGTTGAGTCAGAGTTCTTCGGAGAAAATCTCAGAAGAACTTGATCATCCAGTCTGATATTGTAAGATCTACCTCGAACAAACCCTTCTGCTGCGGGAAAAGTTGGTGGCTAATTAGTTTTGAGGGCCCAAACCATAAGGAAGAAGAAAAAGAAGATAATTATAGATGTATCCAAGCATAAAAAGAACCATGAGCTTACATGCTCCTGACTCAATAGTTCCAGCAGATGCATCATCTGTGGGAATTGATCTTGTGTGCGAGAGTCGTTCAATTGGAGAGGAAATAGCTGAAGATTGACTAGGGGATTTTCCTATTTCATAAATATAAAATAACAGAAATGAGGAATCTGTAAAAATATCTATTAATTACATTTAAGTCCCTTCACCATGGACACAAGACTACGGTTCTTAAAGTAATTTCAATATCAATTAATCAAGACCTGCACAATCCCGATTGAGGACAAAGCTTACGCATCTATTAACAACATAAAGTCAAAGAACAACATACCCCCACTAGAATCATGAAAGGCCTCAGCCACAGATAAGCGAGGTAATGTTAAATGTGAAGATATGCCAACATGTCCTTCAAGATATGTCAAATCTTTACTAGAAGACCTTGCAATAGATGATTGGAGTGATAAAGAACTTCCAAAAGCCTTGTGCATGCCTTCTTTCATTGGGTTGTAGGAAGAAACAGATAAGATTTCATCCTTTGAGCTCTCGTATCCTTCATCAACTCCATCAATAATTTCATTTACCCTTGTCTACAGATATAAAAGAGATGATGATCTATATGCTAGTAATCGGAGTAGAAAAAGACAGAACAAAGTTATGTGGCAATACCCATTCAGAATCTCCATCTATCTCTTTAAAGTATAATTCCAACACTACTGTTTCTTTAGGGACAATACCTGCAATAAGAAACCAAATATCAAAATCATGGGAGGAAAAATTCGGAACCAAATTCATATGACTGAAAATTGCACTCAAACAATCTAGATTCAACAATGTTGATCCAATCAAATCTTAAAATTTGTTAGAGATACCAGCCAGAAAGACTCCAGAAGAACCTACAAATCCTTACAAGTCTATATCATAGTATTTATGCCCAGACTGACTTCCTCTAAAACAAGATTTCCCATGATTCGATAGACATAAACTTACACCCACATACAAAAAGAATTTCAATAACGGGAGGGACCATAGAGTTAAAAACGTGATCACTTTCATGTTTTTTCTTTACAGATGTACATCCAAACCTAAAAGAAATTGCCACAAACTTTTCAAAAGTCACAATATAGCTCATTTTAAAATATGTTATAAATACAACATTAGTCAGTTAATTCATAAATGTTTGGCAAGTTCCTAGGCATTGGATTATCCCAATCAAGTAATTGGTCTACCTATCATGCAGATTGAACAACAATAGTTGAGATGGTCTGCAACTTAAACAATCTTGGAAGAAAAGCAAGACAGAGACATCTGCAAAGGATATTAGATAAGATTTTCAAAAACTGATTTATTACACTAAATTTCAATGAAGTTGTCTTTAAATTATTGGCAAAAGGAAACTGTACTCTGGTTTGCCGCATTTTAATAAAGCCTTCATGTACTGAACTCGAAGTTGTCATAACAGAACTATAAAACTTCAAAATGGAACAATAAAGAAAGCATACCATCATTTTCATCTTCTTCATTTAACAAGCCATTGGTCTTCTGAGTAACCCATATTTGCAATGGTACTCGGGCTTCCTAATATCCAAAATCACACAAAATCAGTAACAATAGCAATCACATGCAAGTCTCACCAACTTGTTGAGACAAAAACCAATTTTCCATTTTAAAAAAAATAGCAAACTGCCCTGCATCAGAATGATTTTTTCAAATCCTTCAAGTGTGATGGAGAAAGAAACAAGGGCATTATCCTCCCAAAGAAGACGAAGATTTGTCATAAGTTAAAATTCAGGAAGCAGGGCAGAAGGAGGAATCCTTAATTTCAGTTTTATGTTTTGGGAATCTCAGTTTTATGTTGATTAAAGCATTGTAGAAAAATTCTTCTTAGAGGTAAGATAAGATATGCAAAATTTGCAGATTAAACTATTAAACTGTTGTTAATGGAAAAACTTCAGGCAGATAAAAGAACAAGTAGGAAGAGCCAATTACACAGGCATAAAGAGAACTGGAATGAAGCAGGCTTGAAGTAATCAAAGCATAAAATAGTCCAGGGGCTACCCAGTCCCCATCTTTAATTGTCAAATATAGAAACTATTAAAATGCCTGAGAATAATAGCCAATGAGAGCAGCTGACTCCAAATTACGGGCCACATAACCAGATCAGTCAAATAATCCACAAAGAAACCAAGAAATATATGGAGACTAACCAACTCAGGAAGGTTTAGTTTTGACTCTCTGTCAGAATTTGCGTTATCCAATATTAAGTACTGCCCACATAATGTACTCCTAACAAAGTATAAATAACGAATGGTAGCACCTCTGTATGATGGAGGTATAACATTGGGCAGGAGGGTCCGCACCACATCTGCAAATACAAGGAACACCTTAGATCATACAGAAGGATACAGCATCAAGTAGAGAAAGCAACTGCTTCTTCAAATAGAGTAAAAACCTGTGAACGCATAGGCCTAACAAGAGATCTATGAAACCCAATATATTAATCTAAATGGAAAAGGAAAAGCTGCTACCTCATGTTGAGGCCCAAGCTCCATAAACCAAAATCTATATGCATCAAGATTAAATTTTTCAGACTTAAAGAGTCTGACATTCTTATGCCTATTCGTCAGCAACTTGCTATAACCGAAATGTCCCTAATTCCTGACAAGCATCCAATGCTTTTAAAGACGACAGTGAAGCAGTTGAGGTTGAACTGACCAGATCTGGGCTTATACTTTTACAATTATATACTACCTCCGTCCCATAAACATAGTCCAGTTTGTTTTTTTGGGCATCTTAAGAAAAGTTAGTTAGTGTAGTTAATGTAATTAATTTTAAGGGTAATTTTACTTTTATACCCTATATTCAATTTATTAGAATTGAAGGTAGTAGATATGAAGAGAGAATTAATGATGGTAATTTAGTCTTTTAACCCATGATTAGCCTCCTCAAAAAAGAAACTGGACTATAACTGGGGATAAAAGAAAAAGAAAACGTAGACTATCTTTATAGGACGGAGGTAGTATATATTATAAGAATAAACAAATTTAAATTTTATTAATGTTGTTATGTTAAATGCATTTAGGCTCTACTGGAGGGGTGTTTCAAATGGTAGAAATATTTTCAAGATTGGAGATTTTTGGAGTACTCCAAATAACTTCTAATTGTAGAAATAGGTTGTTAATCATATACAATTTAAATGATATTTTCTACGATTATATGAATTTAGTCCATTTGGTTTGAAGGACCAGTTTAGTGGTTGGGCAAAATCTTAAATTTTAAAACTATTGTAGGCCCATTTAGAGAAAAGGAATAATCTAATCTAGGCCCATTTTATATTTGGCAAGGTACTTTATGAAGTTTCAATGAGTCAGCCCTTGTCTTTATGGTGATAGCCCAATCGAGGTGTATACATATAGACTCTCCTCTACAAACACTAACAACGGCTGCTATAAGGAATGTGCAAAACCTTGCTGTGTAATTCACCTTAAGGACTGCTCCCACTTTATCTTGTAGAGAAAATATTGACATTGTGATATATTACTATTCTTGAGTTGTATTAGGTAACAGTACAGATTCTGTCATCAGCAATGGCTACTCTAAAGGTACAAAATTCCATAAAATATTTCACAGGACATGGTTGCATAGTGAAGTAACAAAAAAAAACAAGGGAGAAGAAAGAACAGTTTTTACAGTCACTAGGTTGTCCTGTACATCCTGGTTTTCCATTTCAGAAGGGCTTTTGATGAAGGTGGTTGTTAAACTCATCAAGCTAGATACTTATCCGAGCAGCCAGTCCAATCCTGAAACACTGCAAGTGGCTTGTTACCCATCACCCTTAAGCTGATTGAATAATCTAAAAAAATGGATCGAACTATTGTTGAAATATACCACTACACACCAATAAGCAACATCCAAACAAAATATCTTTATTCTCCTTAGATGCCTTAGATCAAAAAGTAATACCAACCAAATAATATACTTTTCCGGAGAACCAATTAGGGGACTGTTACACGCCATTGATCTAGCCAACCTTTCTTGCTCTTTTACTTTAATAGTGGATGTCCAACAGAGTGCATAAAACTCCTTCAAGCAGCCTGAAATTCACTAGATGCTTGAAGCATCATCCAGCAACTACAGGTTTAACGAAATCCGGACATTAAATCATTTATATCACCCACTTTCCTAGATGACACTCGATAGAAACAAGTAGTATGCGAGAGAAGAACTGAATCAGAAACCAAGGTTCCCATCATCTTAATGATAGATCCCGAAACAAGTGACTACTGCAGGCTTACCAACCACGAGTCCAATATATGCTTACCATAACAATGAAGCCAAAAGAGCAATTTGTTGCTTGGAAAAATCAAGTTGCCAAACTTTTCAGATCAAATACAGTTCTAAAGCTTAGCTATTAATCCCAAATTTCAACAAATGAAAAATGTTATCATTGATTATGTTTGACGGCTAAGCAAAACAACCAGGGCAAAAAACTATTTATCACTGAACATGGCATAATTGAATAAGACTTGCCTCCAAAGCCAAAATATTTGTTTACCTTTTGGTAACATTTGAAGCCTCTTATCTACCTCAACGCAGGATAAGTTTAAAGTTTAACTTAAAGATCAAAACAGTATATTACTAAGTACTTTATACCTTAGTAAACAAAACCACATGAAAAGATTAGAGGTGGCAAAACCATCATATCAATACTATGTTGATAAACTAGACAGCGAAAGAATAAAATAAACATAAACCAAATGCAGCAAGCAATCTGTCAGCTTATTCTTTATGAAATTTGGTAAAGGAAGATAGAAAAATAGTGGCTGATAAGTTATCATAAACATAAATATAACTAAATAAGTAATGGTTACCATTTCAGACACAAAAGGATTTAGTTTACCTTTTTCCTTCTCTCCCTTTGCATTATCTATACCTCTCTGAACACACCTATCTTCCTTAGTTGTTCCCATCTGCAAGTTTGACTGAAAAATTTTCGTCCTGGTGCCTGAGAAATGAACTCAGAATCTAAAGCGATACCCTAGAGATATAACAGACCTATCCCTCTCTTATCTACATTTATGCCTCTGTAATCACCTTTCTCTTCCTTTCACTTGTTCCCTGAGCCGTAAGTTTGGCTGCCTAATACACTAATTCAGATTCTAAAGCAATGAAGGCATACAAGTAACTGGCAACCCACCTCCAGTAACAGGTCATGCCTAAACACTGCTTTGAAACAACTATCAAGAAACTATCAGCTGATCACACCACCTAAAGATTTCATGAAACCAAGCTTCAGACCTTGCCTAACAATTGCAACAATTATTTAGCTCTTTCTCTAGAAATGCATTTGCAGACGTTAGTGAGTAATATATTCCCTGGGTGCTGTCAATCAAGGAAATTTCTTGTTAACCTCTCTTGCAGAGATACAACCCGGGATTTGAACCAAAAACATAAGTGATTATAATACAATGCCTAAATGCTGAAAGAAAAAGACGATAGTTTAGCTAGCAAGAACCTAAATAAACCTTAATAGGAGTTAACTGGCATATACGTGTGATGCTCGTGTTTCATGTACCCTCCGGAAGTCATATACTTGTAATGAATGAAAATTGAACTTGTTGACTATGGAAAACAGTATAAATCAACAAAATACAAACTTTTAGATTATGAGCTCAACACCCTTAATCGTAACATAATTTCTTTAACTGCTGTATGATAACATTATATATATTTATATATATATATATAT
>JAWZTD010000004.1:843819-866522 GCA_035221335.1 Echites panduratus | reverse complement strand
CACATTATAGGATAATTTGTTAATTTTTTATATGTCCTTAATTATTAGATTACTCAATGCATCAAACATTTTTTTTTTCCTTTTTGTAAAATAATTCATGATTCAAACCTTTTCCAACCAATTATCCAATTATTATATTTTTTAAAGATATCTTTGGAGTTAACACGTATTACGTTAGGCTTGTACACAAATGTTATAAATTTTAATAAAATAGAGTCAAATCCATGACGTGCTGCAAGTCGCACCTTTGAACCACTCACGTTACACTCTTGGATGCATATTAATTAAAATTTATTAACTTAATTAAAATATTAATTAATTTTCTTAACCCATGAAAAATTTTAAATATTTTTAGAAAGAAAGGAGTTATCATGTCAACATATAGTTAAATTTACATGCATTTAGTTAAAACTCCCTTTTCGTGTATTGTGAATTGCAATACTTTCCATAGCATTTCTGTACAAAATAACATGAAGGCATGCGATAATTTGAGGATCAGACGATCACCCTAAACTGATGCACGTTAAAATTTAGACTCAGAACGTTGAGGGCAAAAAAGAAAGGGGCAACATTGTATTTACAATTTACCCAACCTGTCATGAAAGACATATGACTATGAGCATCGCTGCACTATACTCCTACAGTTAGACGTCTGATTTTCTGGCCCACTGAAGTAATTGCAGTTTAATTCATGTGGATGGGCTTTTCATTTCATCCTCAAAATTTTCGAATCAACAGTTTCAGTGTTTCACTTTCAATCTTGACCTCATTTCAAGTCTGATCGCTCCTCCAAATATCTCAAGAATTCCGATGACATTGGCAGGCTTGCACAATACTCAAAGAAAGAGTACGGATCCCCCTCGAATTCAAATCAAATTAAGATTTTTTTATTGAGTTTGAAGTAACATGTATATGAATAGTGATGAAAAACTAAAAAAAAAAAAAAAAAGGAGAAAGGGGGCAGGGGATGATGTTTAGTTAGTTACTTAGGTGGCGAGGTTAAACCATGGAAAAGGGGAAAAAAAAAAAAAAGAAATTACTTTACATTGTATCTTAAATTTCCAAGGTTATAAACTTTCAGTGTGCCCAAACCAAAGTATCATGAAGTCTTGATTATTTACTTCTATCAATATTATTTATAATTATAAGTCATTTATAATGATTTTATTGATATTAAGATAAAGTCATATTTCTTAAAATATACATTAAGAAAGAAAGAGAAAAAAATAGGTTATAAATAATAAGGATAAATAAATTATTTATTTATTAAACCATCAATCAATTTTTCATTTCCTAGTCACAAATTAATTTGGAACTACTCACAGCTAATTAATTAATTAGTATATTCTTTTTTTTTTTTCCTTCCAGTTTTGATGAATAAAATCATATATAGCTGCTACACATATAATCATCCATGGAACATGCCAGTTGTGTATATCACTATGAGTGATTGTTCTGGGATTCCCAATCTCAATCTTCTGGCAATATTGGGCCGTTCCTTTTTTTTTTTTTTTATTTTGTTTACATCAGACAAAGAAAATAAAGATCATTCAACAACCTCAGCCTCAAATTTTTCATACACTTTGTTTAGATTCCTTTTCCTTTTTACTCTTTTATTTGAATTTTTCTTTCCTTTTTTTTCTTTTTTGGAGGAGCCATATATAATATTATAACAAGAACCTTTAACTTTCAATTTTAATCGTTGATTTAATTAAAAGAAATAGACCTCTACTTAATAAGACTTAGTTATTATACCAGTAATACTAGACAAACGTAAAGGGATATATATATATATATATATTTATTTATACACAATTAAAAAAATATATTAATCCACTTTCTTTCTTTAATTAGAAATATTTCTTGGATCCTTAAAAATTAAGATTAAAATTTCAAAACAGGGCCAACTTTTAAAAGAAGATATCTAACTAAATCTTTTAAGCCTTTTTAGTTGTCTAATCCGGGATTTCTGATGTGCATCAGCCATATTGTCAAATCTGCAATATTTTAAATGAGATTTTAGACAAAAAAAAAAAGGGGAAAAGGAAAGGATAATCCATACCATAATATAGGTATAAGCTAAGCAGAATAATGCTAATAATAATAATAATCTCTGATTTTCTTTCCAGCAAAAGACAAATAAATGCAGCTAGCACAATTGTTAAAAACTCAAAGTTCTGATGATCAAATTAAGTTAATTTGATTTGCTGGGCAAAAAGATGGATAGCACCACCAACCCCCAAAAACCAATGGTGTCCAGATAAAATGGATGTCCATTGCGTCACAGTCAGCTTAAAGGTGCCATGGCCTTACCTTCAAAGTTGAAACCCTCGACCAGAATTTTGAGAAAGAGTCGGCCATTTTGCGGATTGGTTTGTAAACTTTTACTAACTTATTTAACTACTAATAAGAGCTAAGAATATATCTATCTATATATATATATTTTATTAGATAACCTTTATATTTTCTATGTGTTGTAGAATATAAAGTCAAGCATGAAAAAAATAAAATAACTTGTGAAGATTAGCAATCTTATTTAATTTTAAATTCTAAAATACTATATTTGAGAGAAAATAAAATTTATTCTTTTGATCTCTAAATATTTTAATATATATATATATACATAATATTAAATATTTACGGAGAGAGAATGAAGCGGAGATTGAATTTGACCAAAACCAAAAAAGATGAAGAAAGTGGGAAAGAAATGGGCTGGAAAACAGTGGAAACATATGCGAAAATGGGAAAGAGGGAAGCATATCAGCTGGGTTGACGTGTCTGTTGCTGTGGATGTGGCAGGTGCCCCTTGAAGAAAGGCTTATAATCTGGGTGAGCTCTTTTAGATTTTTTCTCTCACACTTTTTTTTTTCCAGCTTTCAGTTCGTCACGCTCACTTTATATCCGAATGCTGAAAACCATGCGCATCGACCGATCTTGCCATTCTCCAAAACTACTTATTATAGTTACAGTTCTCAATGGCGAGGCACGGAGCAGAGCAGTAGCAATTAATTACTCTCTCTTCCCAGAGCACTCCCGGCTTCACCTTCATTTTTCTTTGCCCACCGCCCATGGGAGTAAATGAATATGAGGATTCGAATTTTAGATCTATACCTTTTTGTATACGTGACTTTACTTGTTGAGGTGTTTCTGAACTGATTATTACATTTCTTTTTTTTTTATAATTAGAATCCAAAACTTTTGAATTATAAGTGAAATTATTTTATTAATTAAATAAGTCTTAATATTAAAGTTAAACTAACTTTCATTATCCCACATCATGTGTGGTGCTTTTCGTAGTTCATAATATTAATATAAATATATTTAGAAATGTCAATGAATCAATTTTTGTTTGAGTAAAATAACATAAAAAAAGTTATATTTATCTAAAGAAATAATATATGAATGGATGCTTTTTTAATTTTAAAAATATTGAAAGATATCAAAGAAAGTTTAAAAGT
The DNA here is from genome assembly GCA_035221335.1 of Echites panduratus. Taxonomy (NCBI): domain Eukaryota; kingdom Viridiplantae; phylum Streptophyta; class Magnoliopsida; order Gentianales; family Apocynaceae; genus Echites; species Echites panduratus. The sequence goes on along the minus strand of JAWZTD010000004.1, from coordinate 863,064 downwards.
ATTTGGTTTTGTTTTGAATTTGTATAATTCTATTTATATGATTGTATGATATATAAATAATGATTAATTAATTATAAATTACAAAATATAATTATTTTTAATTTATAAAAAAACTAAGAAAAATTACATTTATTAAATATAAAACCCATATTTATTAAATATGAAAGGTTAATTTTATCGGATTTTTTTATTAATATAGAAATGATAGAATCCAGATATTTCGAATTTCTTTGAGTTAAATATATATAATAGATGCATGAATCGATAACGGTATTTCTTATAATAGAAAGCAATTCAAAAACCGTGCGTCATGAATATTTGTCGTGATGCAGAGTATCTTCAGCACATGAACAACAGTTATCCTTCCCTGTAGGATTGGGTTCATATTCATATCATATATATCGCTACTGCTGGTATTGGACTTTGAATTGTCTCTAAATATGAGTCCCGCCCTCCCCGCACCCCCGCCCCCGCAAAAAAAAAAAAACCCCTTAACCCCAAAAAAAAAAGAACCCCTTCTTTTCTGTTGCCTTTCGTCTGTGTGCATATATTGCTGTTACTGTTGGCGCTCTTTCTTAAGTAAGAAAGAGAAAGAGAAACACTATTGCACTACAAGAAAGAAAATGTATCACTAGTACCAAAAACTTATGCATAAATACTCCCTAAAAGAAAAGAGTAACGGCGCTGATCTGAATGGGGGAAGTTTCCATCAGCCTATAAAAAGCTTTTTTATGCCAAAAGAATGATCTGGCAAAGTCAGTAAATGCCACGTACGTAACTCTGTTGTGGGGGTGTCAGTTTGATGTGTCAAGCAATGGGGTTCCAAAATCAAATAAATAGGGGTTCTAGGAATACCTCTCAATTCTCTCTTCATCCCGACTTTTATTTTTCCCTTTATCTCTCAAATTCCCATTTCTTATCTCGCTGTTTTCCCTCCCTCCCTGCTTTCTTTCTCCCTCACTACTTTTTCTTTCCCCTCCTCTTCTTTTTATAAATGCTTATTGATCACAACACTTTCTCTTCTTGAACATCTTGGCTTTTTTATTTTCATTTTTATCGATTGTTTCAGAGTAAAGTGACAGAAAAACCGGGCGAAAACAGAACAATGCCAGTATTTGGTGCAGCAGAAACTTCGAACACAGAACCATCCGAAGACGTTTCTCTTCAACCTCATATGGGTATTCAGAACTTGCATCCCGTTATGTCTTCTTCTTATCCAATCACCCTAAAGGTAAAATTAAAACTTCCTGGATGTGGGTTGGAAATATGTTTTTAGTTTGCAGAGCAAATATTTGGTTTACGACATTATTATTGTTCATGATACTGTATTATGGGAAACAAGTTTTGTCTAATAATTGGAAGTCTAGATAGCTAGGCCTGGACAATTGGTTGACATGAAATATGTATTGACTCTGGTTTTAATTGCCTTTGTCTCTGGGTTGTGTGCAGTTTGTGGACGTCTGCTACAGGGTGAAGTTAGAGACAAACAAGTCAAGAACAAACAACTTGAGAAAGCTGTTAACCAATTCAGGTCCCACATCAGTACCTGATGTTGAAAGTTCTCCAGCTGTGATTCAAGAACGAACAATCTTGAATGGCATCACCGGAATGGTATCTCCAGGTGAAATTCTGGCCATTCTTGGTCCATCTGGGAGTGGGAAATCCACACTTCTGAATGCAATAGCTGGCAGACTTCACAGCCGCGGACAACTCACCGGAGAAGTACTCGCCAATGACAGAAAACCCAACAAACAAATCTTGAGAAGAACCGGGTTCGTGACTCAAGATGATGTGCTTTACCCACATTTAACAGTTCGGGAAACTCTTGTTTTCTGCTCATTGCTGCGACTGCCCAATTCACTCTCTAAACAAGAGAAGATCTCCATAGCGGAATCGGTAATTTCAGAGTTGGGTTTGGTGAAATGCGAGAACACAATCATCGGAAACAGCATCATTCGTGGTGTGTCAGGAGGCGAAAGAAAACGTGTTAACATAGCACACGAAATGCTCATCAATCCCAGTTTACTAATTTTAGACGAACCAACTTCTGGGTTAGATTCAACAGCAGCTTTTAGGCTAATCTCTACATTGGGTTCTCTGGCTCAGAAAGGGAAAACAATAGTGACCGCAGTGCACCAGCCCTCGAGCCGCGTATATCAAATGTTTGATTCAGTTCTGGTTTTGTCAGAGGGCAGTTGTCTTTATTTTGGTAAAGGAAATGAGGCCATGAACTATTTCGAGTCCATTGGGTTCTCACCATCGTTTCCCATGAATCCTGCTGATTTCCTGCTTGATCTCGCTAATGGTACGTACACGACTCGTCTCTAGTCATTCACATCCTTCTTACTCCAATAATTTGTTTTATTTCTTCACTTTATTTTGACAAAGGTCATGGTCCTCAATCTGCTGTCATTGTGCATGTCGGCTGTTAATTATCTTTTCTTCTTTTGTTGTCTTCCTTGGTAAAAATCATAAGGTTTACGTTGAAATTTAATAGGTACGTCTTAATCCTTCTATATATTAGTCAAAAAGTAAAAGCGGGATTGGTGGAGATCAGTCGCGCGAGTTATAGTAGTCATATTCATTCACATAAACTGAAACCCCAAACACGCTTTTTTCTTCTTCATCTTCAAGAATGTTTGGAGATTGTTTTTGATGGGTGAGGAATGAATATTGATGATTGAGTCTTTGATTCTTACGTTTGATAATTCTAATTAATTTTCCCCTTTTCTCTTAACAACGATTGTAACTTCATAGTATACTGGTGGTCCTATGGGCTTTTGGAGCTTTAAATTCTAGATATAGAAAAAAGACCTACTTAAATATTACAATTCAGTGTACTAAGTTTTAGGCAAGTTGTGATATAAACCCATCTCTAAAAGTAGCAAAACAGGGTCCAACTAGGAGGCTGCTGCTGTTACTACTACTACTACTTGTTTGGTCAGTGCAGTGGTCGGATGGGACTTCAATGTTTGTCTCTCATTTTACAGACCTTAGTCGGCTTTAAACGAGCAAAAAAAATTTACAACTCAAAAAATTGGACCACTTTCAGTTTAATAATGATAAGTCCTACTTACTTATTTTGCTGGGGATTCGGGGTGGTGGCGGGGGTCGGGGTGAGTAGTGTCCTACATAGAGTTTGTACCAGTGCGATTACTCACCGATCGAGATGTCTGGCATCACTTGTAAGCAAGTGAAACCCTTAAAATCTACCAAATTCTTGATTTACCATTTTAACCATCTTAAAACATTACGGAAATAGAAGGAAAAAAAACCCTCTGGAGAACTGGTTACCTTTAAGTTAAAACTTCATTTATTTATTTTTGTTTCTGTGCGGTTTCGTACTATATATATTAATTTTGGTGTGGAGTGAAAGTAAAGTTGAATACATACCTTAGCTTATTTAGGGCAAGGACATTTGACATCTTGAGTGGTGGTCGCGTTGGGAGGAAGGATTAGGAGAGGAGGAAATGATTTCTTTATTGTTGGTGAGATGGTGCGGGGAAAGAAAGGCGAGTTTGGTTCCAAAGGCCTATGTTCTTGAACAAGTTATAGAGTTTCAGTACGAAATGAAAGATTACAATAAAGATTTAAATTATATAAGCTAAATCTTAGATAGTCATAAATCCTAATTAAATTAGGACATGATTTTTTTAATTTAAATATATCAAAAATATTTTAACTCAATATACGTTGTTCTTATCCAATTAAAATTTCATCTATATTTCCTAATTCAATATAATTAAATCCATCAGATGGAAAGGCGTTTGATTTTGTAGGAAAAATTTTCTTTATTAGCGGATAAAATTGATTAGATTCCTACACATCATGTGAATCTCGAAGGAACAATTTCCCATCCACGTGTCCTTTCGCTTCGGTTTAGCTGGGTCTGCCCCTTTTTCATTATCTTCTCATCGGCTAGCCAGGTCAATCTTGCTCTTTCACTTTCAATTTGCTTTTCCTTCTGCTAATTTTCTTGACCCTCTACTCCACCCAACTGATAATTATTATTTTAATTAGATTTAGTATAATTTTTTAATATAATAACGACGATTTCATATTATCCTTACAAGACTTGGTTGACCCATTCAATATTAAAAGATCTATGGTATAAATTATTCTTTCTTGTAAGAAAAATCTTGAATTGTTATTTACTATGGATGTAATCGTTTTGTTAATTGAGAGGGATCCATTTACTTATTAGATATTAGGCACTAATTAGTGGCTTCAATAGGAGGGCAATTGAGAAGCAATAGTGGTTTAGCATACTTTGTCATGTTAGTAGGACATCACAATCAAATTTGGCAATAGATGAAGCAATAGTATTATTGGGTATAGATCTTGTTGTCAACGTAAAAATAGTTTTCTAATGACTTATATTCCTTTACTAGTTAATAAGTGGCCCAAAATTTTGCCATCCGTCAGATTCGGTTAATAACATATTACTAGTTCCAAACATAGATTTTTGGATCCTTTTGTGTTGGAAATGTTAGAATCAATAGTATTATATTCGATATTAACTTGGAATCAACTTAAGGAATAAGGAACTAATATTGGTACCTTTTCCTGTGTGGGGATCTATTCATGGAAATTGGACCCTAAAATCCCATATATTTTATGTTCTGAACATTGTTACATTTAATTAATAGCCATTGAGAATAATATATTTCTACGTTATTGGGGCCCTATTGTTTCCATTTTTAACTGAGGAATAAAGAGGAATAAAGAAGTACTGGCATGAATTTAGATTTTTTTTAAAAATTTTTTTTAGACCACTTATGAAATATGAAACGACTTTTATAAGTATTTCTAATTTTATTTTCTTAAATGATTTGATTGAGGACCTTTTTGGTGATTGGATATATTAATGTTTTTTTCTAAATTTTTTTTTTAAAACATTAATTATGTGATGAACTTTAGTGTGATAGAGATACAACAGAAAGTAATTCCATTGGCCATATTAGAAACTTAAGCATGAATGAATAAAGTGGGAGAAGAATCGAGTTGACTTTATGTAGAAGGATGGTGAAAGTGACAAGTTATGGTTCACCTTGAGAAGAGTTTCTTCTTCAATCTTCATCATCATGAACATTATCTTTTGGAAAGACCTGCAGAGATTGGTGTGGTCGCCCCTTCTCATCTCCATAATGTATTATTTACTTGCCCAAAATCTACATTATATAGGAATAGGATATTCACCTGTGCTAGCCTGTTCCATAAATCCTAGGGAACATAATTCATACCTTACCTCAGACAACTTTCGAAACCCCATTAATAAAAACTTTTTTAGACTTGAAAAAGTCATTCAGGTCCAGCATGAGCCCACATAGATTTTTTGAAAGATTTTGACGAGTCTTTGTTTTCTTTCTTTAGATGGGTTTAGTAATTAGAAATTCTAGCAATCATAAAAAAAGATTTGTTCTTTTAATATATTTGAAAGATTTCTAGTAGGAAATTGGGAGTGATGAACTGGGGGTTCCATTCTTTTTGGATTCAGACCATCCAATATATGCTGTAAAATCAATCTATTGTTATTTTTGGAGATTGATTGTCTTTAGATGATGAAAATCTAGCTGGACTTGTATGGCCACAAAACAAGGGCTCTCCAGCTTTCACGGTTCTTCTATCTTTTCCTTTGAAATGATAGGTTGGTAGGGCATATGGTTGGGGTGGGGGTGGGGTTGGTATGGTGTGTTAGCCAGAATTAGAATAATGTTTAAACAGAAACTCGTGGAGGCCATTTGGATGTGGTTTAATTATTTTCTTTGAGTAATTATATTCTTTATTTGGATGTAGAATAGTTGGAGTCATTCCTTGATGGATTTCTTTTTTAATTTTTAAAGGTCTTTTATTCACAGAAATGCATCCTTACATCATTATAAATATATAAATTGTTTTGTGTGCTTTTTGGTCCTAATTAGTCATTGGGGAAAAATGATTATGATAAGAAAACAAAGAGAGATGATGACAACACTGCTTGCGTATTACGGCATCTACCTTTCTTTCTATTGCTCCAAGAATTGCTATAGTACACAATTGAGCACTTACAGAAACTCATTGATGAATTACTCAGTTCATGGGTCCTCTCAAAGCCCTTACCACCTTAGTTTAGTCCTTAATTAATGCAAATATCTTCACCATGATAATTATCCCCCCTCCCCCCTCATGCTGCAATATTAACGGGGCTTTTGAGTGGGTTGCGGCGGCGGGGGGGGGGGGGACGTTATATGTTTCTCTATATTTGGTGTAGAAGTTCTGCTTTGAATATCTTTAAGAATGTATCGAGTCAAAACATGGTGTGCCCCATATGGTTGAGTTTTTCTTTTTATAGGTTATGGCACTTCTTGAGGTCACTAAAAATTATCCTAATAGATCAGATTTGTTTGTCTGTCACTGATGGTTAATTGGCTGATGAAATGGCTTTTTAAGTTGGACCATAGTAAACAACAAAGATTTTCAAACGTTTGATCTCACCTCATTATACTTGCTAAAATTGCTCAGCCACTACATGGTCATATTGGGAAGTGTGGCCACTAGCTTTTTTCTTTTGTCTGACTATGAAAAAGAAGCATTTTCAATATACACAACTATTAGAGATTGACCAAAATAGCCAATGTTCATCAGCATATGGCAAGCAAATTTGAATTGAAGCATAGTATATATGATGTAAAATCAAAGAGTACCTTTTCCTCCCTCATGCATTATTGTGCTGTTAGTTGAGTATAGATTTGAACTTATTGTTCTGCATATCCTTTGGAACCCTAACACTTGGCTCAGTTTGACTTGTGTCTCAAAGAACTGATCCCACATCTTTGAAACCATACTTAAGTATTCTCTATTTTCTTTTCTTTTCTTTTCCCTTACCATTACCTTTCTTTTCTTCTCTAAATAGAGCCTGCCTTTCAATTTTAACAATTAGTCTGGAGCACCACGTGTTAGGATGCTTTGCAAATCAATACACATTCACCCCACCCATTTTGCTTTTGGGGTTTGAATATTGTCATCAAGGGAAAGTAGTGGAGAAGATGGTGGCCACATATCCATCAGCAGCATTATCTTTTTTTAGTGGACTCCCACCTTTCCACCAACATTGGTCATCTTCAATTTTGCTGCTACTTTGTGCTTCTTACTACAAACTCATATAGTCTGTCAAGAACTAAGTCAAGTTTAACTCAATTAGCTTTATCATCTCATCATCGAGCAGTAATTATGGTTTCTCTCTTCCATCAGTGAATGAGGATCATGACAACTTTTCTTAGCATCCATTATTGTATAAAAGCACATGGTGCTAGAAATGATTAAATTCTTTTTCCTAAGCTATATAATTCCTATTCTACTTTTTCTTAGCTAGGGAGAGCCATTATGAGCCCCAATATTGATTTGAAGATCTCACATATATACCCATAGAAGGATACAAAGGTCTAAAGAACTGATGATGCTTGCGGATACTCCTCTGTCTCTAGTAATAGTCAATGTTGTTCTACTTTCTGGCTCGGACGAGCCATCATATGCTCCATCTCGATTTGAAGATTTCCTGTAGATAAAGAAAAATACTAAGCTCTAAAGTATAGTTTTTTTTATTGGTACTCATTTCTAGTCATAGCTGTTCAACTTTCTTTCTTTTTCCAGTAGGGCTTTTGGCTACTTTTTTTTATTTGATTTGGGTTCAATCATTAATCATAATGTATTCACAAAACCCAACTTTGCTTGGGAAACATTTGAACTTGTTTAAAAGCTTATGCTATGGTACCCTCTCATTGAATTAATATATCACACTTGTTCTAGACTTTAGAAGTTGTGATGCTGGTTCTTATATATTAATTAGGTGCATGCATGTAGACGTTCTTGATCATAATTAGAACATTATAGTAGCATGGCTGGGAATCATACATTTCCCTTTTGAAGTTATGCATTTTAGTGATTAGTGTATCTTATTCCCTTTGCATTACCTTCAATGTATATTCTTAATATATACTTTGGCATTTTTCATTAATACTATTTAAAAGTATATTGTAATGACTATTACATTCTTTTTTGAGTCTCACTTTTGTCAAGGTTAGCTTTAGAATAACCTCTTTTGGTATAGACATTCCCTATGTCGTCCAAGTCTAAGAATATTCTCCCAAGCAATTTTAGTAATGTCTCATGTCTATTCTAAAACTTTATAATTTTACTGGTGTTGCCTGCCACAACCTCTGATTGTCCTGCCGACATTTCATAGAGATTATTTTCTGCCATGAGTTAATTTAGCAATTGGAAACCTAATGGTCACTGATAAAATTTCTATTTCTGTTATACAAAAACTGTTCACAGATACAATAATATGCCTAATGGAAAGCTTTCCTGAAATGATGCAGGTGTTTGTCAACTAGGGACTAATAAGAAAGAGAGACCTAATGTGAAGCAAACTCTTGTATCATCATATAATAGGTTGCTTGCTCCAATGGTGAGAGCTGCATGTATGGATTCTATGGTAACAGCTCCTAGAGAAACGATGGTCGGAATTCATACTTGTAAAGAACACAAGAGCAGATGCATAAGTAATATTTTCTCTTGGCTGAATCAATTCAGCATTCTTCTTGAAAGAGGCCTCAAGGTTAGAAGGCACCAATGCTTTGAGGCTTTGCGGGTTTTTCAAGTAATTGCAGCCGCATTACTAGCTGGTATGATATGGTGGCACTCTGATTTTCAGAACATTCAAGACCGATTAGGACTTCTCTTCTCCGTTGCTGTGTTTTGGGGAGTTCTTCCCTCCAACAGTGCCACATTTGTGTTCCCTCAAGAAAGAGCCATCTTTATGAAAGAAAGGGCGTCGGGTATGTACACACTCTCATCCTATTTCATGGCCAGAATAACCGGGGACATGCCCATGGAGCTCATTCTGCCTTCCATATTTGTAACCATAACCTATTGGATGACGGGATTGAAACCGGAACTTGGGGCTTTCGTTTTGACACTAATGGTGGTTCTTGGTTACGTGCTCGTGTCCCAAGGCCTCGGCCTTGCCATTGGAGCACTGATCATGGATGCTAAACAGGCCTCAACCTTGGTAACTGTCACAATGCTAGCATTCGTGCTGACCGGAGGATTCTACGTGCACAATATACCGTCCTGCTTTGCCTGGATGAAGTACATTTCATCCACATTTTACTGTTACCAATTACTAATCAGTGTTCAATATGGAGATGGCAGAGAAATTTCATCATTGATGGGATGCAGAGGCCAGCACCAGCAGCTAAACGAAACTGCAAGTTGCAAATTCATAGAAGAAAACATCACAGGTCAAATGCATCCAATCTTTTGTGCTGGGATTATGCTGCTAATGTTTCTGGGATACAGACTGGTTGCCTATCTTGCTCTCAGGTGCAGGAGATATTGATATCCGGGAATATGCTGAGTCTGTAATGATTGGGGTGGGAGATTAATTTTAACATATTTAGTTTGTCGGATCTGGAAATTTGAGCTGCTGCTTCAGCAAGATGATCTGCAGCTTCTGGAGGTGTGTGTCATTTGGCATGGGAAGGCCTAATGGATTTTACCTGACAGCAGTTTGGGCATCAGAGAGGTGGAACACAGAAGTCTCGAAACTAAGTGTAAATAATTGTAAGAGAGAAGCAAGAAAATTAAGAACTGAATATGTGATGATTCATTAACAGAAATCATAAAATCAAATATTTATTTCAATTTCTTTCTTTGCATTTTATGTTTTTGCCCAAACTAGAATCATGCTCCACAAATCTGTTACAAACACACAACATATAATAATTCTTTTTTAGGTAAGCAAGCAAAAATGCTAATGATTGTTTAAAAAAAAAAAAGAAGTGTTCAAACATTGTATTAGAGAAGAAGAATATTGAAAATGAAAATGTTTGATAAAAAAGAGAAGGTATGATAATATGAAAAAATGAATAAAATATTTATTAAATTATCAAAAGTGATTTATAACAGGAGATAAATAAAATGTAATTATTTATAATTAGGACTTATGAAAGTATATTTTGAATATTTAATATGTTTCAGAATTTAATTTTATGCTTTGGTCTTTTAACCTTTTTTTTTTTGTCAGGTTAATTCTTACATAAATTATGATTGAGACAAATTGATAATTTTAACAGTATTCTTGACAAAAATTATTCAAAAATTTTAGTTAACGACTATTTGATCGATTTAACAAGATAAATTAAGTATTATATTATTCAAAGAGTCAGAAATGAGTATCAACTGAAATTTTATTGAGTTAAATGTTAGCTTAGAGATTAACAATAAATGGAATTTACCTTAGGGGTGCAATCGAGTCATGCCGAGCTTGACCAAAACAATTGATCTCGAAATGAACTTAAGCTCGAGATTTGAAGTAAATTTTTTTTAAAAAATAAATGTATTTAAAAGATATTGTTTTAAAATATTAATTATTATTAAAAAATTTTATTTATATAATTATTAAGAATTTAAATAAAATTGTATAAAATATATTATAAAAATTTTAAATCTTGTCAAGCCTAATTAAAAATTACTTGAGCTCAGTTTGACTCGAGCTTGAGTCAAGCCAAGTTAGGTTTTACTCATCCAACTCAAAAAATAACTCTATTTGTTTACACCCCTTGAGTTTAGTAGAGACAAGCTTGAATTTTAGCAAAAAAAATTTTCAAATAATATACAATTTTGGCTCTTTAAATAGTATAATATTATGTTTGTCTTTATTAATTTGATTAAGTGTTAATTGATTTGGAACTCAAGAATATAACTGAGTGATTCAGAGATGAACTGTGTATCACATAAAAAATGAGACATTTTAAAGAGAATTTTGAAAATGAAAAATATTGGTGCATATTTTCTTCTAAAAATTATAGTTTTTCAATATGAAAAATCTAAATATCAGATTGTCAAAAATTATATTCATCAATTTTTTATTCTATGAATATTAGATAAATTTTAATTGTCTATTATAAAAATTTAATTAAATTAAAAAATGAAGTTGAACAACTTAAATGCATAATAAAAATTCAATTATGGATGGATGTCGTATAATTGTACACTTTCATATGAAATTGATTTTGCTTTAGTTGGAATATTTTTTATATTTAATACAAAGTTTCGGTGCACGATATACCCAAAAAAAAAAAAATAAATAAAAATTGTGCCAGGGTCTGCGCAGTCTGATATTTATGCACTGGTATGGGTTTGAACTTCAAATGGGTCCAAATCTTCCAAATATGGAAAGGTGATATAAATATTGAAAATTTAAAGGGCCATAAATAATATGGAAAATACTAAAACCATTTTTGTGTCTGTAGAAGAGAAGACCAATCTGCAACCGACCTTTCATCGGGGAGACTCTTCCTCCATCCTTAGAACTGCTCTTCAGTACAGAAAAATCAACTGAACAAAAGAAGAAGTAAAACCCTAACCTCGATAGTAACTACACAACTGAAGTTTCAATGGACAAACCAGAAACGCCGCGATCGAAGGAGCTCCAATGCGTGGGGAAACTAGAAATTGTGCGCCCAAAGCCGGTTGGTTTTCTATGCGGTTCCATTCCCGTTCCCACCGACAAAGCTTTTCATGGCTTTGATTCAGCTCTTATTCCTTCTGCCCAAACGTACGTTTTCTAATTTGATTAATTTATCTCTCTATATATTGTTTTTTCCATTACTTATCAGTATTTTAAAATTGTTTATACGTGAAAATGAGCCCTCTGTAATCATGTTGATGTGGTTAGATATGCAAATATTTGAAATTTCTGTTTGGTGTTTGATTTTGGTTGTTTGAGCCTGTCTTGTGATGGTTGTGTTTCGTTTTCTGAAGTGAATATATCAGTGTTTTTTTCCCTTTCTTTTTTGGTTTTTGAGTCTTCATTATTTATGTTTTTGTATGATCATCTATTAGGTAGTTTTGGTTTTATCATTAGAGATTCTAATTTTTAGTTATTTGTTGTCTGTAAACCATCTGTAATAGCGCTTATCACACTTGTTTGTGTTCCTTCCATTGAAATTTGTTGTTTAGGCTGCCTGCATTTAGGTATTAATTGTAGCCTTAAATCATATTCATTTTACACTTTATTGCTTTCTATGTTCATGTGCATGAGTGTCTGATTGTAGAGCTTTGCGTTAGCTTTGGAATTTCTAGCATTATATGTATTCTTGCATTTTTAGTCATGTGCTCGTTGTGGTCCTTAATTAGTTAGGTTTTGGTATTTTTCTTTTGGATCGTTAGGGTACAAGCTCCAAGGTATCGAATGATTCCAACAGAAACTGATCTTAACATGCCACCTCTTCTTTCAAGTATCCCAGACAAAGTGATTCCATTAACGTCTGCACAAGCTAAGACAAATGCAGGTATGAATTAGTTTGTCAAAGTCCTTTTTTGTATATTTATCCCCTTAATTATCAAGCTCGTACAAAAGTCTACAAATCTTCTTCTTATGAATTTGAGTGACAAAAAGTTTCCATTTCTCTTTCTTCTAGTTTAATCGCATCTGAAATCTTAATGATATTTATATTTTGTAGATTTACCATGGGAAAATGGAACTGTTACCTCAAATCTTACAAGGAAAGGAGAAACCCTTGCTGTTTCTGGCCTGGTGGAGTATGGGGATGAAATAGATGTCATTGCTCCTACTGATATATTGAAGCAACTCTTCAAAATGCCCTACTCCAGGTCCCGGTTATCTATTGCCGTACATCGTGTTGGGCAAACTCTAGTTCTCAATACTGGGTATCTCATTTTCTAATTCTTTAGTTTAATTAGTTAAGGCCATCTTGTGTATTGTTAATTCCTGAAAATTATAAGAACAGGCCTGATGTTGAAGAGGGTGAAAAGCTGGTTAGAAGACGTAACAATCAAGCCAAATGTGCAGATAAATCTTTGTTTCTGAACTTTGCGATGCATTCAGTTAGAATGGAGGCGTGTGATTGCCCACCTGAACATCACACCACTTCGGAGAAGACATCAGCCTCTTGTTTTCTTCCTGGCCAATTTATGTCCAGAGAGGAGCCAGTTGAAGCTTCTCGGCATTCAATGCAAGGTCATGCATCCTCAGGAGACTGTGATCCGATTGCTCAGGATGAAGGTTTAAATCATCATAGAGAGTACACACAGGACAAACAGGGTGATTTCTTCTGGGAAAAGAAGAAAAATAAGAAAAATAGGGGCCACAGTGCAGTAAAAAAAGTGTCTAAAGTGAAAGAGAAGCCAAGATGTTCAATGCAGGAGTCTGATAAATTCAGAAGAGTGAATAATGATGGGTTCTTAAGAGTTTTGTTTTGGCAGTTTCACAACTTCCGTATGCTTCTTGGAAGTGACCTACTTATACTTAGTAATGAGAAATATGTTGCAGTAAGCCTGCATCTGTGGGATGTTTCTCGTCAGGTAGATAGGTAAACCTTTTGTGAATTCTGTTTTTTGTCATAATTTTCTGGTCATTGACAATTTACTAGCAACTGTCATAGGTAACTCCATTAACTTGGCTGGAAGCATGGCTTGATAATGTTATGGCTAGTGTGCCTGAGTTGGCCATTTGTTATCATCAAGATGGTGTTGTTCAGGGTTATGAGCTTTTAAAAACAGAGGATATTTTTTTATTGAAAGGTGTTTCCGAAGACGGCACACCTGCTTTTCATCCCCATGTTGTCCAACAAAATGGCCTTATGGTATTAAGGTTCCTACAGGACAACTGCAAGCAAGATCCTGGTGCTTATTGGGTACTGTTGCAGTTTCCTGTGAATTCCCCTTAATTTCTTGGTTGTTTTAGTTTGATTGTCTTGTTCTTATGTTTCTGGATTTACACAAATGCAGCTACACAAAAGTCCAGGAGAAGACATCATCCAGCTTTTTGATTTATCGGTCATGCCCAAAAAACATGCTACTGATCATTGTGATGATACCGAAAGTGACCTTCCATCCCTTATTCATAGAGGCAGAAGTAATTCCTTACTTTCTTTGGGGACTTTGTTGTACCGGATTGCTCACAGGCTTTCACTCTCGATGGTACTGTATTATGTTGGTTTTATATTACTTTCTTGTTATATTTTGTGGCTTATTAGATCATCTTGATGCAGTCTCCTGAAAAGAGGACCCGGTGTGTAAGGTTTTTCAGACAATGTCTTGATTTTCTTGATGAGCCTGATCATCTGGTACAAATCTTTTACACTATGAAATTGTCTCATTTATGATCATTTATTTAACATATCTGCTATTGGACAATTGTTTTGGAATTTGAAAATTTCTAAATTTAATATGACATTATGCAACTAGGTTGTGCGTGCATTTGCTCATGAACAATTTGCAAGGCTCTTATTGACTTATGATGAGGAAGTGGATTTGACATCTGAAGTACTTACTATGGATTCTGAAGTTGATGTTGCTGATTCTCAAGAAGATTCATTTGAAGTCCTTGCTGGTAATTTTGTGTCAAATACCTGTGACGCGGTTCACTCTGATGTTCCTGAAAATGAACCTTGGAAAGATGATGAAACAATCGAAGATTCAGTTCAAAGGACATTAGAAAAAAGCATTTCTTGCCAGCAACCCATGGTAGAAGCTGTAGATGTTCCCAGTTCTAGCTTTTCAATTTGTGACTCATCTAAATCTTATGGTCATCTGGAACGGAACATATCAGATCCAATTTCTTCAAAGCTGACTGCAATACATCATGTTTCTCAAGCTATTAAGTCTTTGAGATGGAAGCGGCAACTACAAAGCACTGAATCAAACCAGCCTCTACAGAACACTGAATCAAAGTGGCCTCATACAAGCAGAACCCAAGATGAGCTGCATTCACCATTGGATTTTTCCATATGTGCTTGTGGTGATGCTGACTGTATTGAAGTCTGTGACATTCGTGAGTGGCTTCCTACATCAAAGTTGGATGACAAGTCATGGAAGCTTGTTCTACTCCTTGGAGAATCTTATTTAGCCCTTGGACAAGCTTACAAAGATGATGGTCAACTGTTCCAAGCTCTGAAGGTCATGGAGCAAGCATGTTTTGTGTATGGTTCATTGCCTCAGCATCGTGAAGATAAGAGACATATATCTTCAGTGGTGTGCACTTCACCAACCCAGGTGGAAATCATTGGCAGATGTGACAAGACTGGGTCCTCGACAGGTGATGATTGTTTAGCCATTCATCAGTCATCTAACTTTCTCTTTTGGGTCAAAGCTTGGACATTAGTTGGAGATGTATATGTTGAGTTCCAGTTGATAAACAGTAAAAAGAATGAAATGCAATCAGAGAAGAAATCCTTCACCAAAGAAGTGAAAATGTCATCAGAAGTTTTGAAGGAGGTTGAAAGGCTTAGAAATAAGTTGGGACAATTTAGCCAGAACTGCACTTTGTGTTCTCTAATGAACTGCAGCTGCCAGAGTGACAGGGCCAGTAGTGGCAACAGTGCAAGTAGTAGTTCAGGAGATGTTCGTCCATTCGCTTATGTCAGGAAGCAGAGTAAAAGATCATCTGCCAAGGGAGCCTCCTATTCGCATTGTGGAAGTAATGAAGATGATCAAGTTCATCTACAGGAGAAAGGTAAACTTCCTTCTGAAAGTAGAGATATGAAGCACAGCAGAAGTGATATGTCAACAGAAATGATTAGTTTGAGGACAGATTCTTCTGCAGAGAAACAGTTTGAAGCGGGTGAAGTTGAATTAGCATCAGACATTAATGTGAAAATGAATGATGAAAGAGGCTTAGGTATTCATTCTGACACTATGTTTAATGAGAAAACTCAGGTCAGAAAAGGTGGCATATTTAAATATATCAGGAACCCAGTAATTGAAAATGGAGACTGCAATCTGATCATTGCAATAAACTGTTATGAAGAGGCTAAAAAAGTACTTGAGCAGAGTCCTAGTAATTCAGAAGAATTTCAGTCAGTAACTAGAAAGAAAGGATGGGCATGCAATGAACTAGGTCGAAGGAGGCTGGAAAGAAGAGAATTGGATGAAGCTGAAATTGCTTTTGCAGATGCAATTAGTGCATTCAAAGAAGTATCTGACTACACAAACATTGTTCTAATAAACTGTAATTTGGGGCATGGCAGACGAGCATCTGCAGAAGAGATGGTTGCAAAGCTCGAAACTTTCAAGAAACATGCGATCTTTCAAAACACATATAGGCATGCACTTGAGAATGCTAAACTGGAATACAGTGAATCACTAAGGTACTATGGAGCAGCAAAAATGGAACTAAATTCTATTTCTGAAGGTGCAGATTCTGTCTCAAGTAGCTTGAGGGATGAAGTTTGTACACAATTTGCGCATACCTATCTGAGGCTTGGCATGCTTCTAGCAAGGGAAAATACTGTAGCTAAGGTATGTGAAAATAGAGTCCTGGATGATTATGCGACACCTATGGTGTCCAGATCTAAAAGAGAACATAGAAACCATGAAATTTCAGCAAATGAGGCTATTAGGGAAGCTTTGTCCGTATACGAGTCATTGGGTGAATTACGTAAACAGGAGGCTGCTTATGCTTATTTCCAGCTGGCTTGTTATCAAAGGGATTGTTGCTTGAAGTTTTTGGAGTCTGATCTGAAAAAAAATAGTACTGCCAGGGTTGAAAACCAAAGGGCAAAACAGTATGCTTCATTGGCTGATAGGAACTGGCTGAAATCTATGGACTTTTATGGGCCAGGCACACACCCTGTCTTGTACCTTACTATTTTGATAGAGAGAGCTGCATTATCATTAAACCTTTCCAGTTCCCTTCACTCAACTTCGGTACACACTCTAAATCCCTCTATTGTCCTGTTCTCTTATGAATATTCTGTATCATGAGAATCTAAAATATAATACATTAGTCTAGATCTATTCAGAAGTACTAACATGAATTGGTTATTGTGCACCTTTATTATTTTTCAAGTAGTCCTCTATTAAAAAGTGATCCAAGATTTTGCTATTTGGATATTACTTTCCGAAAAGACTTAATACCGCCAAGACATTAAGCAACTCACAATAAATATAGACATGAGATTTATTCTGCAATACTGTGATAAACTTTTAAGGGCATGGTGACCTTCCTACTCATGAACTTGAACATATGGATTTGCATTACCTTGGTTAAGGATGATAAGAATAGTATTATGAGGAAAACTACCTTTTCTTTTGTAAAATATTGTCAGGATGAAGCTTACTGGATTTGTTATTTGTTTGGTCATTTCTTGGTAATCTCTTTATTTACTTTGTTGTTATAATTAGTCAGATTAGAACGGTCATGAGGCTGGGATGTGTGTTATTTAACGTTTTGTGGAATTATGAACTAAAATGTTGCAGAGATGAATATTGGCAATTTGCATCACAAAAATTTAAGGTGTAAAATTGCATAATCAGGTTCATGTGAGGAGAGGAGCACTTACAGTGATGATAAACTTTGGTTTGACAAATGAGAATACTCCATTACGGTGTATGATGTTTGTTGAGATAGATACTGTCTCTAAGATCCTAGTTATCTGGATGAAGAGGAACATGCAACTGCATTTTAAGATGTAGTATAGATTCCGAGGTATCCACATGAAAACGTAAAGAATTATTGCCTGGAACATAAGTTCCGAGCTTTCTGGAGAGTAGTTCTTACAATCAGAATTCCGAAACGTGAAGAGAACTGGCAATGAGATGACTACTCTCTGGATCATATTTGTCTTTCTATCTGGCTTAATGCTTTATATATACATTTTTTGGAAGGTGGGCTTATGTTCCCGCAACGTTTTTGAACTCCTTATATCAATGAAATGATTAGTTATTTGCTTTGTTAACAGTTTCTAGAATCTGCTTTGGTACACCTCCTTCAAGGCAGGCATTTATCAGAAGACAAATCGCTGTACAATGACAACCCTGAGCTTTGTGCCAAGTTTTGGAGTGAACTGCAAACGCTGTTGAAGAAGATGTTGTCAATGACATTATCGACCAACCCACAAAATTCTGTTGCCAATTCACAGCAGACTTCAATGAAGAAATCAGGAGATGTTGCAAAGTTGAGGGAGCTGTACAAGATGTCATTGAAGTCCACAGAGTTCAGTCAGTTGCATGCTATGTACAGATTATGGACTTACTAACCACATGGAATCCTGTGTCTGCAAAATTTCGTAAATGCTGCGCTGAACGCTGCAAACACTGACTTATGAATGACGATTATTGAATTGAATACTAAAAAATTTTTAGGACCAAGTGAAACTATTCAGGAAGACCTCCAGTAGGTCAATGTTATTGCATTGTCTCACTTTCTCATTTTCCTCATTTCTGCTTTTTTTTTTTTTTTGTTTTAAAATTTTCTTTTTCTTTTTGAGGCTGAATGTAATTCTTTTCTTTTCACTACAGAAGGCCTTGGGAATAAGAAATATGTGATCTTTTATAGGAAAACCAGTATGGATAACAAATTTTCTGTAGTGCTTGGATGGTTTGTGCCAGTTCATTTCTAACGGCACACAAGTATCTAAATTAAATAAACTAGTGTAACAGCCGTCGGTCTTTAAACCTGTGATACTCAGGCGTGCGCGTGGTGGATTGAAATTATTAAATAAAAAATATTATCTTGTTCTTTAATATTTATTAAATAATCCCAAATATTATAATTTTTTTTCTTATTTTAAAAAATTGAAACTATTAAATTTTGAAACTTGTCCACGTTCAGCTTTAACTTTTGATTTTCATATACATAGGTTGTCATGTTTATTTTTAGTAACTGCAAACACTACTAAATATCTAATAATAATTTTTTTTATTTTACTTGTTTATAATTTAATTGTTTTATAATTGATTATATGTAATTACAAATTGCAAAAGAAATTTTTATACTTAAGATTTGTAACCTTAATGACACTTTCAGAATCACATTTTTCCTAAAAAAATATCGATATTTAAAGATAATTGATCTTACTTTTAAATCGTGATTAAAAATTGACATGTTGAAATTTAAATGGTATTAAAAAATTGTAAATAATAATAAATAATTAGAAAGTATATTTAAATGAATACAGGTGCTAAATCATTAACTATAACTCTTAATATTTCTTATTTATAACTTATTTAATATTTTATTAGATAAAAAGACAATAATCTTTCTTAATAAATTATATAAATAAATAGTTGATTTAAATTTAATAAGTTACTTTTAAATAAATAACCATGGTCATTACTATTAAATAAAACTTTAATGAATATAATATTTAAAATCTATTATTAATATTGAAAAATAATTTATTTTCACATTTTTCAAATATTATTATTATTATTATTATTATTATTATTATTATTATT
>JAWZTD010000004.1:799784-835689 GCA_035221335.1 Echites panduratus | reverse complement strand
CTAATGAAAGTTATATATATTTATATAAGTACATAAATTGTTATTAACCATATGGTTTATAGCTCTTTCTCCAAGGGAAAGGTTATAATATCGAACTTTGATTAACATTGATCAGTACACTATCTTTCTTAATCGGTTTTTTATTTTTACAGTTTCGTTTCAAAATCCATTATTAATCGAAACGAAAATTTTTATTTGGTAAAATTCGTTCAATAATGACATTTTTCTAGTAATAATGTACATAGAAATTTACAAATTGATGGTTATTCTTATGTTCCTTAATTGGTACTATTATTTTTGAAAGTGCCCGTTTTTGAAAAGATTGAGAGTACATTTTTATTTTGTTAGTTGGCTTGGCACAAGCAAGAATCCACACTACACTCACATTTCTCTCCCATATTCCAACCGTTTCTTTCTCTGGCAATACAAAATCAACTCCCTTCCACCCATTTCTGAGGATTGGAGAAATTTCAAATATATATATACCACATAATTGCATGTTTGACATTTCAACGAAATAATCTTGTGCAAAAAAAAAAAAAAATTCATGTTTTAAAATTTGATCACTAACCATAGGATTTACTTGATCCTTTTTAGGGTTTTAGTTAATAAAATATATTAAAGATTTTTTTTATAAAGTTCAGAAGAGTTAAGTCTCCATCCAAAATTTAACGGTTATATTTACTATAATTTGGACAACTATTCCTACTATAGTGTTTCTGTATTTATATAAAATTTACTTTCTAGATGATATTATATATATTATTAAAAAATTTATTATTTATATTCCCTTGATCACTAATATAAATTATTTTAACTAACTTTTCTTGTCACTAATTCTAAGTCATAATTGTTAATTAAATTAGATATTTTAAATTTTTTTTATATTACCTGTCTAATGATATCTTGAAATGGTGTTCAAACTTTTCGAAAGGGGAATTTTAGAAAAACAAAAAAAAGCTACCTTAATTTTTATAAAATAATGGTTGGTGACTTATATTTGGTGATGGAGATAGTAATTGTTTTTAATTCATAAAATTGGTGTCACTTTATTTGAAATCCAATAATAATTAATTGTGACTACAAGACAACAGTATCGAAACTGACCTAATAACGTTGTCCCCCTCTTTCTATCTAGTTAGTCTACTAGACAACAGTACCGAAGCCAACACAACAATGCTCTCCCTCTCTCTCTGTTTGAATTTTTTATAGTGAAAAACATACTTATATTTTGTCTTTTACATACCCATAAATATATATATTTATATTGTGCTCGTTTGCGTTGCTAAATGCTCACAAAAAAAAGGGTATATTGTTCTTGAATTCTTTAAAACATTTACATATATATATATATATATATATATATATATAGTTTGCACTACTTTTTTCTCACATATATTTTGATTATATTCTTCAATCCTCCACAGCTGGAGATTTGCATTTAGTGACGGAGGGAGTAATTGTTTTTAATTCATCAAATTGGTGTCCCTTATTTGAAATCCAGTAATGACTAATTCAATAGTGTTTTCTCTCTCTCTCTCTCTCTCTCTAGTTAGTCTACAAGACAATAGTATCGAAACCAATAGAATAATGCTCTCTCTCTCTATTTATATTTGTATATGTATATATATATATAATGCATTAAATAGATCGAAATCTTCAAAAAATTAATATATTTTGAAAAGCATATATTAGAAATTTAACACTAGAAGGTAACCAAATGCAACTTTAATGTTTTGCATGTCTTTTATAATTTTATTGGTAAATCTATTTATTGATATTTAGTTAAATGATGCATCCCTTTAAACCCAAACTAGCTTTCATTGGCGAGTAATGTGTTGTTATTTTTAGTACTCCTTTAGTTTAGAATTGAATTGAATGTTACATTTTTCATTTTGAGTTATTTGAAATTGAATGTCTCATTTAATTTTTTTAAAGAAAAGTGACATTGTAATGTTAAAACTAACTAAATCATTTTTTTTATGCTTGCAAGTCAAAGAGACATTCAATTTTGGATGAAGGGAGTAATATATTGTATATTAGAATATTTAGAAATTTCAACGAATCAAAGTTTTGTTTCAATTATATAACATAAATAAAATTATATTTTTACTAAATGAAGAATATTGTAATGGCCTTTTTTTTTCCTTCTAAAAATATAGAAAGATCAAAAAGAAAGTTAAAAGGTATTAGTTTTATTATTTTGCTATAATTTTGAATTGGTTGGACATTACTTTTAAGATAAAATATGTAACCTTTCAACGCAATGGTTAATTAATTATAAGTTACGAATTATTGAAAGGAAAGATTAGCAATACCATAAAAAATATGAAATGTTATGTAAGTTTATTAAATATAAAAGTTATATTTGTTGAATATGAAAGATTATATTCCTTAGATTTGAGTTTTCTTTTCTTCATTAGTATTGAAAAAAATAAATGACTGTTTAAAATCCTCGTTGATTTTAAATATATATATATAATTGATATAAAACATATATACATTCACGCCAGCAAGTTATGAACTATGTTTAAAAACTGTTCCATTGCTTCTTAATTATTCATTCAATGTTCCAGGACTACTCGTACGTACGAAAGTCAAAAAGAAGTAGTACCTCTCTATGATGATCTTCATGGTATTTTTTCCCTTTCTAGCTAATTTATTTACATCATGCCGGTCTTAAAATCATTAATATTTACCAGTCAGTGACTAAGAGAGACTCTTTCTCTCTTCCTCTTCATCCATTTCCCATCTATATAAAAGTTGACTAATCTCTTGATCAATGAATTTAGCAAATTTTAAGCTTTTTTGTGTTCGATAGTCCATATCTCAATTTTATTTTTCCCTGCATGGATTCAACGTCTCGAGACTTAAGTATTTGAATGGAAAATTTTACTATATGTGGACCAGGTCCATATCATATGCTACATATGGACCAAGTTCAAAGAAGTAAATATTTCCAAATTTATGTCTTTGAATACATATTTTAGAAATTTGAAATTGAATCATGGAATATGCAACTTTGATATTTGTCTTATTTCAATTTTATTTGTATCTCTTGATGAAATTTAATAGAATTAATGAAGCATACTTCCCATTAAATCCAAATAAAATGTATAAAAACTTCAAAGATAAAAAAGAAATAATTTTACAATAATCGAAACATATCGACGATGATAGAAAAGGCAGTAGCAAGACGATTCTCCCACCTGGCCCTATTATAAATGGAAGAATTTCTTTACGTTATTTTATTTTATTTTATTTTGTGGAAGGGAAAGTGTTGAATTTCTTTACAAATAGCTAGGTTTCTCAACTCTTCCTTGGCAGTTCTCAAATTCTCTGTTAGCACTTCGCAAATCATTAAGCCCTGACAATTCTCAAATCTCATTTCTGTTCTCTTGAGTGAAATGGCTATGATCCCTTATAACCAGGCAGATAATGTAGGATTGAGCCATCCATCCAGCTGGATGTTGGATTATAAGCAGCCCCTGACTGCTAGGTTTGTCAGATTGGAGGAGGGGGTAAGATTTCATCTGTTATTAATTAGCCCTTTTGTAATTTATCTCTTAATCAATAATTTTAATTTATTTTTAGGATTTTAATTTGTTGTTCAACATCTAATCAGAGTTTTTGTTGCCCTGCATTCTTGATTCAGTATTTTTCTTAGCACATATAATAAAATATGGTTGAATTTGGTGTATGTTGAAGAGATGAAATCTGTTAAGTTATTAAAAAAAAAAAATTACATATAACTATTGGGCTTAAAAATGGAGTACAAAATTGTCTGAAAAAACGAGGATTAAGAGAAGAAATGGCATGTTTTTTCCATCGTATCCCCTTACTCAATTTTCCATTTGGTTAATTAGTTTCTCAAACAATTATTTTTATATTATATATGTAAAAGATCAAGATAAATAGTGAACTGAATTTTTGGCAATTTTATTATTATTATTATTATTATTTGGCAAATTGGAAGTATTTGTCAAAAAGTACCTCAGTTGTAGGCTTTCATGTCCTAAATCTTCTTTTGCTGTGCAAATGGGGATATATCTAATGTGAAATTTTAATTTACTTCTTCAATTCATTTATAGTCAGAACTGCCAATATTTCAACTCGTGCAACAACCACCTCCAACTTTACAATATTCATATGAACTAAATCCTCAAGCATTTGTCTTGGTGAAAGAAGGAGATATGAAGGTCAGTATAAATATATATATATATGTATATATTTAAATAATTTCCTTGTTCCTCTCTATTGTTACACAAACTCAATTATTAATTTTTCTTAATTAATCTCTGTGTTTCCATATCCATAAAACTAAGAAAAGAGATTGAATTATATATATGTTATTCGAAAAGCTTTGCTCTCTGCATAACACTTGTTATATTATTTGTATATATATTTGAAGTGCAAAAACAAGAGGGCTAGGATAAGGGTTTCCCTCTATAAAAGTTTGAAATTTAATTATCCAACATCATTTCTTCATCTTTCATATCTTTCTGGATATATATTCATGTGATCCTCCTTAATTAGGTCGAATTACAAGATCATTTTCATCTTTTTATTGGAAACCACACTGAAAATATTTATATAAGTATTACAAAATGTTCACTGATGTTATCTAATTAGAGTTTTAATTTTATAATAATTGAATGAGTATTATATAATAGTTGTAATTATAATTAGAGTGTTTTTGCTTGTTTTTTTTTTTTTTTTGCAATGATTTTTTTGTATTTATAAATATTGATCATGTACATGCCACAAAAGCACTCAATCATGTCTATATTATATTTATGACACTAATCCAAAAGGAATGGAGCTAACTATTCTCTTTTTTGTGTGCGCGTCAAACTTTTTTTTTTTTACTGAAAATATATGTATTTATTATAATGAGAAAATTTGATGTTACGAAGAAGGGCTATAGAGCCTTAAAATTAGATGGTGGAGACAAATCCACTATCAAATGTATAGTAATACATGATAGTCTTCAAATATGAGGTTGAAGCAATTGAATTAAATATTGTAAATTATATCATTGACTAAGTTCCCAAATCTGTCTTTTCAAACTTTATGAAAAATGAAATTGATGCTATATATAGTAAACGGACTTGTTTTTCCCTATACAATGTTATATGTTGCCTATTGACATGTATAGTACTTTGTAATTTTCATATTTTAATGAGCTTTCTATATGCAATGCGATTCTTGTTATTATTATTATTTTTTTGTAATTTTATTCTTGTCAGAAAACATCTGAAACTGGTGAATCAAGTCCAGGAAGAGTTGAAGGAAATATAACCAAAGCTGAGCCGGTGTCCTTTAGATTTCCATCCATTAATGTCGAACTGGATGCAAGTCATCTTCATATGGTATGGAAATATATTGATAAATCCAATCAGAGAAAATTTTACTTACATATTTCAATTCAAGTTCTGCATCTGTCTTGTTATAAACCCTAGTTATCTAATTAAGATTTTGTTTAATTTGGCAGTTAAATTCGAGAATTACAATTGAAGATGTCACAGGAGCACCAGTTGACTTAGCAAAACTCACCAAATTTGACAGACAACGTGGATGGTATATTCATGTCAAGGACCGTCCAAATGGAAATCACACCGATACAGTAAGTAATTTATATAAATGTCAATAAACAACATTAATTTCTCACTGTAATATATTTATATCACTTATGAACATGATTGATGACTAATTAAGGTTAACATTTTGGTTCAGTTCTTCATCCATTTGCAGTCAAAACAGAAGTTTAGATCCAAGGTTGAGGTTTACTTTTTCATTCAAAATGGTAGACCCCCTACTCGTGGAGAGACAACAGAACTTTCTGCTGAAATCACCAAAGCAGCTGGGGTAATTAGGCCTAATGGCATTTAATTTGTTTCTAGTTTGTTTCATTTTTCCTATTATATATGATTAATTGATTTCCTAGACTTACATTTATATATAATGCACTTTATTAATTCCTTATAGGCTTCGAAGACAATAAGAGGAAAAAATATGATTGAAATGAGGGAGGTTGGAATCTATGATAAAGAGAAACAAAAGACTCAACGAAGGCCAATTTTGCCAGAAAATAGCCAATCTGCAGCTTCTAGAAATGCTGAAGAAAAAGGTTATATATATCAACTTGAAAATATTACTTAATTAATAATGATTTTTATAAATTCATAACATGTGTTTCTCTGGCCACTATATATGCAGGAAACAGGAAGAGAAAAAGGGAAGGAGTTTCTACAGCGGAAGCCAGCAGGGATCCTAATAAGGATGATCGTTCCAGCCCGAGAAGCACTCAAAAAATCTTTAAACTTTATGATTGCCAGCCTATAATTGAAGATTTGAAGAGTACCTGATAGGTGAAGACTTTTAATCACTTGGGATGTACAATAGGGATAATGTTTATGGTTGGATATTATTACTTGTTGAGAACTTTAACAGATTTCTAGATTTACAGCTTTAATTTAATACTTTCAGATTGGAAAAATTTTAGTTCCTGGAGTAATTAACTTTCCTTTGATCAGTTGTTTCCAATGGGTTCAAATGACAGATTATTGCTTTGCTTATTTTCGTAATTAGGGTTTTGAAAAAGAAAAAGGGGTAATTTCTTTATACTCCTGCAAGAACTGGGAAACTATTGTAGAGGAATATGTTCATATTCATTTACCCTTTTTCCTCCCTGAAAAAGTGGCCTACTCGATTGAATTCCAAAATCTTGTCTGAACTATATATTTGCTCTTGCTCTTTGATTGATGGTTTGGTAGCTAGGTAGATTTCCTTGAGATTCCTCAGAAGTTTCCATAGTTGAATTTTGATGTTAATTTTATGAAGAGGGTTATGTTTAGTTCTTTAAGTCTATATATATTACTGTGAATTTAGTACTCTCTCAGATTGCATGATATACTTCCTATCCTTCAGTTGTTTCCACAATACTGGACAGAAATGAGAGAGAAATTGCTTTGCTTATCTTTACAAATATAGGGTTTTGAAAAGAAAATTAAATTCTTTATACTGTTTCAGGAGATTATTCCTCAAGTCTTGTCTCAGTTATGGTCTTTGACTGTCGGTTTTTCTTGTTAGATTTCCTTGTGTTGATGTTCCTTGTAGTTTGATTCTTGAAAATGTCACAGTTTTCGAAAGCTTCAGAGTACGTTTTGTTACACCTTATATCTTTTCTTTGAAACCCTGGAAACCCTAAATAATTGGGATAGTTCTTGATTTGAGAAGAAGAAAACTAAAATAAATCTTATATCTAAGCTTAATGTATACATATATATATATATATATATATATTGAGAAAGTGGGGAGCAATATGAATCTATCCCCGTTTAACACAGAAGAAATTAAAACCGAGTTCCATCTTCGTGATCTTCCCCTTTCATTTTCCTCTCTCAGTCCTCGCGCGATGATCTCCTTTTCTCTCTCCCCGTTTCCACTGGTTTCTTTTCTCTTTCTTCTCAAGCAAATCAGGCTCCGATCATTGTTGTTGATCATTTGATCAGTTCCTCTATGAAATAAAGAAACTTGGGAAATTCAACAAAGACTTTCCCTTCAGCCAATGAAGCAAGACAACTTTTCCTACCATAAAAGCCCTAGCTGATTACCCCTTGCTCCTTCCTCTCTTCAATTCTGGAGAAACCTTTCTTGATTATTCTGCTGAGAAACTTGGAGGAGACTAAACTTGAAAGGGAAATTGCTACAATATATATATATATATATATATATATATATATATAGAGAGAGAGAGAGTAAAGAATTCACTGGTTCAAGCTTATAAACTTTATATACAAATAATTAAATGGGGAATTTGTGTCAATAGTTTAGTGATAAACAGCCATATTTGAAATTGAAAGAATTTGAGTTCGAGACGTAACAAATGTAGATGAGTTGCCACAATCAATCCGTAAGGGGAAGGGGTATAGTAAGGATTAGGGGAGGGGATTTTTTTAACAAAATGGTGAATTTGTAGCACAGAACAAGATCTTAAATATATTTTAATTGTTATGTATGCTATGGAGGACTAAAGAAGTACATACTCATCGGTTCATCTTTCAAATGTGTGATTTTAATGAAATTTTCAATAATTGATGAGGTGTTAATTTAATTAACAAAAATAGTATTAACTAGAATGAAAATTTTACATTTGAAAATGCGAAATTTAATTGATTAACATTGGAACATAACGGAGCCCAACTTTTATCCTTGCCATTTCTTTGTCAACTAATTTGTTTGATAAAATCTATATTATTGATATTAGTTGAATGTTGCATCTCCTTTTAATTAAGTTATTTGAAATTTAAAAAATCCAAATGCAAATGCCTAGAAGGAGACATCATTATACATATTGAGAAGAAAGATGAATTTGTATATCAAAGTACATTAAATCTTTCAAGCTAAAGATATTTACAAAATAATTAATTTGATATCATAGTTAAATCTTCACACAGATGTTAATTTGGTTGTCTAATCAATTACTTGGATATGATTCTCGCTCATAAAAAAGATATTCATTAATCAAATTTTCTATGTCACCTAATTAAAACTTACATGCTTGCAAATATGAAAATGCCTCCTCAACTTTTTTTTTTTTTTTTATTTTAGTCGTTCCTCATTATCCGTAGATGCGCTATTCCAGATTCAACTTAAAGAGAGTATTGATGAGATTTGAATTCTAGTATCTTTGGTCTCTGAGCCCACCATTCTCTACCCATTAGAGTGTCCCAGAAGGGACAAATGCCTCATCAACTTAATTCTAAATAGAAAACTCTGTTTACACAATTCAATTAATTAAGTAAAGCACTAACTTGAAGAAAAAAAATGTAATCAAAATATGTTCCTAAAATATTCTCAAGGCATAAAAAACAGACTATGTACACAAAATTCATGTCTAAAGAAGGCATCAAAAGGACTATCCAGATGTACAACTGTCTTATCATTGCGAAAGTCAATTCCATTCCAACCTTCTCCATGCAATGCAAGAGTGACTATCCACATATATTTATGTTGCAAGAAACTGGAAAAAAGAAGAAGAAGAAGAAAAGTTAATTATCAATCAATAGGAAATATGGAAACAAGTATATTGGCATTGGAAGAGAATTTTATAGATATATATTATATATATTTTTATATATGCACAATGGAAATAAGAAAATATATAAGTGGAGCATAAGACAATAAAATAAAGTTATCAGAAAAGATATCAAATAAGATAATATCAGAAAATAACACCATATATATTATCCTACAATTTGATTAAAAAAAAACCCTTATCCTGGATGAAAAAAAAAAAATACTTTCACGTTTATAAATAGTAAACCAATAAGAAAAGAAACACAAGTGATATGAAACTAATGACTTCTAAAGGAACCAGTAGGAAATTCAACATAAAAAAAAAAGCTGCAAACTGAAAATGATTGTTACCTTTCAATTCAAAGAAACAATCCAAGTCACGAGGTTCTCAAATCAATTCAAATAGCTATTATAAAATAAAAAATAAAAAAAATCGATCCAATATGGGAGAAGGAAAACTTCTGCATTTGTGTACCCAAATCTAGAATCACTTGAAAAAGACAATTTTCTTTACAAACACAAACCTCTTCCTAAATTGCATCACAACAAAAAAGAATTTAATAAATTTCAAAAGACTTCTTACCTTTTCGGAGTTGATATAGAGCAGATAAAAGGATGGAGAAAACAAAACCCAGACACGCCTAGAAAGTACAAAACCATAAATTATCAAATGGGAGAAGAGATCAAAATTCAAGCTCGAAAAAGGGGAAAGAGGGAATTTTCAACATATCCCAAATTCATTGAATGATGGAGAGCCCTAATCTCTTAAGAGAAATCTTTCTCTTTTTTTTTTTTCATTTGAAACATATATAAATAAAAAACTATTTGAAAGGCTTTTCATTTCTTTTTTTTTTATTTATTTGAAAACATGTAGAGTGAATCATTTCCAAAGAGCTCCAATTATTTTAAAATCCAGTTAAGTCTCTAACGGTCAAAATTAACGATCAACTGTCTTTTTTATATAAAAAATAATAAAAATTGATCAAGTATCCCTTGGATTTAGCTTCTCTTTTTGGGGGTTACTTTATTAAATATTTCTATAAAAAAAATTTTATAGAAAAATTTATTTTTTCTTAAAAAAAAAAAAAAACAGTTGACCGTGACGGTCACAGACTTAACTGAAGGTCAAAATAATTTTAACTCTATTGTCCATAATAACATTTCCAAACTTATATATCATAAATCTTAAGTCAATAATAATATAATTAATATCCTGTAGTATAAATGAATGACCTTGTAGAATTAAAATCGTGAAAGCACTCTCATTAGGGTTTGGATATGAGTTCGAAGAATTCAGGTTCATGGCTAGAGATAGAGCTTGTTTCAGCAAAAAAAAAATCTGTTAATTTGTCTATATTAATCAAATAAACTAATGTAGAAACGAAGAATATCATAAAGAGTTAGAAAATTTAATTCATGCATGTTAAAAAAAAAACCTACAAAATAGTTAAATAACAGAGTGAATTAAAATAAAAATATGTCGGCAGAAAAAAAAAAACTATTCGATAACAAATTTTGAGGTGATTTAACTAAAAAAAAAGTGTATAATTTCCTCCAAATTTTATATTAACATGTCATATGATTAACTACGAAAAGATTAATTAGAAAAGTTATTAATTTATTAATTGAATTAAATTTTGAGTAATAATATAATAACTTTGAAAAAAAGGTTTTATACAAGAAAAAATATAAAATAATTGAAATAATGATTTTTTAAAAAATTATAATAATAAAATAAAAAATTTTAAAAATTTAAATCTCAATAATAATAATATTTCCGTTACAATTTATAAGCTATTTTACTTAACTTTTCTTATCACTAAAAAGGTTATCAAATATTTTACTTATTTTTTATAATATTATTCCTTTTCTCTCTCTTTTTTCTTATGGTGTTGCATTAAAATAGTGATGGAGGGACGAATGAGGAAGGGTCTCATTTCCTATGACGGTAAACATGTCATTTCATGACTTTTACAATAACAAGAAAATACAAAAATCAAAGGATAGGATAACAAAACATTAGAAATCAGGGAGAACGAGAAGCAACTCGTTCCATCTCCGTCCAACAACAATGGCGAGCCTTTCTATTTGTTCTCCTCTCACAGCAACGGCTAAGTTATCTCAATCTCAGAAGCAAATTTCAACTTCTTCTTCTTCTTCATCAGTTCCTTCTCTCAAAAATTTCAGCTTCCTTTCTCACTCTTTTTCGTCCCTCAAATTCACTTCTTCTCCTGGAAGGCCCTCCTCATTTTCACTTCTTCCAAAATTTTCACAGACGGAAACCGCACCTCCTTTAGCCGAACCTGAATCCGCCCCTGAAGTTCTTGAAACCCCAATTCAAGAAAAGCCCAAGCGTGAAGAAGTCTTTGCAGTTGTCATGGTAAGTCACAATAGTTTATCTAATAATGTGGCTACATAATTGCGTTGATGCTACTTGCTTTGCCTGGAAATAGGACACTAGACTGTTTATTTAGGGTTTTTGAATATTTTTTGGTTACCCAGATTCTGTTAAATTCTTTTTGCAAAGTTTTGCGCGTTGTAACTATAAAGAGGGTATGAGAGTACTGGCTTAGGATTTTTCCTCTCAAGACTTGCTCAAGATGTTGTCTTTCTAAAATTCTCTTTCTTGAGGGACTTGCGTCAGTATTTCTGGCGACTGTTAACATCCAATTTTGATCTCTTCTTTGATTATACTGATGAGGAAACTGGTATTTACTTTATCGGCATTCGACTTTGTGTTGGAATTTTGGCCATCAAGATTTTGGAAAGGAAAACTTACCTTGTTATTGATGTTATAACATATTTGTAGCTTTGCTTTCCCTCGTGAGATTTTAGGTTCCTCTTCAATGAGGTTTGATTTTTGATTGATACATATATCCAAGAGTTATGTTACGGTATATGATGCGGTGACATCACTAGTTATCTGGGGCTGTGAATGTTACTGGCTCTTCTGCATTGTCAAAAAGAGACAAGTTTCTGGTTGCATTGTCATCATAGTCACTTCTAATAATTTGTTTGCCTTCTAGTCTGTAATCTACTTGTTCTGTTTTTACCTTTTACAGATTGGATCGCGCCAGTATATTGTTTTCCCTGGCCGGTATATCTACACGCAGAGACTTAAGGGTGCAAATGCAAATGACAAAGTAAGCATTAATTTTTATCCTAGTGCTTCTTAGCTTGTGTTCTTTAATTAACCTTCAGTATCTTTTACTTTTTGTCACTCTTTTGTAAGGGTAATTTACTATTTTCTTTGTGCACAGGGAATATCTGTTGTTTCATATGATTCTGTTCTCAGTGATGTTTTAAATAACTAGGAAGTTTAGTTTCTGCCATATAACAGCTTGTTAAGATTTCAGACATTGATGCACTAACTATGCTTGAAAAGATACGTTAGGAAAGAAACATCAAGTAAAGAGCATGTTTGACTGAGAGACTAAACAATTAAACTGAATCTTATTTCTGTTATTTCTGTAAGTCCAAATTGCTTGCGACAGAACACATAGGTAATTCTTGAGGTCATCAATACAGCATGGATTTGGAGATTCTTACTGGTATAATTATTAAGGTTGTTTTTTTCTCATTTGGCATCAAGGAATACCATCAAATAGCAAATGTATTTCTCTAGGTCTAGGCAAATGATATGAATGGTGAACCTATATATGCCAGGTGAATCTAGGTATCCAAGCATTGGCTTTTACCAAAATTAAAAGGTAAAGATCCTAAATTTGGAGAAAATTCTTTAGCTTTTAAAAGGTAAAGGGCTATCATAAGAATGTAGAGAAAGCATTTAACATTTGATTAACGTAAATCTAGATGGTCTTTAATCCTCTAAATTATGAGGTGTGTACGATGCCTGTTATCTTTTGAGTTGTATAATGCACTCCTTGTTGCATTCCCTATTGAATTATGAAACATGTTGGAGGTACTTGAAGCATTCAAGGATCCTTTCATAACGCATTCCACATTTGATGACTATTAAGCTAAGTAGCCAGTGCCTGGCATAGAATCTATTTATTCTTGATAAAGCTGCATATTTGCTTTAGGGTCTGAGCTATCCTGCGATGATGAATCCATTTATGAAGCATACTTAATATTGGTGAACCAGCTACTCTGCAGTGGAAACTGCATGAATGAAAGAATGTGAAAAAACTTCAAGGGGAAACAGAAATATAGAAAGTATTCAAGATAGCAATTCTGCAGGTGTACTCTCCACGGACAATGAACTTGTTACAAATGGCTTTGTTTTGTTCTTAACTTTGCACCCATTTTATTTGGTAGGAAAGATCAACAATTGGATGAAATGGTTTATGAGTTGCTTCCCAGGACATTAAAATATCACTGAACATTTCTTGGTTGGCTGGACATAAAGTTTCTGCTTTGCTTTCATCCTTTTGGTTCTATAGAATATGCAGCAAGGACTGCAATTTGAAGATGCTTAAGTTCCAGATGGATAAATTTGTGCAGTGAGTGTTATACAAATCACAGTGCATCATTCCATGCTATGTTATTTTCATGTTGTATTTTATGTTGTTTGTGGCCAATACTAAAATGCCACTACTATGTTACGGACTAGTGTTTGCGTATATATCATTTCCAAAAGAAATTGAAAAAAATAAAAAGATCCATTAGCAAAATGCAGTATCTAATTTGTATGTGTGTATGTGTGGATTTCAATGTTTAAGGATCTTTAAAATGTTAAACTTGTTATGGGAGGAAAAAAGAAAAAGCTGCTATTTTCATGTACATCTGGTGAACAGATCTGTACATACTGACAGGTACAATTAGAAAGTATGTGGCCTAACAGATACCATGGGAATTTGATCTTTCTTGGTGTTTCGTTAAGATTCACAAAATGAGGGGTTTTATGTTGCAAAGACAAAATTCTGAGTAGTGTTTTTCAGCGACCTGCTTGATTTGTATTTTAGTTTGAATTCTTTTGTCCTAAACTGAGTTGAGATAGTGGAAAGAAAAAATTCTACATTCTCCTAATCATCAGAATGGTTAGTTTTTTTTTTTTTTTTTTGCTGATTTTACCTATCGTCTAATTCTGAACTTTTATGGCAGGAAATGACCCTTTTCTTTAATACTTGAGAGTCTTCTTTTATTATCAATATATTCCAGCAAGCAGGTCCGTGCTTTGCTTGCTTGCATCATTACCGTAATGATGAGATTGTTGCTATTTTCAAATGTATAAAGGCACAAAAATCCTTTTGAGATCATAGAGGCAACTGTTCCATGATAATGATGCAACTGTGTCAAATGTGCTTCTTTGATGCAAGAATGATAATGATCCATGATGGCAAAATGAACCAAGATCCAGAAGAAATTTCTTCGTTCTTTTTTAAATCTATGCTGTAGTAGATTGGGGAGTTCTTTACTGCCTTAACTCCTCTCGTCTCTTCTACATACTACGTAAACTCCACATTACTTATCCCAACAGTCTTCTTATCGTTCACAAGTATTTTCTCTGTTTGTTTCTCACCATTTCTTTCTATGAAATTAAACTTTTGAGCAGATCATTCTGAACAAGGTTTTGCTAGTGGGAACAAAGAAAAGTACTTATATAGGAAAACCTGTGGTGGAGAATGCAGCTGTTCATGCAGTGGTAGAGGAGCAGGTAGAACACCATCGTTCACTATGTGCTGTGATCTATTTATTTTTTATCCTTTTCTTCCAGGCATCTCAACTAATGATTTCTCATTCAACATAGCTACTGGATAAGAAGGTTATTGTCTTCAAGTACAAGAAGAAAAAGAACTATAGGAGAAATATCGGTCATAGACAGGTATGACAGGGTTCTTTTGCTTGAAAATTGCTCATAAATAATCCAATCAATATTTCACCATAATTTGTTGGCAACATGCTATCTATGTGGAACTGATCAATTTTCATTTTGTTTAATTTTCTTTTACTTTTATTGATCACTAACAACACTCAAAGCAACATGATCAAAATATGGCTATAGATTTCTAAATCTGGTAATCCTAAGATTGGTATGAATAATACCTCTCTGATACCATGTTGTTTCATTGTACAGCCAATTACAAGGATAAGAATTTTGGGCATCACCGGTTATGAGAACTCGCCGTCTGTCTCACTTCCATAGGGGTCGTTTCATGTACATATTTGAGTTTAGGCTTTGATAGACCAACATCACATTCCTTGTTTTTGTCTGTTCCACCTAAAACACTGACTGGAGCCACCCTGGTTGATATGATATCTATCCTTTTGTCATGAGGATCCCTTTTCAATCCTCATTACAAGAGTGCTAATAGCTGGCCTTCGAACGGTCCTGCCTTTATTTGGGTTTTAAACTCTTTTACTAATTTAGTGACCATTTCTTGAATTGGGCATTTCTTTTCAATTTGATCATAAATTAAGAAACTAGTCGAGCTAGTCATTTTACTTTGGATTTCTTTATAATTTAGTCATTAATGGTATGCAACGAGGAGATCTGAAACCACGACCATTCTCTACACCATTGTCTAAGTCTTGTAAAATTTATTATGTTATCTAATTTCTTTATGTGTCAAACAAAAACTGGAAAACGGAAGAAATGAAAAACAGTAGAAAAGGAATGAAGTTAAGCGATTTGGAGATTTAGGCTCTGCTTGGATATGGCATTCAAATAAATAGTGTCATCTAATTTCATAAAATATGAGTTTAGATTGGAGTTCGTTTTTTGTTCAAAAATAAAAATTTTGACTTAAATCTGAATTAAAACACTCATCTAAGATGGAATGAATCACTT
The DNA here is from genome assembly GCA_035221335.1 of Echites panduratus. Taxonomy (NCBI): domain Eukaryota; kingdom Viridiplantae; phylum Streptophyta; class Magnoliopsida; order Gentianales; family Apocynaceae; genus Echites; species Echites panduratus. The sequence continues at coordinate 819,857 of JAWZTD010000004.1, read as the reverse complement.
TTTTTTTTTTTTTAAGAAAAACGGATTCCAATTAACATATATATTTTACTTGTTGATGGATAGAGAATGGAGGTGAAAATATTGTAAATAAAAGTAGCCTTATAATCAAGGGAGGAAATTTTCTTTTCAAAAAGCTATTTTAAATAACAGACATCTCTTTCCCCTTTGAAGATTTTAGGCAAGATCCAAATGTAGCAGATTTATAAGCATTGTCCGATGCTGGATCTGGATCTGGATCTGGGGCCATAAAATAAAACTGTTTGATTAGATTAAAAATATTTACATTTTTCTGCTGGTGAGGTGAGGTGAGGTGAGGTGAGGGGAACGGATGGGAGAGAACAAAGGTTTTTCTTGCCCCCTGCAACTCAGATGTGACAAATGAATGTAATCCACTGCCACATTTATGATATATAGAGAAACTCCTCCTACAATCCAACTTTGATATCAACAATATGGCAAAAATCTTTCCTGGCCCGCCGGATATTATGGATCTGATACTTGTTGTACGTTGTCAGAGCAACGTTGGTATAGGTAGGTCTCCACGAGAACATAAATAAAATTAATATCTAAAATGCAAGATTTGCATCAAAGTCCCCACAGCTACAAATGGACACCGGTTCATCGTGCACAAAAATGTTGAGTTCTGTACATGTATATAATATAATATATTAAATGCATAATGAAATGAACAAAGACGTGGCATCAAAATAACCTCAATACATAAATTTTAAGAACGGTGACATGAAAATGACGAACGAACGATAAGAACTAGTGAGTCATTTTCCTTTTTAAACTCGTTACAATACAAAAGGCAAGCTCTTGTAAAATATGATAGTCAAGTGGAGTGACCAAAGCAATGACATCAATTTCATTTTTAAATGTTAAAAAAAGAAGACTAGGACAGGCGATCCTGGATTTTCTATGTTATATAAGAGGAAAGGAAAGGTCTCATGGGAAGGCCCAAGCATCAAGAGCCTGATTCCTTTCATACTTGGGACCTTTCTGCCATGATGAAAGCAGAGCTGGTTTTCATTCCTTTGCCTGCAACAGGTCATATGGTAGCCATGGTGGAGTTGGCAAAGCTCCTCCTTGCTCGAGACGAGCGGCTTTCCGTCTCCATTGTCCTCCTCAAGCTTCCGTTGGATGCCAAGGCATTTACTTATCTTGAATCGATGGCTGCAGGCACTTCTGGCATAAGATTCTTAGACATTCCAGTAGATCAAGATGAGTTCTCTCCAGAACAAGGTAGCCCTTTTAGAGTACTAGCAGAATTGATAAAAAACCAGCGGCTCAAAGTCAGAGATGCTGTGGGTGAAATCGTACAATCTGGGCTGAGCAGAGTAGCTGGATTTGTGCTTGATATGTTCTGCAGTGCCATGATTGATGTGGCCAACGAATTCGAAATCCCAACTTACTTCTTCTACACCTCTTCTGCTTCAACTCTTCAACTTAGGTTTCATGTTCTGAGTCTTATAGATGATTGCAATCAGGATGTAACACAATACAGGGATTCAGAGACTCAGCTCCCTATCCCAGGTTACAACAATCTAGTCCCTGCAAAACTATTTCCCTTGTCCTTTTTTGACAAGTCTGGGTTGATCTTTAATCACACCAGAAGATACAAAGAAGCCAGGGGAATATTGGTAAACACTGTCCTGGACATAGATTTTCATGCCCTGGAAGTCCTAGCAAGAAACAAGAACATCCCACCAGTCTATCCAGTAGGACCTATCATGAACTTGAAAGGTGTTGGCAGTAATATCCAAGAAGGTGATTCTGTCATGAAATGGCTTGATGATCAACCTCCTTCTTCTGTGGTTTTCCTTTGCTTTGGGAGCATGGGAAGCTTTGAAGGGGAACAGGTGAAGGAGATTGCAAAAGCACTGGAGCATAGTGGACACCGGTTTTTGTGGTCACTGAGAAGGCCTTCGCCAAAAGGCTTCAGGGAATATCCAGGTGAGTATCAAGAACTAGAAGAGGTTTTACCAGAAGGGTTCTTGCAGAGCACAGCAGGTATCGGAAAGGTGATCGGATGGGCACCACAAGTGCAAGTATTGTCTCATCCTGCAGTTGGAGGCTTTGTGTCACATTGTGGATGGAATTCAACATTAGAAAGCGTCTTTTGTGGGGTTCCCATAGCTGCATGGCCAATGTATGCAGAACAGCAGATGAATGCCTTTGAGGCAGTGAAGGAATTAGGTATTGCAGTGGAGATTAAGATGGATTACAGAAGGGATTCCACCGTTATGGATCCAGTTATTGTTAAGGCAGATGAAATAGAAGATGGGATTAGGAAGCTCATGGAACCAGAGTGTGATATTAGAAAGAGGATTAAAGAACTGAAGGAGAAAAGCAGAAGTTCAATGATGGAAGGTGGCTCTTCATACACTTCCCTGGGATCCTTCATTCAGGATATTCATCTTATCCAATGAAAATGTCATCACGTCCCTAAGAAGAAAGAAGATTTTACAAATATAAATGGGATTTAACACTGAACCTAATTTCTGCTACAGATGCTGGCTAGTTAAGATTCAAGAATCTCCTGTGCGACCCTCAACTCAAAATTTAGTTGAAATATGCTAATTGGGTTTTGCAAAGATCAGACGCGAACCAAGCAATAAATCATCTACAGATACTATCATTGAAAAGGCAGGAAGTAAATGCAAATAGAATACAACGTCCAACTCATGAAAAGAACAAATATATCTCAATTGGAACGGACTCCACTGCAGAATATGTCATTAAAATTGCAGATTCGGTATCAGTATAAAATTTCCATGCTTGATTCACACATTTTCCCCACGTCTCGGACTGAATTTAATAGTAATGTGTTACATTTAAATGGCGCCATGTATACAAGGATCCAAATGTAACAGAATAAAAGTTACATATATATATATATGGGACAAAATAATTCTCCTGAACAGAACTAGGTTCTTCCATAGTATTTATCTAAAATGTGACGGCTATGGTATTGTTAGAATCACAAACTAAATCGGTGTAGCTGCCATATTGGAGTTTACCATACACCACATATCCAACTGTAGATTCCAGATATTGTTAGTTTAACCCCAAGGAGGATGTTGTTGATTAATATAAAAGTAGAATAAAGAAACACTTTCTTGTAAACCTCAGGTTAGTGCTTGATAGCAACAGCTTTTGACAAAGAAACATGAATCCGCAGTCAACCTTCAAATGCATTGTACAAGGTGTTATCTCTTCCGGTTGTCAAGTTTTACAGTTTGTATAAGAGCCACATAACACATCTACGAGTTTCATCTTCCCCGTGTATTAAGGAGGCTAGTCTTTAACAACTTTATTCATACACTCTCTTCCTCTTCAAAAGGGTTGGAAATATAGCCACAGATCCAATGAGGAAAAGAACAGATAGTGTTTTGAAGTCATATAAATCTTTCACTGACTTCAGATCTCCAAGTGCAAGGCCAGCCTGAACGTAACAAAAGGAAAAAAGAAACAGGCAGAGATTAAGGAAGGAAAACAAATAAACTAATTAATGGTGTCCACAGGAATGTTAAATGTTGCACACTTGAAAAATAAAATGCTAGGATATTCCTTCTAGCAGGTTTTCATAGATAGATCCTCTTGTAAGAACAGCGATAAAGCAATTCCAACAGTATTTATCAACCCATACCAGTTTTAGGACTCCAGCATAAAATATTGCTACCCACAATGCTCATAAACTTCAAAAATCAGATCCCTGTGCCCACGTTTCTCTACCATAGTTCATTGTTAGCTTTTAAGTATCAATTTACATCTCTAGGAAAAGGAAACACTTGAATAGCTAGCTACTCTGTACCTTAATACGTTAAAATAGAAGTCCAGCTCAGGCTCCTTAAAGGGATCCTAAGCATGTTGGTTCTCGTGGCCCAATGGCTATAACAGAAACTTCACAATAGTTTCTCAAGTTTCCTAATGTAGTCGAATAAAAGCTGGGGTACTCCAGTGGCTGATAATAGGCAAAGCTGAATGCCCAACTTCTTACACGAACTTTTATTTAATCCTTTCCATCCATGTGAAGACATTTATAAAACAAATGACAATCCTAGTTTAGAACAAACAAAGGAAGGGGTCCAGTGTCTCCACTTAGATATAATTATTGTATTTCAACAGTTAAATTCAGTTTCAGATGAAAATGCAATAAATTAATGGCACCAACCACTTGCTAACAGAAAAATATTAACACTTGAGATTTTTCCCATTTCATCAATTGAGAATAAAAATGAACCAAGAATCCTAAAATCATTTGAAAAAATTAGATAAAAACATTTGTGAACACAAAGCATCAGGCATCCAACACTGAAATACAACTGAAATTTTAAACTGTAGCTTATATATACAGCCTCCATTAGCGATCAACCTTTTCAATGCTCTATTTAACAGCTATAACACTTAATTCACTTATCAGAGAAAGAAATAAAATATAGTGAAACTGTCACATTGGGTATGCCTATAGAATAGACATATACAAAAGCACATTGAAATCCAAAGGAAACCATAGCAAACAGGAAAGACTTAACAGTAATATAGAGGCAGGGATAATGCCTATAGAATAGACATAGACAAACGCACATTGAAATCCAAAGGAAACCATAGTAAACTGGAAAGACTTACTCTAACAGTAATATAGGAGGCAGGGATAAGGCCAATCACCGTGGCCAAAAAGAAGATATGAAATGGTATATCAACAATAGGTGATGCCAAATTGATAAAAAGGTTTGGCAAGGTTGGTGTTACTCTCAGAAATAGCATGTAATTGAGCAACCTGTCCCGGCGCTTGGCTATCTGAAGGCAACAGATGAAACAAAAAATCAATGGTGGAACAGAAGAGAGCAATAAAATAGATATAGCAGATTCACAAAAATCCAGTTCAATACCTCTGCCTGGAAAAATCTTAATTTGTCTGGCCACAGCCAATTTACTATGGGCCTGCCAATTAGCTTAGACAGGAAGAAACAGGATGATGCACCGGCAGTAGCATTAAAAACAACCAAGACGAGGCCTCTGATAACACCAAAAAGTGCTCCAGCAAGTAAGGACATGAAAATAGTCCCTGGGATCATAAACGTCTGCATGAATATGTATGTTGAACAATAACCCAGAATGAACTTTGCTGGGTAAATGTTTGCATATGTTGCAAGATGCTCTCTGTGATAAAATAAAATACAAGAATTATGTTAGAAATAAAATAAAAGACACAGTGACCTAAAGCAAGTGTAACAAAAGGAAAAAATATCAACAATTAACTCAGATGCAACATACTTCAGCCCAATAGAATGTCATATTCAATGGAAAGAAAAGGAATCCCAAGATTAACTGATTATTGAGATTGTCAATAACAGAACATCTCAAGTGGCTGGGCCCAAAACTAACCAAGTTGAAGTAAGAGAATTTTGGGACAAAGTTAATATGTCCAAACACCTTGACATTAGGTTCAATTTTCTGAGGACCCATACATCCAAAAAAAAAGGAGTTCACTCATCTTTCAACAACTACACTAGTCTGTTAATTTTGCACATGGTTCTTATGATGAATTCAACTACCAAGAACAAGAAAGAGTTTTAAGCATTTCCTTTTGTACTCTAACAAGCTTCTGATAAAGCTAAAATCAAAAGAAAAGAATAATACTAATAATATTATGGTTTCAAAGCATATACATGTTCTCCTATTATTGGCTTTGGCTCACCAGTTTTCTCCGATATTTGTACATCCATAAGCTGCATATAGGTATGCAGCAAATGTCTAATCAACAAGTGGAGATAAAAAATAACTCAACCGAAAAAATGACTAACATTTCACATGCCTCAGCATAAGTTGTGTTGTAGTTACTAAAGAGCAAGTCAAAAACCCAGATCAGCTAACTTAAACTTTAATAATTTATAGGCATTTCAAGTGCCAGCACCATAGCACAGCTTTTCACATAACAATAACATGTAAAGAACACAATCAAGAAAGCAAAGTTATGAAGAAAAGAAAGAGAGTAACAAACTATTACAAACTCAGTTGAAGAGAAAAAAAGAGACTAAAAATAAAATTTCTAAGCTAAGTTCAAAGATTTGATCCATAAAAGATCTCAAAAAGATAAAGAACCCTACTTAAGAATCCGAAGATCCGATAGAGTCCGAGGGAACTTAAGCTTGCTATAGTCAGCAGCAGGCATTGTCAAGTAAATACAGAGCAATCCAACAGAAAACACCATAAACACCCCCATCCCAACCGCTACCTCCCAACGCGACAAGGGAAACTTCAAGCCATCCGCTACCTTCCCCTTCTTACCCGTAGGAGAGTCCCCCACCAAATCATAAACCCCCAAAATCTTCTCCTCATCCTTCAATCTCCCAATCCCTACACTAACACTTCCGCTAACAGCGTCCACCGCCCCTGTCCTCGGAGCCGCCATCGATGCAGATAACGATCTGTATAACAAAACACCACCACTTGGAATCTTAGGTTTCATCTATGGATTAAAAAAACAAAATTGGGTCAAATTTCTAGCTGACCACAATGCCATCCAGGGATCAACAACCACCTTGATCCGAGAAGATGAAATCAAAATCCCCAAATTCCTCCTAAGATTAAGTTGATTCTGGGATTAGATCCCAAAATGGTTGGTGCACATGAAAATTGGATACAAATGCAGGAATTCAACTAAAATACTAAAAGAAAAAAAAATCAAAAATCAAGAATTGGAGATTGAGGGAATGGGATGAATTGGGGATTTTTCTTTCTTTCTTTTTTTTTATAGAACCCTAATTTGGCATTTCGGGTATCGTATATTATAGTGGTTCCAGGCCGGGAGATGGAGGTCAATGGTGGGGGCGCGCAAAGGGAAATGGAAGGAGAGAAGAAGAGAAAAGAGTTAGGAAGAGGAGGAAAGAAGAGAAGACACACCCTACTGTGTTTTTGGGGTTTGAAAAGAACAAAAGCATGACGCGTTTTTCAAGGAGGCTAAGATAGAGGTCTACTTTGCATGTGTCCATTTAATGCTAACTTCGTACCATTGGATGAACTGCATCACCGCTTCCCACTTACCAAAAATACACAATAATGAGACATAATGAAAATTTTTAGGGTAGTGCTATTTGGCCAAAATTTTTTGACCAAAATTTGTCCAAAATCAATTACAATGTCATAAATGCCCTTTATAGTAAATTGGTCCAAAAAAAATTTTTGTTCCTTTTTAGTCTTTTCATCATACCAAAATATTCAAAATACCCCTATTTGGTCATTTTGGTAGCATTCATTTTGGCCAAATGGCTTTTTCCAAATTTTTAAAAAAGACAACGACACAAATTAATGTAACCTTAATTTAAGACATAAATTCTTTTAAAAATAAAAATAAAAAATTTAATTACTAGTGCAAAATGACTTTATAAGAGTCTTTCTTTTATCTAATTATATAAATAGTTTTCTAATTATCAATTTATTTATTATTTTTTTATTATGATTTTAAATTTTTTATAATATATTAATCCATGTTACAAATGTAAAAATTTTAATACATAAATCTAAAAGATTAAGTATTCCTATAATTTAGATTATCTTTTTAAAATTTAGTATATAAAATTTATTAAAAATTATAATTAAAGAGTATATATAAGATTTTTATTAATATTTTATTATTATAATAAGAAATGACAAGTAAATATGTAATTAAAGATCCGGAGCTCTTTATTAATTAATTTATTTATTTATTATAAAGGAAAAAAATGTAATCATTAAGAAGAGAGAAAATGAGTATTTTAAACATAAACAAAGTCAAATTTAAAATTTTTTAATCTATACAAAATGACAAATAAATTCTTATATTGTAAAACAAAAATAGTGTTAAATGTAATTATATCACATCAAAATTTTGTATTTTTTCTTTCATTAATAATTATATTTTTTTACAAATAAAAAAAATACTTAAGTGTAAGAATAAGAAAAATTATAATTATAAAATTACTTATATTATAAAACAATTAAAACATTAACTACTTAAATAAAGTACTTACTTCGTTACTAAATATAAATCGTTAATTGTTATTTGAAAAAATTAAGATAATATTTTTTATTAAAATGTCCCTATTTATATGTTAATAATCTAATAATAATATTTAAAGAAAAAATATGAAAAAAAAGGTAATATAATAAAAGGTAAGTAAAAAATACTTAATAAATAAATATATATATATATATATATATTTATATGAAGGATGGGATGTGGATTTTGTTTTGTAATAGGTTTGTGCATTTAAGAAATAATTTATGGGTGTGTAAAGCAAGTTTGGGCTCTTATAGTGGAAGCCATCAGTTGCCCACAATATATATATATATATATATATATATATATATATAAATACTATTATGGGAAACGGGGCTCAAATTATTTTTAAGATTCAGTTAAGTTTCTAACTGTCAAAGTTAACGGTCAATTATCCTTTTTTAAAAAAATAATAATAATAATAATAATTAATCAAGCCTCCCTAGGGTTTAATTTATCTTTTTAAGATTTAGTTTATAAAATATTTTTTTTAAAAAAAAAAATTTATAGAACAATTTATTTTTTCTAAAAAAAAAAGGACAGTTGACTATTAACTTTGACAATCAGATATTTAACAGAAATTCAAATTAATTATATATATTTATAAAGATAACATAACCGAAAAAGGAATACTTTATTTTCTTTGGTGGGAAGCAAAAAGATGCCTTCTGAGATTGGGGGATTTATTTATGGGATCAATTTGGAGTATTCCATTTGATTCCACCGAACACAACATCGGCTGATGTTCTTGTCACCTGTCAGGACCAAATTGAATTAGTCCATTCCACTCCATACAATGCTTTGCTTGGGGTATTAGTCCAATGGCTTTTGTGTCAGATTTAAACATATGACTAAGACACAATTAATTTGTCATAATTGTCAAAATTCCAACCTAAATATTGCTCCTCTCTTCATCCAAAGAGTATTTTAATCACTATTTTAGTCCTTATTCTTTTATATCTTTACAATATAAGTCATCTTATGTTTTTTTTTTTAATTTTTAAATCTATTATCTTTTTTATTCAAATCAATTAAATCCTTACCCTCAATATTTATTGGATCAGACCGGCCGGTCAGACCGAGAACCGATCATCAAACTGGTTCATAAGGTGTTATTGGATCTTTTTTATAAAAATCGTTCTTTAAGTGAAAAACCGGATTGGACTGATTGGTCTGAAGCTGAACTGACTGATTTTTTAAAAAATACAAATTGGGGCTAAAATTATTCCAAATTTCAATAACAAAATTAAAAATATTTTAATAACAAATCATTCTTCAATCAAATTATAAATTTTCTCATTTAGTTATTACAAAATGAAAGAAATTTACTCAAAATATACATCATTATTAAATATTATTTAATAAATAAAATATTTTATAATCTTCAAATTTTACCCACATTAAAAATTATCATATTTAAAGCACTATAAAATAAAACCTTTTATTACTAATTATAAAAAAAATATTAATATCATAAATGTAAAATTTATTTGAATATTATTGTATTATGAAATGATTATATCTTAAATTATTAATAAAAAAAATTTATCTATAAGAAATATATTTTTTATTATAATATTATCAGTTTAATTACGATTCAATTACGGTTGAACCATTGAACCCTAAACCACTAACTTTTAAGGCTTGATGTTTGGTCCGATTTTTAAAACATTGCTTAACCTTTTATTGTGACATTTAAAATCCTTAATCATTTTTTCTTTGGAAAATAAGTTTTCGATCTTTTTACGGTTGTCTAACAAAGTCTTTCTTGCTTGAAAAAATAATTTTCAGGCTACATAATTCATCGGACATTCCTTTTGTCAAATATATTAGTGGTAGAGATGTCATTTCACTATTCCTTCCATTCTTTTTTTTTATTATTATTATTGATAAAAATAAAAACAAAGTAATGATGATGAAAAACTCTAAAAGTGTAAAAGCCTAAAATCAACATAATAGAGTCTTCAAATTAGGGTTTTGATTCAATTTTTTATACCCCTCTTAATTGTCTAGAAAATCATAATCTTCATCGAATTCGTAAACTCGTTCGATAAAATTGATAACGGAGTAGGATTCTAAGGAGGACTACAAATTTGAGTAACTACAGGAAACAAATCCCCTATTCAAATTCATCCATGATGTTTAAATCATTATTGCTTACCCATAGTAGCAAATTATGTTTTGGTATTCACATACCCTCCTACTCCAATAAAATGACCATTTGCACTAGATCGGGAAGTACCATTATCATTTTTTTGAATTGCCCATAAGCTTTGTATTCTTACTCTTCAATTTGGTGTTCAACCCACAAATTGATTGTTACTGTACAATGCAGGATTTCCTCAAATATCTACTTACTTTCATCTTCTTGATGTGCCTATAAACCTTGCATTCTTACTCTTCAATTTGATATTTAGTCCACAAATTGATTGCTATTATGCAATCCAAGATTTTCTCAAATCTTTGCTTGCTTTCATCTTCTGAAATTATTATTATTATTTTTTTTAAGAAAGGTAGGAATAGTAAAATGACGTCTTTACGCCCAATATAATTAACTAAAGCAATGTCTGGTGAATCATTTTACCTGAATTTTTTTTTCAAGTAAGAAGGACATTTTTAGACATAAGTAAAATGATTTGGGAATATTTTTTTCCAAAGGAAAAATAATAAAGGATTTTAAATGTCACAATAAAACTTTAGAGATTTAGTTGGTTTAAATAAAAAAGATAATGGATTTAAAAGTCTAAAAAAAACTAAATAGGACTTACATGGCTAAAGTATAAAAGAACATAGACTAAATTGATGATTTACTCTCATCAAAATATAGGTTGTTTAAAGTTTCTATACAAGTATTAAAGATAATAAAAAAAAAAATGCATTGATTTAGTTAACAAAAAAACAAAACAAAACAAATCAAAGAAGAAGAAAAGATTATGATCAAACTCCTTAGACGATTGGAGTAAATAAAAAACAAAACAAAGAAGAAGAAAAGATTATGATCAAACTCCTCAGACGATTGGAGTAAATAAAACTCAAGGTGTAAAAATAGAAAAAAAAAATAAGTATTCATCAAATTTTGTAAAATTACTTATTTAATATAAAACAAATTTGAATACTTAAAGGGACTTATATTATGGATGGAAAGGAAGGAGTAATATAAATAAAAGTACATAATCTATAGCTTAGTCAGTAAATATCACCATTTGGAGGTCACATTATTTAAGAAATCTCTAAGTTATATAAATATATATATATATATATTTACAGTGAAAAGGACTACGATGTGATTTTACAAATATTAATTACTTCTTCCGCCTGCGAATGAATGTCTCATTTTAACTTACATGTATTTTAAAAAAATAGTTTTACTTAGTTCATTTTTAAGTTGCAATAACCATTTTCTTAGTCAATTTTATTTAATTTTTTTTATAAAACGTGTTCGAGCAAGAATGACTCATGCACCTCGACCATACACTAATAACTGCAATTACAATTTTCTTGTTAAATTTTATTTAATTTAAAAAACGAGACATTTATTTTCGAACGGGTCAAAGTGAAAAATGGTCTCAATTGTAGATCTAGGGAGTATTTCATTTTGTAAGTTCAAGTTTGTCTTAGAAAATGATCCTAAAAAAAAAGATACTGAATGGATTCAGTGAGATAACGATACAACTGGAAAAAAAGAAAAGAAAATTGCTATTTTTTAAAGAATTTTTTTCATAGATTAGGTTTTTTTACTTTTTTTTTTTTTTTTGGGGTAGTCTTCATCCAATTACAATATAAGAAAAAAAATTTGATCCTTTAATATTTAGGTGAATCTAATCCATGTAAATTTCTTTTCATATACTCTATTCTTAATTCGAATTTATTTATTGCCAAGAAAAAGACAAAATCCTCATTTTCGTCATATAACAATTTTCATTTAGTTGTGTAAATTCATAACTTTTTTGGATCCTACAATATTTTTCTTGTGACCAAATAGATCCTTTTTGCTTTTTTTTTTTATTTTTTCAGGTGAAGTAAACTATTTTTTTTAATTATTTTTTTTTAATCCCTAAGGATATTTTAGTCTAACCACTTATAATTGATTTAAATTTTAAAAAAAATCCAACAACATCTTCATTTACACCTAATTGTGATCAACACATTTTTATTATAATTAAGGTATAAAAGAAAATGGGACCGGTGATTTTTTTAATTTAAATAAATTAGAAGAGATTATTAATATACCTTTAGGGATTGGAAAAAAATGTTTTATTTTTCCTTAAAAAACAAAAAATAAGCAAAAAGAACCTATTTTATCACATGAAAAATCTTGTAAGATTTTAAAAAATAAAATAAAACTAATTAAAAAATGTTATATGAGGAATATATATAATCAATAAACTATTTTTTTTAGAGGATGCAATACAAACGGAGCCATCTGAGCTTGTGCACCGCATAGGCCCAGATAATAAACAATAGCCTAAAAGCCCAATAAGTTTTATCCATCTCTTTCGGCCCTCCTAAAACGTTCGAGAATATACCTTTGAATTTGATCCCAATTTTAATCACTTATATATATATTTATCTTTTTAAAAGATAATTTATAAAATTTATTTATAAAAAATGTTTTAATTAAAGACCTTATTTTAAAAAATAATAAAATATTTTATTTAAATTTTAACTGTTAAAAACTTGATTGTGTACTCCATATCATTTATATATATACACACTCTCTTGTATAATGAGTCTGACAACTTTAATTTCCTTAAATATATATGATTACATAGTATATATATATATATATTACATTTCACAATGTTTCCGTCAATAAAGTTATCTCTCATTTTAAAAAGGACAAAAAAAAAATTTGATTGCCTTAAATTAAATTATAAAAGAAAAATATTCAAAAGGTATTTTAGGTATAAAGAATTTAATTTATTGTTCGTGCAAAATACTAAAAGACTTATGAAAATTGAAGGTCGTAATAAATTCTACTACATTAATTGGCCTAAGTCTTACTTGACCCTTTATATGAGATTATATATGGGGATATAATCTCCCAACTCCATACACCACATGAGTTATTGGAAAGGTGCACATAACTTTCATAATAATATTGTCTAAGGCCTTTAAGTGATGCTCTTACTATTTACTTTTACAAATCTTAAACATGAGACCTTTAATTATTTTTTAAAATATAATTTGTATATTATTATTATTTTTTAAAAAAAAAACTAAATACTAGGATAGTTGATCTCTTTAGATACAAGTGTTAAATTTTTATTGGCATAATAAAGAATTAGAAGATCTTGATCCATGTTATAAGTGGTGGATATCCAAGTAGGAAAAAAGTTTAAGAAAGTAAATACAAAGTCAACTTTAGATAAGAACCCTAAATTGAATGAAGAAACAAAAAGTGTTCTTGAATATAATTTTAACATAAACATGATACAATCAGCTATTTAAACAATGTAACTGGTTACAAAAATGCACAATTTTACAATAAAAGAAAAAAGGGGCCTTTTAAAGGCAAAAATTAGCAACATCGATCAATATATAAATTCAAATCCAGACTCGATTTTCTAAAGTTGTGAATCTCCCCCCCTCCAAAATCATCATACCACATGCCATTTCTTCTTCTTTGTCCACTGATCCACTACATGGTTGAGAATTAATGATATGACATTTCTTGGGGGCAACTTTTGTTAGAAAAGTAAGGCAATAGCTTCCAGTGGACAAACTAAATGGCTTTATTATTACTGTAAAATTTATCATGCATGTCTTTGAATCTTATCCATATATATTGTTGCATATATGGAAGTTCTATGTATATGGCTACAATTCAGTATTACTAAAGCATCCCAGAAACATTTCATCATGAGGCATTAATAATGGCTGATTATTTTGGGAAGCAAATGAATTATCAGATGGTTCCATGATCACTTGATGATCATGTGGCACCTGCAGAAGCTTATCAAAGATCCTCCACTCGTTGTATTGTACTGGATAATATTTTTCATCTTGATCATCAACAATGTGATCTTGATGATCAGCAGTAGTAGTAGTGCTGCTGGTGGTGGCCATAGAATTGTGTTCAAATCCTTCCTTTGTTGTTGTTGCCAAACTTGTTGAAATTGAAGGACTGTCAAGCTGTGGGAGGTCAATGAAACTAGCTTGACTAGAGATTATGAGGTCGTGGTCTGCAGCAAAGAGGACTTGCTGAAAATTTGTCCCTTCATTCATAATTGGATTAGGAGGGTATGATGGAGGCCGAAAATTAGCGTTTTCCGATCTGATGTAGTAAGCATTAGACCAAGATTCAAAACCCTGCTTGTGGCTTGGACTTGGCTTTTTGAATGCTCTACAAACAACCCATCCTTCTTCCTGCAAATTATGAATTATAGCGTACAAATTGACATTATTAAATAATAAAATTATACTAAATAAATATTTAAGGAAAAATGTTTTTGTAAGAGGGAGTTATAAAGAAAAAAGAAGATGCATAATGCAGAAATGTGAGACAAATTAAGGTGGAGGATAAACCATGCTTTGTTCCTTGGTGTGCATATATTCCAGTCAAATAATCATAATCCTCCCATCTCGGTGCTAGCATGCAAGTAAATTATTTTTTCAACGGTGCAGTAGATATTCTTGACCAAGGAAAAAGATGAATGCTTTGTAGAAAACTTTTAGAAAAGTCAATAATTTTCATGCTTCTAGAAAGCAGTTTTACTTTCTCCTTTTTAATCATCCAAATGTAATATATATATATATATATGAAAATACTATTTACTGCAATTAATATTCAAGTAAAATTGATATGTGTTATCGACATGGATGGATACATTGCATTCTCTCTTTCTATAAATATATAAAAAAGCATCTTTCTAGATTATAAGCATTGATAGGTTTTAATCTAGGCTAGTGTACCTGAGGAGGTCCATGTTCAGATGCTTGAAGGCGATATTCATGCATGATCCAATCAGTCTTCCTCCCGTTGGGTGCTCTTCCCTTGTAGAAAACTAGTGTCTTCCTCATCCCTATTATTTTTTCCTTTGAAATGACCGCCTTGTCCCTCCCTGTTGCCTTCCAAAATCCTGCAGCAGTGGCTCTGTTTGTTCGGGTACCCGTTGGGTACTTCCTGTCCTTGTGGCTGAAAAAATACCACTCGTTTTGTTCTTCATATCCTAATTTGCACCTATCTGAAAAAATTAATAATATATTATTAACCTTATTAATTAGAAAGATCAGAAAATTTTCATGAATTATTAATATCACTGAGAAATAAATATACCTTGAATGTCCCAAGGTTCCATTCGGTAGAGATCAATGTCAGTGATAACATCAAGATCGATCTTGAGGGAATTAACCTTCCGATTAAGGTAGTATCCCACCAGCTCTTCCTCAGTCGGGTGAAACCGAAATCCAGGAGGAACACATGACTCCATCTCCATAGCAAAAAAAATAGCTAGATCTTTAATAAATTTCCTGAGATTACAAGAATTCAGCTCATGTTATAGATATACATTATATGAGTTTGATTTCAAAGAAGATAAAAGACAAAAGAAAAAGAACGAAGCTCAGGCCTTGAGTTAATTTGTAAAAAGAGAAAATGCAAGAGTATAGAAAAGAGAAGGGCCTGGGTGCGGTGGCTGTTTTCTTGAAGATATTTTTGGCACTTTGTTGTTAGAATATTAAAAAGTAGACTTGGGGAGACGCAAAAATAGACAGTGTGTTTATCACACAACTTTGTTGTCTTGTGCAAAATGCATTACTTGTAATGATTCACATCCATTCGTGAACACAGGGCCGGTGGTAATGATCATCATCATCTATCTATATCAGTATATCTTTCCATCTCATGACCCCCCAAGAACACTGTGATTAGGGGAGGAAGTGGAAGACCATTAATTAGTGGTGACCCACCAAAGAAACATAGAGAGATTTCATTCTAAAAACCTAGCTAGCCAATGGCCTTAGTTGCATGTAGTTAGGCAAAGTATATTCATGAACACTAAACTTATAGAGAGAGCCGCAAAAATAGACTTCATTCACACATATGTTGTTACATTTCTTTGAGTGCATTCCACTCCAAATACTGCTCTCTCTCAGTATTGTTTTCGACTGTAGAAAACGTTGTTGCACCAAACCCACACGCCGTCCGGATTATACCGATTTTTTTTTCTAAAAACCGACTACTTCTGATCATCCTCTTCTCATTTTCTTACCCAAAAAAAACATTGAGGGCTAGCTAGCTCTATGCAGCATACAGAGATGCAAAAAAACCTACTCAGACATATTCCTATGGCTTGGGCAGAATCAGGGCTCTCCGTAACACATTTGAAACAAAGAGCTAATTTGATTGTGTGATGGCAAAACAAAATTTTATGGAGAAGAACAGGCATATTTATTTTCTAACTCATTGACATGCACGTACTACTAACCAGGGAAAAGGTCTGACCTTAATTTGTCATCTTCTTGCAACAAAAACAGATAAGAGAGATGGAGATGGAGAGACTTTTAGAGAGAGTTGGGAGTGAGGGCTTTTATGACTGTTATAGATCATATATTGGTGAGATCAGATCAGAGAGAATGAGTTAGCGAGAGTTGTTGAATTTGAATGTGTTGTTGTTGGTAAGACTGCTATAAATATATATATATGATGAAGATAAGCAAAGTACATATTTATATATAGAAACCGCAAGAAAAGATGATAGATATGGTTATCAATCACTCTCTCTCTCTCTCTAGATATATATATATATATATACATATATATATATATATTATATTTACTCTATCGAAAAATTGATTATTTCTATTCTAATTAGATTATTCAGATAATTAAATATCTCATTTTTAAAATTAATATTATTGAATTATAAATGAATTAATTCAAACTTTAAAATAAATTATTCAAATTAAAATAAAACATTTAATTGTTAAAGCATAATATGATGTGATCCGAAATGAATGGTTAGCAAAGGTGGTCGAATTACTTTTATGTATTCATGTAGTTAACATATAATTAATTTCATGTGAATTATAAGTTGAAGAAACCAAAAATGGTATGATGAGTTCCATTATCCACCTTAATATTACTCATTATATAATATATAGAAATTCTATAATAAACACTATTGTTCATGTAATAGTAGGTATGTGTTAGTATGTCTAGGATTTATTTTATTTTTTTAATATTTTATAGTTTCTAAAATATATTAAAAGAATAATTTATTTAAAAGAAATCATTCATTCAAATTTTAACGGTTATTCATTATAACTTGAATAACTGTATCATTATAATATTTTTTTGTATATATATATATATATATATATATTAATAAAGGTATAAATTATAAGAGGAATGGAATTTCGCAAAGGTTGATTGTTATTGATTACGCGTGGGGTGGCAGATAGGTGAAAGGTTTGTTTGGACGGCGTGACAACAAAAATTTCACGCCAACTTCCACCGTTACATTACATTGTACCCTAAGATTAAAAAGCCTTTCTTCTTTTTCTTCTTCCTCCCATCATATTATTGCTATATACAATGCATACTAAAAATAACATATATATCAATATGTCAAATCCAGTTCCAGTATTTCCATTAGCAAAGAACCAATCAAACAACACGTATTTGTTTTTAGGTTTGCTGTTGCGGTATCATTTTACTTATCTTTCCTTTCCCACAATCCAGTAACTCTTGTCTGTTCGGTGCGCCGCCCTCGTACCTCTGCCAAGTGGAGGCACATCAGAAACTTCAACCTGTCCGCATCGCAGGAACTAATCATTCCTTTTCTTTTGTTTTGGCTTTCAGGTCCAACAAATTCAAAGTAAAACCTGCTTCTGTTTTCCATGTGTGTCGTTTATTATTTTTTTGGAAAAATAATAATTTAAATGCATAACTTATTTACTATTCATTCACAATATTTATAAACTTTATTTTAATCTATTTATATATAATAACTTTATTTATATTTATTATACTAAATCAAGTTATTTTTCTTATAAAAAAATTATATGTTTATTATTTGAGGGTAAAATAACCTTTATAAAGTCTATTATAAATGAATCGTAAATAATTCACGTACATAAATAGTTATTTTTCCTATTTTTTTTGTTGTTCTTGTGGTGCATGTCGTTTTTATGTTTTCAAGAAGATAGAAGAAACCAGTCACGTTTTATTAGTTTGGTGTTAAATAACTATTAACGTCATAAAAATCTTGAATTAAAAAGAAGAAAAAAAAAAGAAATTGAGGTAATTAATTAAAGATCAATAAGTTAGCCAAGAGGACATCAATCAAGTAACGGCAGGCTTGCTACAAGGGGAAGGGGAAGGAGGCTTTGAGTTATCGAGATCAATCAGATCATGACGATACAACTCTGATATTTTATTATTGTCCAAATAATTTCCA
Organism: Echites panduratus; assembly: GCA_035221335.1. Taxonomy (NCBI): domain Eukaryota; kingdom Viridiplantae; phylum Streptophyta; class Magnoliopsida; order Gentianales; family Apocynaceae; genus Echites; species Echites panduratus. Next base: position 801,410 of record JAWZTD010000004.1, on the reverse strand, counting down.
TTGTTTTCTGATTTATTTCTTGGTATTATAACAAAAAAAAAAAAAAATGGAAGAAGAAAAATGACTACAGTGTATGATTTGGCAATTGGCATTAATAAATAAGTATTACTTTTGGCAACAAAATTATACTAATATTTTTATAATATAATAACTACATGGGTTGAGGATCCCCCTGCTTTGTAAGGCTGGAGTAGACTCCAAGAGAAGGACACAGACACCATTGCCAACAGCTTTTTGTTTCCGAAATTAATTAATTAAATTAAATTAAATAATTATATGAGGCTATGTTTGGACCACACAATGGAAGACTCTGGGAAGAAAAAAAAAAAGATTAAATAAAAAAATAAGAATTTTTGAGCCAGGTAAGAAACCACTATATCAGGAATTAGACAATCATACTAATTAATTTACACAAATAGGAAATATAGCCGTTGCAGATTCAAATAAAATATATTTAATTATAATAAGTAACTTGAGGTTCAAAATAATACTATCATTGATGAATTGAACTCATACGTACTCACGTCCAACTTAATTATCCAAACCGTAATGCAAGATTAAGGAGAAGTTGAGAAGTACTTACCAATAAAATTAAATTATATATTAAAATTTTAGTTGTAAAATCATTGTTAATAATAGGAAATAAACCTATGCCTAGTAAATATAATCATGGTTGATCATCACTAGCTAGAGTTGCAATATTATTTAATTTGCCTGCCCACAACCACAAATTAATTACCCTTTGTTAATTAGACCCACAAATTATTTAGTTTTCTTCTTTCCAAAACTTTCAAAGATTAGATTTGGATATCAAGAATTACAATCCGATAGGATAAACAGTAATTATGGCATGGTCCATATAAGATTATGGTCTCCAATTAATACTATTTTCTTCATATATATATATATATATATATATAGTATTAACCAAATGACTAAGTGGCCATTTGTCTTGAGGGAAATATAATTATTCAAGTAATTCATTGGAAATTGGATATGGTCGGAAAGTTTTTAACTTTGTCTTAATTAGGGTCGTCCCTTATAAGTGTGCCTTTTGCCTAAATTTTTAGTACTACTTTCTTAATTCTTATTCTTACCGAAAGTTACTCAACTTGTCTTCCTATATATAGTCAACATTCTTCAAATTAACTGTACGGACTTCACCATTTTATGTACTGTTTGTTTGAATGGAGAGATTCACTAGCTATATATGATGCAGGAGAGATGAATATTATTACTTCCACTCAATCAATCCGAAATTGGACTTCTATACTTTATGTTATATATATATATATATATATATATATATATAAATTCAGGAATAATTTTAAATTTAATGTAAGTTATTATCAAATCATTGACAAAGTCGTCGAAGGTTAGTGAATTTACGTGAGAAATTAACAAAGTCGAATTTTGATATAATTTTTCATATGCAGATGAAATAGCATAAAATGGGACCCAAATGCCATATGAACCTAATCTTGAAAAATCATTACAATCTAACGCGATCTACCGACTGCCCTTTATAACATAATATATATTTCTTAAATTAATACTTGGTTTTCAACAAACTGCTAATAAAAATTTTGTACAATCGTTTTCTTTCCTATTATTATTATTATTATT
>JAWZTD010000004.1:785217-796232 GCA_035221335.1 Echites panduratus | reverse complement strand
TTTGTTTGTTTGTTTGTTTGTTGTACTTCTTGTTCATCATAATTTAATAACAACTTAGGACAATGGTCATCTTTTGAGGTTGTAATATTTAAGACCAGATATGATCCACCTTAGAAATGTGTTGTGCCCACAAAAATGAATTTACCTCGGTCATCTAATTTAGAAATCACCATGTTAATTGAACATATGTGTCATGGTTATAAGTGATATTCTTGAAGTTTAATATCAGAAGAAAAGGAAACACACACCAGATATGAACAATCATTTCTTCTTTCCTCGCTGGAGGGGGCTTTTGGTGATTCATTATATATGCAGGTTTTCTTTTCCGTGTGTATTTTAAATTTCTGCTATTGGCTATTGCTTAGATTGGAAGGGGAACGATGGATGCAGGTCATGATCATATGGTGGAAAGGTGACACTTTCATATGATTGCTACATTTCAAGCCAATACCACAGCAACTTCCTTAGTTCTTGCACTATTTTTGGGAACAAGAAGCTTTGATTCATACTCCTAAGCCTAAAAATAGAACTAGGCTTGATGACTAATTCTGTTTCTTTCTCTGTTTTCTTTTCATATTATATATATAAATCCTTCTTTAAATTTGACTACATATTTAAATTCTCTATGTATCTTAAAAGAACAATACTTGTACCACTTTTTTTCCCCCCAACTTATTAAGTTTAAAATCCTAAATCAAATTCAAAATTAGTGTGCTCTGAAATGTTCTGTACAAGTAAGAGGTGCCTTGAAAAAGCTAAAACCAACACAAACCAAAAATAAGAAAACAATTACCAGGAAAATGAAGTTTCATATTTTACAATTGATATTTTAAGGAAACACAAAGAGAAGAAAGCATGCTTGAATTAAAATGCAAGAAGAAAATGTACAAGTAACATATGTTATCAAGGCAAAATTCTCAGCCAGTATTAATTGATCCGATATCAATAAATAATGATCTCTAAGCTCAATCAATTTGCAAAGACATTAGTTCTTTTTAATAAAGAAAGGAGAGGTTCACAATGTTTCCCTTTCTATTACTCTACCTTAGATTATTTAATAAGAAAAGTTCATAGAGAAAACAATTATTTTCATATTGAGTAATACCATGGCACCCACAATTGCTGCTGTCCAGGAGCTAAGTAAACTTTAACATATATATATATATATATATATATTTATTTATCATGTCTCATCAGAGAGTCTAGGGTTTAGTATCCTTAAAAAAGAAGAATCTAGGGTTAATTAACTTTACCAGCCCCAGTATTGAACTTACCGCTGCAATATCTAGGAATTACCTGGCAAATAGGGATCAAATGGCTCTTCAACCTATCATGAGTAGGGTGCTTTCTGTACTAGTGCTTCAGCTTGAGCAGTCTGATATAATGAAGAAGAGATAATGCATCATTAATATGAGTATTGACAAATTCACTAAAACATAAAAGGCCAAGCCCTGTGAGGATAATTGATAAAAATGGCATCATTGTCATAAATCCCCAAGTCAATATTGTTCCATTCCAGGAGTCATGTGCAGCTGCTAGATAATAATACACTGAATACTGCATGAAGATAGTGTACGATTAGATGAATTGCATAAATTCAGACAACTTAAGGGATTTTAAGGTTAATACTAACCCCTGAACCATTGAATTCCACTGCAAGGATGTATTAAAGCAACTGCTTTAGTATTGGGGTCAGGTGGAACAATTACAGTGTGCTACTACAAGATGTCAACCTCAGTAAGTGTAGAAGAATTGGCAGGATTCTCATCAACTACAGTTTTGGCAAATATAGGTACTAATATTTAGGATAAAAGAAGTAAAAAGCATAGTAATCAGGATACAGAAACTGGGATTGAAACTATGATTAGTGATACATGTATACAAAAAAGTACAGTTAAGCAGATTCAGAAATGGACCTCTGAATACCGGATTTACAGTAAAGCCACAGTGGGAAAAGACCATCAAGAGATTGAGCATACGAGTTGATTCTCTACCCATAATCTACAGGAAGTTTCTCTGAAAGGATCCAGAAGAAAATCTAGAAGATAGACCCTTGCCCATGTTTTCAGGGTCAAGATTGACACTTTGTCTACCGGCTGTCAAATCCTTTTCACGGTCCCAAGGTTTCCATGGGTGCTTTCCCTCCCATTCTTCTTTCACTGACTCCTGCTTAGATTTTTTCTTAGAGCGTTTCTGCACAGATTCCTGGTGTTTCTCTACCAATGTCTTTGACCGCTTTGCCTTGTTATACTGGTCAACCAGTTCAGCATCTGCATTTGATTGTTTCTTTTCTGGTTCATTTGAAGCAAGTGCGGCAGCCTCATTATAAGCTTCCAAATAGCTGCATAAAACATTTTAATCTCAGTATTCCAGATATCGATGACAAACAGCTCAAGGTAAAAAGTCAATTACTGTACATACTTCATTTTTGCTTTCTGCGCTCTCTCGGATGGAGTATCAGTCCACACACTAGTATCCCCACGCCCTTCTTTAGAGCTTTTGCTGAACCTTGTTGATTGCATGGTCATGCCAGGCTAAGAAATAGAAAATAATAAGAGATTAACTTCTAAAATAGGAATCTGCAAGTTTTTGCCAACAGAATCGTCTTCTGAGCTTATCAATTATAAAGTAACTAAGCTTTACTCATCAGGTGAAATTATGCATGATTCTCCGTATTAAATATACTCAAAATCTTCAGATGATCTTGATTATGGTCAAGAAAATTCTCATAGAAGTTCCACATAATTAATGATTATATATCATTTTTTTCAAAATAGATCTCTATTGAACCTTCTCAGTTGGAGCAAAGTTCTGGAAACAAAATATAAAAGAAATATGAGAAGGTCTCCTTTCTTTATGCTAGTTAAGCGTTATCTTTAAAAAAAAGAAGAAAATCAAATTTATGAGTTAAAGGTCCCTACTTTTCTTTCAGGGGGTAGTGTTGTCATCCATTCGTCTCTTTTCGGTTGGACTTTCACATCTGTCGCCGCCAAAAGTTCATCATCGCCCTGAATGGATATACCTGCATTTTAAAGAGCTTTTCAGCTTTCACACAAAGAGATTCCTCATTGAACATGACATTCATGCAATACTAACAATTGCACAAAAACAAAGAACCAAAATAGCTTTTATGAGAAGTGAGTTTTTTAGTGTATGGTTTTGCATTTTCAAATCCAGAAGCTCACAAAACACCTGAACCGGATATCAACATTGTGAAAGGCTTTTAGCAATCAGATAACAAAAGACTAATCAGACGAAGAAAGTTAAAATTTTCCTTTGATTGAAGGCGGGGTCCATGGTTTGATGTCTCAGGAAAATGGTAGACCTAGTGCATAAAAGAGATCTGAATTCTTATGTGACAAATAGGAAAGTACATCTGTTTGGAGGACCTACTACATTTGTTGGAAAGAAGCTAAATAAGATTATATATCTGATTAAAAAGGATGATTCTAGTGAATCTTTCTCCAACTTCTTTATCTTTGAAATAAATGCCCCATGGTGGGTTTAACAATTCTGGCAGCTTTGAAACCTAGGAAGAAAAGTTGAGCTATTTCTGGAAAGGTGCCAAAAACAGGCGGGTTAACAAAATAATAGAATGCCATAGAAGATTAGAGCACATGCTAACCGAGAAGAAACACACGGTGATTTCTTGGTGAATACTTGACTTCCACAGTATCCAATATTTCGGTGCGATGTAACTTTCTTTGGGGAAATATTTCAGTGAAACAAAGCTCATCACTAAATCACTGTAGCACATTACCCATATATTCAGAATTTTGGAAAATTACTTTTTGCTTTTTTGATAAATCTTTTCTCTTCAACTTTAGCAGGTGTAAATTTTTCACCAATTTTCTGCACCAATATGTTTAGGAAAATATCCAAAATAGGATCAATTTATAGTTCTGAACTTGACCCGAAATGGATTTTGGTTATGGTAGATCTCAAATTAAACAACAAAATTGGACATTTCTTAACAATAGCATAATAGAATAAGTTGTCACCACTCTCTCCAGTTATCAGGAGAAAGAGAAAGGAGCATAATATTTCTAAATGGAATCTTGTTATGCTTTTTCTCTAAAGCTAAAACCAGCACAATCCTAGACAGTAAATTGGTCTTGAGTTACATCCTAATACAGAATAATAATTGCATAATATGCTTGGTTTTGCTTGATTATCAGTGTGTAGAGTGTTATAGTGGCAGCATCAGGTGAGAGGATCAGAAGGGCAAAAAGAGTAAATGTGTTGACAGCTATGAACAAAAAAATCACATAAATTTAGCAGAGAATGCTCATCACCTTGCAGACGCCTCCATTGTGCAGCCTCTCGCATTGCTTTCAACTCTGCCTGCCAAGATCAAATAAATTGGTTAATATTACAACAACCAGGATCAACAGCTTATCTGGCTATGCACATGAAAAAGATGTACCTTAAATTCCTCTTGTTCCTCTTTTTGCTTTATCTTTTCGTCTAATACTTTCCGCTACAGAGGAGCAACGACGCAAAAAATAATAAAATCAGTTACTAAAACAACATAGAATTTGATCCAGTGATATACAATTGAGCAAGGCATGGTAAGAAGAGTAGGTGCTACTGTCACTAAACAATACCGGCAACACGAATCATGATTTTATATGCAGAAAAATTCTCTTACTAGTGCACAATTACAAAATCCAGGACTTTGATAGGTATCAAATAAAAAAAAACTTATTAAAATGAACAAATTGACAGTAGAAAAAAAAAAAAAAAAAAAACAGCAACACAATTGTCAATAGCCATTTAAATGAAGATAGCAGCAAGGACAGGGTCATAAAAGTAGGTGCCATTGTCAATAAACAACAAGGGCAAAACGATACATGATTTTCTAAGTAGCAGAATTCTCTTACTGTTGAGTGAGGAAATTCATAATCCAGGATTTCGACAGGTGAGTAACAAATAAAAAAAATATTATTAATACAAAAAATTGACAAAATTGAACTAGATGACAGTAAAGTCGGAACTGAGGTCAAATGCTATTGTCAGCAAAGTTGGGAGAGTGAAGAACTGTTTTTCACAAATCTAAGCAGAATCTTTGCAAATGAAGAGAGATAAATGGAGTAAGAGAAATTAAGATTTGCTAATAGCAAAGGTTGAGCAACATATTCTACCTTCTCTGGATCTTGTAGCTCTTTAAAAGCCTTATTCAACTTAACAAAGGCTTGATGAGCTTGAGGATGAGAACACTTGTCTGGGTGGACCATAAGTGACAGCTTCCAGTACCTGGTTTGGAACATTGTTAGTAGCAAACATTTGTAAAAATAAAAATAAAAAAAGAGAAAGAAAAAGGAACTGACATCAGAAGGCACTTTCTTGTTCAGAAAATATCTACATAAACAAAAGTCATTTCTATACCATAAAAAGATGACTTCTACTGAAAGTTCAGGAGTATCATACAAAAGACTACCGAATTAAGCGATGCCAAAAGCTTATACATTACTGTGCCAAAGTATACCAACAGACGTCTTTAAGCGCAGAAATACAGAAGCAAAAGGATTTATGATCAAATTCAACCTACAGAGACTTAGTTATCTAACTGACACCAAGACACTGATACAGGTTTAATAAGTTTTCTGATATTTTGTATTTCGCTAGTATGCAGTTTAGCATAACCAGAGATTTTCATGAGAAGCCATACAAGTAAAAGAACCTAAATAATATGAAACTGTATGCCCAATTAATGATTCTAAGACAATATGAAGCCTAGATTAATGATCCTTTTGTCCTACATGAAATGCCCACATTTCTAATTTGCTCCATCTAGCAAGAATATCCACTTTAATAATTTACATGTATTTCTAATTGAGGTGTCAATCAATAATTTTTTCTAGTTTATGGCTTTCTTACTAACCATTTTGAGAATTACATTTACCATTTTTAATATAGAAATACTAGTATCTAAGAGGCCTACTTAAACTTTCCAACTACTAGGTAGTGGAGCAAAAAAAATACTAATTAAACATCTGTGAAATTTTAGGAAAGGGTATTTTAGGATTTCTCTTTAAAAGTCACATAAATTTTACAATTTTCTTAAGGGGAGTGAAACCTCATTTGCGACATGTTATAAAAATAATGTCTAAAATATCTAATCTGGTTTTCACATTACATTTACGTTTCATCAAATTCAGCTCCAATGACTAATGGAACCTCATATGCTACTTGAATTTGAGCTCAAACTTGATCCCAGAAGGGTTCAATAAGCTCCTGATGCATATGCAGCCCTGCAGATAACTGCTTTAACTAAGTACTCTAATCCTTTTAGGAAACATAGCAGCTCCCAAACCGAAAATGAATTAAAAAGAAAATAGAAAAAGCAACCACCAAAGGAATGGTAAAAACTTTGGACCAAGAATTTTAAATGAGAAAAGGTATTCACAAACTACAAATATACTTAAGAGATATTATTCATGTCACATCCAACTTAATGAAAGGTTTCTCTAACAAACACAAATTGTGCACAAATCAATATACATGTACTTGAAATATTGCAAAGACATTGAGTAAAAGGTTACAAGTAGCATTGTTTGGAAGAAGAGAAGAAGAAAAAAAAACACAGAGATAAAGAGAGAACCCAGTCTTCAGAAGTATTAAAGAGTTTCTATGAAAAATTGCAAAATCTGAATCAACAGTGTGGTACAAAGAAATAACTCATCAAGCTAATCAATAAAACTGTAACAAAGAAGATGAAGTGAGATTATCAAAAGTTCACTTATATAGATCACAGCAGAAATAAAAGAATCAAACATCAAGAAAAAACTTACCTTTTCTTCATGTTTTCAGCTAACATATTTCTGTTTACTCCCAAGACATCATAGGGGCTATCCGTCTCAGCTGCCATAATTCTTGTAATCTAATAAAACACAAATTACATAGTCACAATACCATAAGAAGACAAAAGCAAGGGACTCGTGGCCATACTTTAGTAGTTACTAAAGTCCCAAAATCATGCACACATCCATAATCTATCTTTTTTTACGAAGGTAATCTTTCTGCAAATTATGGGTATTCCTTGATTTGTTATAATAAGATTTTCTGAAGTTGCTCAGGTAAAAACCTGGTTGCTGGGAAGTGTTGCTTCAACAATAAACATGGCATTTTCATTGTAACAACTTCAAGAAGCAAACATTTTTGTGTTCACATTAAAAATTCTTACTTATGTTTTAAGGTTATGCTTATCTCTCTAATAGATCAATTGAAAAGTGAATTATGTAGTATTTAGTGTCCATAAGGCAGTTCAAGATCTAATGGATTAACTTTTTGTGGGGGATGATTGGGTCTCAACCCATGCATTGGGCATCTTTGGTGGCCACCACAGATTTTTCCCCTCAATAAGTGGTATAAGAATTATGATTATGATCATAAACTGCTGCTTAAATAAGTGCCTTTTGCTTGGCTCTTCAACTTGTAAATTGCTTTAACATGAAAAATTGATTGAAATTATAGGAAAGATTTTCTTGCAAAAATGTCATCTTCAGTAGATTAATTGAGCCTACATGAAAGTAAGGGACTATGCATGTCCATCCATGAACGATGAAATATGGGGTCACTCATGACCTGGAGATTCCATAGCAGCAACTGGCAGTGCAATCTACATGTTTCAGATAACGTAGATCCATAAGCTAATGCTTAAGTTTTAGATGAAAGAAGGATTCTGACTTTTAAAGGGGTCCAAAACATTTTCAAAGGCCACCAGTATGAAGAAAGCTGTTGTTTGTTTCCAAGATTAAAAAAATGATAAACCAGTGTGTTCTCAAATACACTGCTAAATTTGAAGCTTTGTGAGGCCAATAAGTAGCATATGCCACATAATCATCATCACCATTAATGGTTCCTCAACATTCGTTTATTTGATAAATCCAAGAAAGGATGCTTATAGCACCATTTCAAAACTCCGTAGAATCTAATCTTAAAAGCACTAGATGAAAAGCTAATTGATCTCTAGTAATTGTTGATTGTGAGTTCAATTAATAGGTGGAAGAAGCATATGAAATGTAAAAGAATAATTTATGAAAACTATTAATGCTTCGATTCAAAAGAGTATGGAGGTCAGCCAAAGTTAGAAGAAATATAAAGCCAAAAACAAGTGGTAATTGGTACGAGTAAAAATGTAGCTATGACATGGAATGAGGGAATGCAGCAATACTACATTTTGAACAATGATTTATGTGATTTCGAGAGACAGAGCGACAAAAACAAACCTCTTCAAAACGCTCTGCTTCATTTGATGACTCAGCTTCAACTACCACAGCAGGAGGTGGAGGTCCAACAAACACCTCATCGTCCGCTTCCAATTCAGCTTCTCTAAATACATCCATCAATAAATGCAATAGCTTAGTAGATACAAGAATTTATACTATAAGTAGTAAGCAAAGAATTTATGTTAAACCTAAGTAACTTCCAAACTACATAAATATGCATGTTTCTTTATTTCATATCAAAAATTAAAATAAAAATAAAAAACCAAGTTCACATGATGAGAACTGATAGGAATTATCACACAATACCTCATCTCAGCTTCAGCTTCAGTTAATTTTGCTGCTGCGGCAAGTAACTCAGCAGATGGCATTTCAGGGCCAAACATCCTGTAACATCCAAAATTAGTAAAATCAAACCAACACTTGCCGAGGAAACAGTAAATACCATATAATAAGAGAAATTATTTTGCAGCTATGCTTGTTTATCTCCCTGAACAGTCCTACATTCACACGAATCTGTGTTGGGATGCTGGGAAAAAATTGTCCATGCAATTATTAATAGTTATAAAACAATCATATTTTCCAACTCAATGGCAATAGAAAAGGAATACAATGAGATAGAATTTTATCCTAATATATCCAACTTGAAACTATTCAGTTTTCTAAAGATCCCTTTCTCAGAAATGAAAAGGAAAGAAGTTGACAAGAAAAAGGAAATGATGAGCCATAAGCGGCTTGTTCAATCAATTAAAACAAATAAATAACAGTTAAATATTTCTGAGTACCTTCTTCTTCTAATTGGACCAAACTCTTCGGGTGAATTGCCTATTGGAGCATCATTAGCCACCTGTGTACTTGAATTAGGTGGTACTGACTGTGTTCCATTCTCTGCTTCGGCCTGCTGATTTTGTGGAATATGAGATTCAATGATAGCTCCAACCACCTCCAATGTGGGACGGGCTTTCGAAGGCAGTAGAAAACAGTTATCTCCTTTCTCTTTAAGCCTCAAAGATATGAACAGTTTCCTAAGATGCTTGATCAGAGACTTTTCAGACAGACCCTTTATATCAACCGCCTGTCCACCATCTATCATATGCAAAAGCTGTATAATACACAAATTACAACCGTTACTATTTAGTCGTGTACAGATATATGCAGAGAATTACTTATCTAAAAGACACATCAGACAGACTACCTTGAATAACATTAGAAATCAATATTCAGAAAATTCACAAAAGACTACAACTTATGAAAGCAACTTCCTTCAGCTTTGAAATATCAAAACTTTCTTGGTATAATTAGTCCTTAATTGTATCAAGAACTACTCAAATTCAGATATACAGAAGAAAAAAAAATAGATTCTTTTTACTTAATTTAATCCAGGCGTCTAATTGCCACAATGTTCCTGAAATGCAAAAAATAATCCTGAAATTGACTAGTAAACAAATACCTGTTCCAAATCACCGGCGACAGCAGGAAAATTCTCTAGTATACATTTCATCACCTCCTCCGGATTGTCCCGGTCCATATGACCATCCGTTCCATAGTCCGACCCGGACTCTGAGTCAGACCCATCTGAATCCGAATAATCCATTCTCTTCTTCTTACTCTTATCTCTCTTTAATTTATAACTTCTCCTTCGTTCTTTTTCCGTTCTCTTGTGCTTTTTATCTCGTCTTGAATTCTTATCTTTCCTCGATGAGCTCCTCCTACGGTGCTTCTCGGCACTGCTACGATGCTTCTTCCTGCTTCGCTCATCATCAGAGGATGAAGAAGACAGGGAATCCGAAGATGTGGAGTGCGTCGGGGATGAATCGCTGTCACTGATGTCGTCCGCTTTTCTCCGTCTTCTCTTGCCGTGCTTTTTGCTTCTGCTGGGTGAATGCTCCCCCATGTGTTTGTAGAATTGTCTACACGAAGGAGGTGGAGGAGGAAGAAAGACTGGGTTTTCATGCGTCAACGGATTTTAAACCTTTGTGTTTTGTCCATTTGACCCTTCAAAAATCAAAAGTTTTCATTTTGGTCCTCATATTATTATTGGCAAAATAGATTTTATTTTCTTCAAAAAGTTGTGTATTATTCAAATTCTAGTTTTTAACTTTTACTATTAGTTATATAATAACTCCTTATTGGTATTAATTTTTTAAAAAAATATTCCTGATATAAAACTCTCATGAAATAGTAATATTCAAATTTTCTTTTGCTACCATTTTATATATAATTAAAAATAGTTATTATTGAAATGTATATTTAAAAAATAATTACTTTTGAAAATGTGTATTTTTAAATGACAAATTTATCCAAGCGAAATGACTATAGCCCTCATTTCCAACTTTGAAGGGAAAAAAAATTATATATTAAAATGTAATTAGGTATGATCTTCTCTCATAAAAAAACATACTCGATCAAAGTAATAATAAATCTATAATTCTCTCTTCTTATTGCACAATAGTGTGAGAATTACTTTCTACCTTCACCCTATATTCATTGCTTTCTTCTTTTCCTGAATATCAATAACTTTAAATTTGTTGAAAATATTCAAGAACTAACAATTATATACAATTTTTTTAAAAGCCAAATCTGGATATGACAACTGAGCGCTCCAGTATTCGACCCCTACACCTCTATAAACTTTTGGAGGATGGTACCCATTTGACCCCCGGGTTGGGGTTAACAATTATATACATTTGATGAGTAGCAAATTAGCAATAGACTAATAAGCAATATGAGATTACAAAATTTCAATTTTTTTCCTAATTAATCCATTTCTTTTCTTTTATTCTTCTC
>JAWZTD010000004.1:734679-750422 GCA_035221335.1 Echites panduratus | reverse complement strand
TAAATTCTACAAATTTAATAAAGTTAAAACATATAAAATATCGTTAACTTACTCTTAAATGAAAATATAAAATAATATACTAATAAATAATATAATTTTTTGGGGGTCCAATTATATTGGTATCATGTTTTAAATTTTACTTCATATATCTCTAATTATAAATCATTTTATTAGAATTATGATAAAGTTTTTTTTTTCTCAAAATGTTAATATTGGAGAAGAGCATTCAGAAATGTGAGAGATAAGATGTATTATAAAAAGAAAAAAGGATAATTAAAAAAATAAAATATTTATTAAATTATTAATAATAATTTTAGGAGAAAAAATTGAAGTCAAGTGACACGTAAATTGCAATTAGGTACTTTCAAATTAATCAAATCTGAAAGGTTGAGATTCTCTCCTCAGCCATCCAATGCATGCAAAATCTCGTGGCATAGGATAGGATTGTAAATTGGAAGATTGACAAAATAGTTTTGTTTGACAAATTCATCTGACCAGCACTTTTGACTGCAATAATCATATGTGGTCCCCGAACTTGCTGATGTGGCCATGCGTGACCTGAAATTTTAATTAAATGATTTTGAAATACTTGAAAAATTAAAATAAAAAAAATTAATTTAAAATTTCACTATCGCCATTACAAAGAAGTTGTCTCAGTAACTTTTGGGAATTGACATAGCATTAATTGATAATCTCATGGTATAATAATTTTTAAAAAGTTGAATAATTTAAATTAAATTTAAAATTGCTCATTTATTTTTATTTAAAATCAAATTTGACATTCAATTTAATATCAAAAGAGTTTATAAAACCACTTATGAAGTTAAAGTTTGCCAAAAGATTCAATTACTGAAAAGATCACAAATGATCATAATCACTGAGTCACAACATTTATTAAGTGTAAGTTTTTGTTCTTTTATAATGTGAAATTTTAAAAAACTAAAAGAAATTGGCAAAGAATTAAACAGATCTTTTTTTTAGAAAATAAATAAATATTTTTTTTGAAGTGCTTTTAATTAAAATAGTCTTATACGAACCAATAATAACATATATCTTTCCATAACAATAATTTTTTTAAAAAAAAATCTCTTTTTTTCTTTTTAAAAAATTTATTTAAACATATAGTAAATACCAATCTTACATTTGTGTCAGTCAAATTTCTAACTGGTATGAACAGATTGAACTATGATTGTAGTATTATAAATAAATAAATAAGAAGATGATCATTAGCTTCTTATAAGCACCATTCGCTACAATAATGTACTTGTAAATCCTTTGAACCATCAGAACTCTCTGTTCATTGTCAAGCTCCAAAAAAAGTCATCTTGTTCAATCCTTTGCCCCAACCAACCGGGCAAAAACCTGTATTTCTTAGCCAGCACTTTCATTATTGCCAATCTAGATGCTAGTCCTCTTCCGGTCGCCAACCCTTCCCCATCATTTCTCTATCCAAATCCCACACAAATTGTGGCAGATTCAGTTCTAAATTGCAAGAAAGAATTAGCCCAGAAGCTCGTACAATCAGAAATGAGAGGCCCCTTTTCATCAATTTTCGTTCTTTTCATAACCGGCATAATTTTTTCTACTGTATTAGCAGCTGATGTTCAATTGGGTTCAACTTTGTCTGCCTCCGACCAGAATTCCAAGTGGACTTCTCCGGATAATACTTTCGCTCTGTCCTTCATTAAGGACCCAACTGGAGTTACTTCAGATTATTTTGCTGCTGTTATTTATGATAATAATCCAAATATTCTTATCTGGATAGCTGGTGCCACCACTACTCCCAACGGAGGTGCTGTTGACTCCTCCGCCACGCTCAGGCTGCTTTCAAATGGGAATCTTGAGCTCCGGAATTCCTCCAACTCCCTTGTCTGGGAGTCGTCCACGGCTAGTAGAGGCGTTTCCTTGGCTGCCCTCGATGACTCAGGTAATTTTGTCCTCAAGAATGGTAGTGGTTCCAGTATTTGGTCAACATTTGATAATCCAACTGATTCTATTGTCCCAAATCAAAATTTCACTAGAAACCGTGTCTTGCGAAACGGGCTGTACTCGTTTAGCCTGTTGTTTAATGGAAACTTAAGTCTTTTTTGGAATGGAAGTGAGAGTATTCAGTATTACAATTCTGGGTTGAATTCATCCGCTTCTATAAACTTGACTTTACCCACTTTAAACATTTTGCCAATTGGGATAATTTCCCTATCTGATCCTAAGCTTCCAAACCCTTTGGATTTGGCTTATAGTAGTGATTATGCAGAGGAAGGCAATATATTCAGGTTTTTGAAGTTGGATAGTGATGGTAATTTGAGGATCTATAGCTCCCCATTAGGGAGTGGGACCAAAACTCTCAGATGGTCTGCTTTGAGTGATCAGTGTCTTGTGTTTGGATATTGTGGAAATTTAGGAATTTGTAGTTATAATGATACAGGGCCAGTATGTGGTTGTCCATCTCAGAATTTTGAGCTGGTTGATCCGAGAGACGGTAGGAAAGGTTGTAGGAGGAAAGTGGATCTTCGGATATGTCAAGGGAATCAGACAATGTTGCAGTTGGATCATACAGTATTACTAACCTATCCTTCTCAGTATATTTCGGAGCTTTTCTCTACTGGTTTTCAGCCCTGTAGGTCAAATTGTCTTTTAACTTCTGCTTGTGTTGGATCAACTTCTTTGGCTGATGGGACTGGATTTTGTTACCAAAAAGTGTCAAATTTTATAAGTGGTTATCAGTCGCCAGCAGTTCCTAGCACTTCATTTTTCAAGATTTGTGGGCAACCAATGCCTAATCCTCCCGCTGGTTCAGTTGACACTGCAAGAAGGAGTGGTTGGAAATTGAAGCCCTGGATAGTAGTAGTAGTGGTCTTGGTTACACTTTTCTGCTTGATTGTAGCCGAGGGTGGATTGTGGTGGTGGTGCTTTAAGAATAGTCCCAAGTTTGGGGGATTGTCAGCACAATATGCACTTCTTGAGTATGCTTCAGGTGCACCTGTCCAGTTCTCATATAAAGAATTACAGCGTGCCACAAAGGGATTCAAAGAAAAGCTTGGAGCAGGTGGATTTGGAGCTGTCTACAAGGGTGTTCTTGCTAACAGAACTGTTGCTGCAGTGAAGCAGCTGGAGGGAATTGAGCAAGGTGAAAAACAGTTTCGGATGGAGGTTGCTACCATAAGCAGCACCCACCATTTGAATTTGGTGAGATTGATAGGATTTTGTTCTGAAGGACGTCACAGGCTTCTAGTATACGAGTTCATGAAGAATGGTTCTCTTGACAACTTCCTCTTTTCCGCAGAGGACCGATCAGGAAAGTTTCTGAATTGGGAAAGTCGTTACAACATTGCCCTGGGAACTGCAAGGGGGATCACATATCTTCATGAGGAATGCCGAGACTGCATTGTGCACTGTGATATAAAGCCAGAAAACATTCTCTTGGATGAAAACTACAATGCCAAAGTCTCTGATTTTGGCCTTGCAAAGCTTATCAACCCGAAAGACCACAGGTATCGCACCTTGACAAGTGTAAGAGGAACAAGAGGATATTTGGCTCCTGAATGGCTTGCGAATCTTCCAATAACTTCAAAATCGGATTTGTACAGTTATGGAATGGTGCTATTAGAGATAGTGAGTGGGAAAAGGAATTTTGAAGTCTCAGCAGAGACTAATCAGAAAAAGTTTTCATTATGGGCATATGATGAGTTTGATAGGGGCAATATTGAGGCCATTGTTGATAAAAGGCTTTCCAGAAATGAAATGGATATGGAGCAAGTGATGAGAGCAATTCAAGTAAGCTTTTGGTGCATCCAAGAACAACCATCTCAGAGGCCAATGATGGGCAAAGTTGTTCAGATGCTAGAAGGCATTGCTGATATTAGTAAACCACCTGCTCCTAAAGCTGTCATAGAAGGATCAGTTGGAGGGGCTAGCATTACTGGTAGTAGTATAAGTGCTCTTTCAACCTTTGCACCTTCAGCTCCAGCTCCTTCATCATCATCTTCACTCCAAACTGCTGGGGTTTCTTCTGCTTCAGCCAAGAACGTGGAAAAAGCAACTTCATCCCTTCTAGGTCCAAAATGAAAACCGTCTCAAGCAGTTGGAATTTTTTCTGGGAGCGATCAAACCCAATGTAAAGGTTTGCAGTATGGTATTTTTTTTCAGTATTTACAATACATGACTACAAAAATTTGTTTCTTGCAAGCCACTATGAATTTGCTGCAGCTTGTAGGTGGAGGGCAATATTTCTTAAGAAGCAATTGTAAATAAATTCGAGTATGGTAGTTCTGTGTGGAAGTTCTTTTCCAATCTCTGTTCATTGACATGTCTTTTTTAAAAAAATGTTTCTTTGCATTCTTTTCTTTGACATGATGCTCCTCAGTGAGGCTGTGATCCACCAAAATAATTTAGTTCAATTTATTCCTGATGTTCTTTAACTTTGGCTATTGGGTACTGTATTGTCCTTTCTTTCTCATACCGCAAGCATGAACTTGATAACCTTCTCTGGAATATAGAAAAAACTTGTGGAGTATGAAGAAGATTTTCTTGAATCTACAATATCTTTTCATATATTAATGTTCTTTTTTCATTCCTCCCCAAAACTTCAATTGGCTGGCTGGTTCAGCAGCCCTCCAAAAGGAAGATTTTGATATCAAAAGAGACAAGAAAAACTTGTGATGCCTTCTAAAAAGATCATTTTCACATACGAATTTAAACTTTAAAATTAAACCAAATCAATTCACTTTATTTCTTTCTTTTTTATTTGCCGCAGTTCAAAAATCAACATCGAAAGGCTTCAGAAGATTATATAACCAAATTCCTTTCAAATTTTTCCTGAAGTGCAACCTCTGAAAATTATCTCCAATTGAAAGATATCGCTCGAAATCTGCTGCAAATACCACTGGAATGTCCAGTTAAAGATGCATTCAATCAACCTTTTTTCCTTAAAAACTTATATCAGTGAAAATGAAACGAGACAATTAGATATTAATTCTTTAATCGACTAAGAAGTGATGCAAGAAATCTTATTAATGCAAATCTTTTTTAACGCGAATTTGAGCTTTAACTAACTTTTAGAATAAGATTAGTGTGCTCTTTAGTTGCTATCATATCAATGTACATCTTGCAAGATTTACTATGAATTGGAAATTTTGGTTTTTCAACACGCAATTCCTGATAATGATGAGTCAAATCATAGACTAGTCCTACTGGAACAAAATTCAAATGTAATAACGTGTGTTCCAAGAAAAGTCCACCCGTAACGATGACCATTTTGATCAATGGCATGCCGGACAATATACTATAAAGGGGCATCTGCTATATTCTGTCGATCACAAAATTGTTAAAAGAAAATCAGGCATATTTCAAGGATGGAAAGTGATCATGATCAGGATCTGTTTTTCGATATTCCATCGCCAGTTATCACTGATATTCTCTCAAGACTGCCTACAGAGGCAATCCTCCGATGCAGATCCGTTTGCAAGACCTTTCACGAACTAATCTCGGAACCCGAATTCGTTCGTCTAAGCCACGAAAGATCACCGGTTCAACTGCTGATAAACAGAACCGACAGCAATTCTCCAGGTTTCGGTTGTCTGAACCTAGTTGAAGTCGAAGACGATTCAGATCACCATGACCTTCACTATGTTGCAGAAAAGAGAATGGAGATCCCAAAAGTCCGACCCGATACGCACTTAACCCTGATTGGTTCCGTCAATGGCTTAGTTTGCATGAACGAGTTCGAGTATGGGTTCGATGCAATTCATATTTGGAATCCAGCAACCAGAGAATGCATCACTCTTGAAACGCCCAAAGGTAAAAGGGTATTCCCAGATATCACTAGTTATGGATTTGGATTGAGCTCAAAAACAAACAAATTTCATTTGGTCCACATTTTTCAAAAGAGGGATAAAAACGACACCAGCCGGATTTGCAAATCCGAATTTCACGTTTATACAATTGGAACAGGGTTATGGAGAAAAATTGGGCATGCCCCATTTCTATACAATTGCCGTGAGCATGGGATCTTCATGAATGGAAATCTTCATTGGCTGATTCATGATCAACAAGGGTCAGAGTTGATTTCATGTCTTGATCTTGAAAACATGTCGTTTCGTGCTTTCCCTGCTCCATCTGAATTCATAATCAAGGATAATCTAGCAACTCTGAATACTCACCAGGGGAGACTCTGTGTTTGTGATAATACATCAGATTTCGACATTGTTATATGGACGATGAAGGAATATGGAGTGAAGAACTCGTGGAAGAAGGAAGCTGTGATCAGCAAGTACCCGATTGATCTTATAGGGAACTACTATGAAGTGGTTCATGTTATAAAAGGTTTCAAAGATGGAGAAATCTTGCTATTGTGGAGAGACGATTGGTTTCTTTCTTATCATCTTGAGAAGAAAACATTGGTAACTTTTGATGCTCGAGATTTGATTGGGACAAGCAGGGATTCAATCCAAGGTCCGGATAAACTTCCCCCCTGCATTGATGCAATGGACTATGTTTCGAGTGTTCTTTCACTGAGAAGCTTTGAGATGGAGACAGTCAAAGTGATATAATAGAATCAAATTGATCCATGTTTGGTGTGATAATTTCAAAGTGATATAATAGAATCAAATTGATCCGAGTTTGGTGTGATAATTTTCTTTCTTTCACTTTTTAAATCTTGAATTGAGTCAAATGTTATCAAAATAAATATCCAGTGGGAGTCTGAGAGACCATGTCAATACCTAGAGCTGGATCCACATCACCATTAGAATAGAATAGAAAGGTCAACGTGTGTGAGCATCTCAATTTCAAAGACTGGACTCATAGCCAGCCAGAGCCCAGAGGATAGCCAATTTTCTTTCCTTTTCTGAGTTGAGAAATTTTCCTCAAACAGAAACATGAAACAAACAGACTCTATACTGAATTTCCGGACCAGTATTATTCTTGATATTCTTTCAAGGCTCCCTCCTAAGAATATCAGTCAGTGTCGATGTGTTTGCAAGACTTTTCTTGAGCTAATATCAACTCCCGAGTTCATCAATTTGCAGTTCTCAAGATCACCTCAAACTCTTCTTCTTCACCACCTCAAATCCCACGATTGGGAACCAAATTTCACCATACTTGACCTTCAAGATGAGCCTGACAATCATCAGATTGGATGCGATCCATCAATGCAATTCGAACTAAGAAAGTGTATTCCAGATGCCGAACTCACCATGGTAGGTTCCATCAATGGATTGATCTGCTTAAATGACTCCAAGGACGACAGAGTTTACGTCTGCAATCCAGCTACCAGAGAGTGTGTCAGTCTTGCCAAGGCTGAAGGAGAAAGGGCTTCCCCCAGTGTAGTAGCATACGGGTTCGGATTAGGTTGGTTAAACGGCCAGTACAAGGTGGTTAGGATTTTCCAGAAGAGGAAAGTTCTTGATCTCGGGACAGGAAAAGTTTCTGGAGTGTACAAATCCGAGGTTCAGGTCTGCACACTCGGGCTAGGGAAATGGAGAAAGGTTCCAAATGTTCCCTTTCTATATAATTGCCATTTACACGGTGTGCTTCTGAATGGCAACCTGCACTGGTGGATTGAAGATGACACTGAAGGTTCTGAGTTCATTTCCTGCTTTGATGTTGAAGAAGAAATGTTCAAACCATTTCCATCTCCTCCTGACCTGAGCAAGAGCCATTTAGGGTGTGTAGGAGTGCTTGGAGATCGATTATGTATGTGCAATAACACATCCCCCTCTGAAATTGTTGTTTGGGTGATGAGTGAATATGGGGAGAAGATGTCATGGTCCAAAGAAATGGTGATAGAGAAGAGTCCAGTTCTCCCAATAGGACAATTCTATGAAGTGGTTTATCCTTTGAAGGTTTTTGAAGATGGAGAAGTTTTGTTTGCATGGCAGGAGAGTTCTTTCTTCTCCTACGACCCTGCAACCAAAACTGTGGAAATAGTGGACATTTCTGATACCAGTTTTGAGGCCGAAATTCATTTTTCAAGCTTTATTTCACTCAAGAAGTTCGTGAAAGAAGAAATAAAGATGTTCTATTTCTAACTATTGGACAAAGCCAATGATAAGCAATTCATGTTTTCCTTTGTTCTTCCTCTTCAGTGTTTCTTGTTGCCTCTATACCTATTCCTTGTTAGCATTAGTTTCTTTTGTATCAAGGCAAAAATGGATAGTATCATGACAAAAATGATTCACAAACAAAGAACGAGAATAAAAATTCATGTATCTTATCTTAACACACTGTAACAGTCTTCAGCAGGTGCACCAAATCTCGTACAAATGAAAGATCAAAGTGTACAGCAAATACAAAAACGCTTAAAGGAGGAGGAGCTTCCAGTTTCCGGTAGCATTTAATTACTTAAACAATAGGGGAAGCATATTGAAAAAACAAACTCCATTCAAAGGTACTTCTGCTTCATAAAATGAATTCTTCAAGTACTATGTTTCTATGAGGAAAGGATAAAAACAAATCATTTACCTTATCCAACAAGTTGTGGCTACCAGTTGCATTAGGGGAAAACATATTGATCATATAGATCCAGGATACACGAAAATGGACTTCTCTCTTCATTTTATGTTTAAAACCTTACGGTGACTGGCTATGCCCGTGCCTATTTTTTGTACAAGTAGGTTTACGAACCTAGGGTGAGAAGGGATACAAAATTGCAAGAATCAATTAGTTATCACTATTATACAGCCTGCTGTTCTCTGATAACCCAAAATGGACTATATCAGATAAAATAATGGAACTCTTTAATTTGCTATGCAACGAGGTTGAACACACCAGAGAAACTTTTCCTCAAGCTGCAAATCTGAGTCAAGGTTGAGCCAAAGATGATAAATAAGACTCTGGTCAGTCTTGCGATATGGATAACCTTGGACACATCATGCAGACAAAAGTATGCTATGACAGCTTTCAGTTTGCCTGAGGTCATTCTGCTTATTTGAAATGATCTTGCCGAATAATAGCAACAAATTCAGGATGCATCTCATCATTATCTTTCTGCTTCCATATTTCCCCATTGGCATGTACTAGCCACGATATTTGTGGAGATAGTGATGTATATGTATCTGCAAATATAATGGTTATTTTATAAAACCCCTTGGGGACTTGCGAGCTACTCAAATTTCAGTGTTAAGAACCACAAGCCACATACAATTTAATTCACAACTTGACAACTTCATCAAGAAACAGAAAATAGAGAATAAGCTGCTTGGTCATTTGGTGTGCTATGTTACGAAAATATCTGTGGGCTCAAAACTAATAATTAATCAGAAAAGAAAAAAAGAGAATTCAATTTTATATACAGTCTCATTAATAATGGAGGGCTCTTTTCTCTTCCAAGACGGGTTTAGTCTCACCTCTTCAACTAAGACCTTGTCTATTTCTAGCCAGACCCTTCCATGTTGAGGAGTCAACCATGTTTTGTACTTCCAACCAGAGAACAATTAAGCATCCAAAGCTTTTCCGTTTACATGATTGATCCAGTCTCACCTTTTTAAATAAGATCCTTGTCTATTTGTGACCAGACCCTACCAGGTTGAGCCAACCAAGCTCACATTGTACTTTCCACCCTAAGAACAAATCAATTTTTGCCTAGCACCTTAGTTTTAAGAAATTGCCAACCCAGAAAGCAAATAAAGTCTCCTATTAATATAAACATTCCAAGAGACTTCCTAAAAGTACTTGACTTGTCCTCTGCAGCCAAAGGGCAAGTCTCTCAAAAAATAAACCCATATTAAGAGTTCAACTTTAGCATATTTCTTTCCTGTATATAATTATGCATACCAAAGATTCAGGTACACTGACATCTGAGATTCAGTAAGCAGATTATAGACATGGAGGTTTATTTCAATATTCATTTACCTGCAATTGGTGGTGCCTCTGGATCTCTTGTACTGTGCAAAACCATGGTACCTGACAGCACCGTAATGAATCCACAAAGCACAGAAACAATGCTGCTAGCACTCTGACCAGCCCAATCCTGGACCACCAATTGTAAACATAAACATAACTTCCAAAGCAAGAAAACGGTCCTCATTGTCAGATATAAACTTCTAAAGGTACCTTAAACATTATGGCACTGGCAAAAATTGTGAGCGAAGTGAACATGGCATAGTAAATGGGAGAAACAACTGCTGTATTAAATGTGTCCAAAGCCTGAAATGTAAAACTCATCAATTGCATAATCACTTATTAAATACTAAAAAGATGGAAGGAAAATGAAGATTGAAAGTGACACCATGTACATCTTTCTGTCACATGCCATTTCCAAATAGCTCTTTAGTATATGTTATTTTATATTTGCACATATCACTGATATTTCTGAAGGAAATGCATATTGGAAACATTTACCAATCAAAAGATTCTTATCGTATACTTGACCATTGTCAGTGTATTTTGATAAGTCCTATGTTGGATTAGAAGAAAAAAAAAACAGCTTTATGCAGAAACATGAGATGCCTAAACTTTGGAGAAATCCTGTGGATTGACAGGCACTATTTCGTCGGCCTACTCATGGCCCAAACCTAGCAGTGAAGGTTAAGAATAACACAAAAAAATTAAAAATTAAAACTAAAATAAAAAAAATAAGTCAATTTAAACCAACACCTCTCCTCATAGCATCATAGACCTTGGAACTACTGGACTCGGATGGATAAGTATACAACTAGAATGTCAATTGCAAGACATTAGCAACTACCAATGACAACTAAAGAAAAGGTAGCTAGGTTTCATTAATGTTTCTGTACATAAAGAGCTAAATGTAATTAAGTGAACTTATTTTCAATCATGACAAAACACATTTCATTAAATTCTTATGTAAGCAAAACATTTGTGTACTCCAATTCTGTTGTAAAGTAACAATTTATTTCCAAGATCGATATCAGCTTACGTTGCATACTAAGATATGAACCCAACAAAATCTTGTCCATCTTACCCCAGAAAAGGAACTTCATACTGCACGATTAATGAAGAAGGAAAAAGTTATTAAAAATCCAAATCAAATCAAGGGCAGTAGTGGCGATTTTCCTTATCTCTTTTCCCTTTTTCTTTCCTGAAAGTGCACTTGCAACTTTCTTCAAAACAAGCACAAGAGCACCATGACAACCTGAGAGCATAACAAGCCAGCCATGACGCAGATAATCAGAGACCACTTCTTTGACGCACAAATTTTTCCATCAATGAATTCAACTTTCTTAACATCGTTCTCTAATTTATGTCATCCTCTGTTTTTGGACTACTATTATTGAAATCTTGATCTTCAATTACTCAATCCACCTGTTAATATCTCAGGCAAACCTTTGGTTCAGGAACAGTTGTCATGAGAAGTTTTGTCCTTGTCAGCAAGAATAACTTCAAATTCCAGTATTTCAGTCTTTTTTTATATATAAAAAAGAAAATCAGTATATCTATTTTCTGTTTTAATAGAAGTTGTGTGAATGGCTCATCTAGAGTCACTTACCCCACTTCCTTTGATATATCACTTTCCCTCACTTGTTTCTTCACTTTCCCTTGTCAATAAAATGTAAGACATTATTAAGGTTTTGCATATTTGAACTCAAGAGATACTCAGATCTCTCTAAATAGCCTGAAATTTCAAAGTTCAAACATAAATCGAAAGAAGTAGATCAACTCACAGACTGAACCATAACTCCATCTATAACGAATTGCTGTAACACCAGGTATATTTTCTTACCATTCACAAACGTTTCAAGACCTTAATCCGAATCAGTTAATAACTATTTAAGGATACTAAAAAACAGGTTCTCTTGCAGTTCTTCATCATACAAATACAAAGGGCAGATGAAACAGGAAAGAAGTTTACGGTAAAACACTCCACAGCCAATCAAAATATTCATATCCAAGTCTGAAGTTGAAGAAATAAATCCCAAAAGAAGATCATATCAAAAGAAGTCATTTTTATGCATTGTACATGAAATGTGTCTAGAATCTATTGGATTTACACATTAACCAAATGATACCTCACCAATTTATAGTCAGTGTTAAGTATGAGTTACACTAACAGGATTGGCATAAAAGATTAATAAATTTTGGGGTAAACTCCATGTTGAACTTTCAAAACTCAAATTTCACTCTTTTTATTAGATTTCGGTAAAATATGGGCTGGACATATTCAAGCAAGCTTAAACAAAATGGATGGTTTGTTAACCTTGGAAAAATCCAATCATTCAAATCTTGCAAGAAAATGCCCCATCAAATATGGTGTGGTCTCTGGAGAAGTATTTCTAGACCTCTCCTTCTAAAAACCAAACTAAGCATAAAATGCCAAATGCTATAAATGCTACATTAGAACCATCTAGCTTGTGTTGCCACTTCAGCTTTCAAGCATGACAGTTCCTGTTACTTGATATAAAATTTTATCCAAGGAAGATCAACTCTCATCCACAAGTCACTGAGTAGAAAACCTAATCTATTCACATTTAAACATATCTCATTACCAAAACAGATGTATAGAGATAGCCAGAGAATAGAATCAGTGAAGTGAGTGAAGAAGAGAATCTATATTAGCTCTCCAAGCAATCAAAGATTTCTGAGCTGCACCAAAAGCATTGCATTGTATTCTCCTTTATACAGGAACACGTTCCCAAGAATAAGATCGCATGGTCCTAGATTGAATTAACGGAAAGGTTAATGATTATCAAGAATTCAAAATTCTGGAGGCTGGTTACATGCCGAAGCCGAAGCACTTATCTGGAATTGAGTTTCCCCTCACTTCCAGTATCTTTCAATCCTCTCATATTAATGTCATTCACATCACATGATAGACACAAGAATCATGTAAAGGGAGGAAGGAACAATTTAATCATTCCATGTTCAAAGACTTTTCCAGTGCTAGGTCAATGTCCATTTGTGGACAATATGCCAATGCATCCTATCTGATAATTCTCAGTTATGAAACTAAAATACCACTCAGGACCACAGCACAACCACATAGTAACCAAACTAAAGATTCTAGCAAATTCTGTTTGTGGCTGAAACCAAAGTTATCCCCTTAAAAAAAAAAGGGTTATAATAACACTTCTTTTCAAAGTTGTCACATGTTGAAAACAGAGCTGCAAATTCTTAAGGTTAAAGAATTCTGACCTTGTTCAAGTAATTAAGCTGTGTAACAATGCATGTCACAGCAACCATCACAAATACCCATGTTTGGAAGTGTCCAGCCTGATTAGACCCCTCTAAGGAGAGTTTTATAGCAATACCTATTGCTTTTATACTCATAACCTGCAAAAAGGTGCATCCATGGTAAAACAATTTCTTTAGGTGAGCTATTTTCCTGGTCAGTGTTAATGAATAATAACTGCTCAAATTTCAACAAGTTCCAAACACATAAAATGATCAAGATTGTGTGCAAAACACAAAACAGATACACAGATCACTGAAACTTCATTTATCATTCAGATAAATAAGAATCTTTTAAACCATAACAACCATATAGATTACTCACTGTTAAGGATCCAAAGACGGAACATACTCCAACATACACCATTATATTTGTCTGTCCATGCCGTGGTTCACAGTACAATACCAATACCAGTACAACTGCTACTGCCGAAGCCGTATATAAAAGGAAAGCTGACAAGAAAACCAAAGTGCAAGAATATAGATTAAACCTATGTGTGCAATAAGAGAAACAAATATCAGTCAAATAACAGTTGCCAAAGTACATGAGTTTACCAGGTTGTATTGCTAATCCCCAAATCTCATCAACTGAAGAAATTTCATGTTCCCCAGGTGCATGAAGAACTATGATTGTAGAGCCCACCACGCATAGTACACAGCCCAAGATTCCCATTTTTCGCAATTTCTCCTTCAACATGAAATGTGCAAGAATAGCACTGTGACAGAAGTAAAATGTACACATCGGCTTTTCAGGAGACAGAAATGAACTACTATAATGCCAAAATAGCAGAAGAATTCAGGTTTACCTGACAATAATACTTAAAGCACCAAGTGGAGTCACCAGCACAGCAGGAGCATATATATAAGCAATAAAATTAGCAAATTCACCAATAATCACTGCCAAGAAGGTTACATATGATTTAATCCACGTCTTTCTGCCATCTAAAAAAGAAAAAACCTCATAAGAGTAACTAGAAACTTTAGAACGTGAAAGACTTACTGGATAGCATCCCAATCCACCAAAGTGGCTCTCGCAGATAACCATGTCCTCCGGAACCTTGAAGAACATTCAGAAAAATTTTGAAACCATTCATTAAAAGAAAAATAAACACAGATAAAGAGAGATGGAGAGCAATAATGCATCTATTTCAAGCTCCATATCCAAGTAATATAGGATTATCTTCCTTTTCTTTCTCTTTTTCCCACCAGCAGGTTGTTCAAGACATTTGCTCTATCGCTAGAGATAAGTTGTTAAATGCTTCTCTTTCTTTAATTATGCAAACTGGCAAGTTTTTGGTTGACATTCATGATATATGACCTAATAATCCAACTCTGAATATCATCATGACACAACTATATTAATCAGATAGACCCAAGATTCCCACTTATTAACATTCTGACATCGAACAAAATATTTTTCTCAGTGCGGCTGCACTTTTTACCACAAAACGTCCGACATCAAATCAGAGTTTGAAAATTTTTGGGCACAACTTTTTCATTACTCACACAAGTTCGCAACTTGAACACTATGCAATCAGGCGAGACTGACCAACCACCTCTCCGCCCAACATCCAAAAAGAAAAAATAAAATGGCCAACCGATAAAATACGAGAACTATTCCCATTAAAAACATCTTAATTGCATTTGACATAACAGTTTTATTAAACCCTTACAACAGTAGCTTGCTCATTCAATAATGATTAACAAAAGAATCTATAAATTAGCAACAATTTCCCATCAATAAAACAAGTACAAACAGAAAAATGATTTAACTTCAAAAATTGGAAGGAAAAAAGAACATACCGGCACGCGTGCCGGAAGCGCCAGCACGCTGAAGACCTTTCTTCTTGATAATGAAGCTGGATCCAATAAACGAGCTAGAAGCAACAGCTAACCCAAACCCAATCCAATTAGTTGAGTACATCACCGGAGCTGCGTTCTTTCAACAAATCTAAACAAAATTTTACAGCAATGCAACGATACTGACAACAGTACAAGCAATAATTCACTAGAAAAAAATAACCAGAAATTAATTCTCATCTGATTTTCCCACAATCTTATTCATAAAAGAACAAAATCAAATCAAATCAAAATAGAGTTACAAAAACCCTAAGAAATTGGATTCGAGATTGAAATGTAAAAGGCGTGAAAATCTTGGGAGGAAATTTTCTTTTCTTTTGTACGTGTATTGTGATGTGAAGATGAGATTATTGCTCAGCTGTCGGCCAAAGGCCATTGGGTAGGGGCTCTGGCAGAATAATTTTCAGGGTATTTTTTGATAGTCATATTTCAGGAATTTGATGGGATTGACTGAAAGGAGGGAAAAATATAGTATATATTAATATATCAGAAGTATAGGACTTTTGAATTTGGATCCTCTTCTTGCAACACAAAAAAGAAAATAGAGATAGAGACTTAAATTCTTCATCCATCCGCACGTAAATTGTATATGTTAATTGGAGTTCATTTTTTATTCAAAAACCAAATAAAATTATACATTCCATTTTAATCGGATGGTTTAATTTGATTTCCAAAAAAAAATTTCATTTTTGAGCGAAAAATGAACTCCAATTTAAAGATGCATTTTATGGAATTGGATGACATCCTCCAAACGGATG
>JAWZTD010000004.1:649836-659954 GCA_035221335.1 Echites panduratus | reverse complement strand
TATTTTGGTTTGGTTTTTAAACATTTGAATCTGATCAATTAAAACTCTGCTCCATTTTGTTTCTTTTTGCCTTTTTTCTTTTTGCCTTTTTTTGAATCTGATCAATTGTTTCCTTTTGAATGCCCTCTTAGCCTTCCGAATGACTTCTTGGATTTATATTTTGAGGTATAAAGAAGAGTTGACCATCTTCAATGAAAGATTATTGGATTAAAAAAAAATTAATATGTTGATTTATAATTGCCTATTGTTTCATTTTATCGTCCAGAATATCTCCTTTACCTTTTGAATGGATATTTCTTTGATTTTCAGGTTGATGGAGAAAGTGGAATTGTTTTCCACCCTGAAATTTTGGAGTGTGGTCATACTTATCGTGCCAATCCTGTGGTTATGTTTTTGCCTAGTTGCATTGAAGTTAGATGTTCAGCTGCCGACAGTGATGGAGAGGATTTTTACATTCAATTGAGACTAGATGACATTATTAATATAGAATCTTGGTGGATTGGAATGGTACTGTCTTCATGTCAATTAGTTTACCTGTCCTTGCTTTAGAAGATGGATAGCAAAATGAAGTATTGCTTTTATTCTCTTTTCAGGTTAAGACAGCTAAAGTGGAAATCCATACAATTTCAAATGGTGCAATAAATGCTGAAGGTAGCCATAACTTTTCAGGTTAGCCATGCATTCTCTTTTCCAGTCTCTGCCCTTTCCATCAGTTGTAGTTTTAGTTATTGCAGTTCATAGTGGTCAAATGTATATCATGTGAATCTCAATTGCTTTTGCTGATTTTGTAGTTATCTGTTGCATGTCCGTGTCCTAATTGCCTTGTTCAATGAAAATTACAAATTTTGCCAAGGATCAATTTCCTTTAGCCATATAACTTCTCTCCAAAATTTCTGTTGCTGTTCGCAATGTTTAGTGATGAGGTATTTGAGGATACTGCAAAGGAAGAGACTCTGCTAGAAAAGTCTCATCTAAATGTTGTAATTGGTGTCTAGCAATGACAATTTCCACACACACTTGATATAGTTGCTACATAGCCTAAATGTGTTTTGACTCTATTCCATTTACACTCTTATGGCTATTAGGAGTTACCCCCATGTCCTCCCAACTCCTCCCCCTTTCCCACAATCTCGTACCCACCCAGAACCAAAAAAGTCCCAGACATTGAGAATGAAAATTCTAAATGAGAAACATATTCCGACTTATTGCAGTGCTGATTTGTAAATGGCTCTATCAAAGCAGAAAAGTTGACTAGAATGATAAAACCAGAAGGGAAATATGACAAATCAACTTCCAGTGGGCTAAGCATTTTTTGCTTTTGGGTAGAGAAGAAAGGACAAAGTATGGTTTTAAATCACTTATAGAATCTCCATATCTTGTATTTGAGTTAGGCCAAAGGACGGAAATATGGTACTCAACCCTGTGATGGAATCTGCAGATTGTGGATGGGGTTGGAAGCAAATATTCTTATCCTGATAAGGGTGGGAAAAATAAACCCACAAATTTATACTATTTTCTGTATAGGATAACTGAATAGAACATGATGTTTGTTTTATTTGCAGCAGGAAAGGAGTTGCTTGTGTAATTTATCTCTGTAAGTATTTGATCAAATCTTCTGTAGATACTCAGATGAAATTGCATCATATTTTAATTCCTTTTATGAACATATCATATCTTGACATGGTATATCTTGTATGCTTGTTGGGAGCATCCAAAAATTAATTCTCCTACAATTTATTCAGTTAAACAGAAGCACCATAAGTGATGCATTTTTATGTCCTGGGTAGGGAGTTTGATATGTCTTGCCCGCTGCATTATTTATGGCTCTACTTTCATGTAACTACAGGTTCTAATATAAATCAGATTAGTTAATTGAGATGAAAAGAATGCTATTCTGATGCACTCATGCACAGAGATTTCAAGGTAGAACGACAAGAAAGTAGAAGACTAAAATTATTGAATATGGAATTTGATGTAACCCAACTGCCATAATAATTTCATTCTCACTTGTGTATTATGTCTGTCAATCTGATTGTATTACTGACTGACTAATTATTCTTGTACCTCTTTCCATATGTTTTCCTAAATAGCTTTAGCTTTGAGAATCTCCATGCATCATTGCTTTCTAAAGACTTCCATCTGATTTTAATGCTTTCTCCTCTTCTGAGAGACAAGAAACAACTGTTGCTTTCAACTATTTTAGTCAATTTTCTTCAGGATGTTGTATATCTTGTTTTCTATTAACTTTGTAAGAGAATTCCTTCCTTTGAAATTCAGGAGTGAAGGAATTGAAATTTGTAGTTAAGGATGCTTGCTGGTATGAGAAACAGGAGGCAATTCAATCTCTGGATATGAGATACAATGCAATATGGTCCTCGAAGCTTGAGTGCGTCATTGTACCCTTTATACAAATGCTTTTGTTATTTTTGCTTGCCTTTTGTTTTAGCTATCCATATGTGCTATCAACTGCTTCCCTGTTTTATGAATTGTAGATTATACAATTGGTTAACTATCTGTATAGAATGTGCATGTTATTACCGTGTGGGATAAACAAAAGGGTTATGATTGCTGGAACCAACCACTTCTGATTTTATGCTGCACATTAGATTGTATAACTTCTCTAGGGCTGATCACTAATTGACTTTCGTGTGTATCTATTTGCTTTTTAATTGATGAAATGTTCTGCATTGTGAAATTTAGACATGTGCTATGCTACCTAGTAGAATGTGGCATATTCTAATATGTAACACACAAAAGTTCGTTAGCTGCCTGTTACCCTGTAAAGTAAGATAATTGTTAGTGCTAGCTGCCTGAGCATTCTGTTTTTACTGGTAGCTGTTATCAAATTGAATTTGTTGTTGTTAATGCACATATGCCTTGCATCAATTATTGAGAATCCAATTATAGCCTACGGTTTGGGTCTCCCTGGTACACATGATATAACTTGGTTATTTTCTTACAGTACCAATATCGATGAATGTGGAGAGGCTTCTGAACAAAAGGCTGTACAGTTTCCAACTGATAGACCCTTTCCCGAGTGAGTTAAATATTACTGCTGTTATTATATTATCATGGACACATAGATCTACTGTTTGTTTCTTTGTGTTATTTTATTTTATTTTTTATCTTGACTTTTTCTCATGTTTGGATAACCCTTATCTATGGACAATTAATGGAATCCTTTAGTCATTATGGGGTTTAAGCATGGTTTTAATCCTGAAAATCACTCTACACCACCCGAGTTAACAATTGGAAGATGCTTGAAGATTTAATTGTCCATATTTCCAAATATCATTTGACATAGTTGTATAATTTCGGATAGAATAGACAAACCATCATTTATCCTTGTTATAGTTAATGCAAGGTAATGGTGATTACCTTTTAAGTTTCCTCTGCCATGGTAATTGAAAGTAGAAGAGATCAAACTATTCTGCTCACAGATCTCCTTTCCTTCTCCATTGCAAAGACTACTATGACACATGTACCTTTCGTGTCAAGGGGGTACATGTGATAACTTCAGTTTATATTTATAATTACTCAATCAGGTCGTGAACAAATTAGTTTTTCATTGGTTAATGAAAAATGATATCCTCTGGCACAAATGGATTAGATTTATAATGATGAAAATAAATTATAATTCTCCTCCGGTACATATAGAGAGTAATGTGTAGTAGCCCTTTGGACATATTGTCCAAAAATTAAACTGGAAAAGTTTTATTCAAATATTTGGAGAATTTCTGTGGAGTGAGGGTAAGCTTAAAAAATCTTCACAAAACAACATCCATGCAATAAATTATTCTTAGTTTTCATATGCAAGTTTCCATCTGAAAATTTTTTTCCCCATACTGAAAAGGTGGATATGTATGAAATGTCCAACATGTTGAGAAAACAACAGCATCTGGATGATTTGATGCTTAATAATGGAAGTTGGAATGCAAAATATAAGGATTGTTGTTGAGGTTGCCTACAAAATTACCATTAAAGTTTTCTAGGCTCATTTAATATCAACCATATCCACAGGCAGCAATCTATTTTACCGGAATTCTGCAGGATAAGAGAATGAATAACTTGTGGCAAAGAAGAGTATTTGGAGTGATACTTAAAAGCTCCCTAGTAGCAGGGATTTCCTTTTGATCATTTTATCTTTATGAATTTAAGGCATGACTAGGTCATTCCTTCATGAAACTATTTGAAGTGTGTTATTGTTAGGAAGGAAAGCAATAAAACCAAGGGAAAAATATATAAGGATACTTAAGCGTTGAGTGACGAAGTTTGAAGTTTAATGTGTTGAATTACCAATGAGGAAATAAATTATCCACCAACCCTATTCTTCTACTGCATCTCTTGTTTGTAATTATTGTTCTTGATTTTTTGTGTTGCAGGTTTTTGCCTTTCGAAGATTTTATATATCCTCAAGGGGATTCTGATGCTGTTTCCATTAGTAAGAGAGATGTTGATCTACTAGAACCAGATACATTTCTCAATGATACAATCATAGATTTTTACATCAAGTAAGTTTCTTTACCAGTTATCTTTGTAATTTTATCTCTTATGAATAGCTAGCTATTGGAGAGAGAGGGAGGGAGAGAGATGAATGGGAAACAAAGTTCACTGAACTAATTTTTCAAATAGGCGTATGAAGTTTTTCTATTTTAGATTTATTGAAAATGGACAGATGTGAGAAAATGCCTCAGTTCAGAGTTCGGAGATAGAAAAGTTAGCATATTTTTGATACTTATTCCTCATCCATTTCAGTTCTGTAATTCATCTGCTCTTGTGTACCTTTTTGGTTCTCTCCGGTTTTTCATATGTGAAATTTTTGTGCATGACAGACACTTGAAGGATAAAATCCAAGTGGAGAAAAGACATAAATTCCATTTTTTT
Source organism: Echites panduratus (assembly GCA_035221335.1). Lineage (NCBI taxonomy): Eukaryota > Viridiplantae > Streptophyta > Magnoliopsida > Gentianales > Apocynaceae > Echites > Echites panduratus. The sequence goes on along the minus strand of JAWZTD010000004.1, from coordinate 655,070 downwards.
AACAGTTTCTTTTTCCGGAAACTGGCTGACTTGGAAAAATACCCCCCTGGCACTTTCGACGGCAGGGCTGCTTTTCTCCGTGTCCGTAAGTGGACAAGAAAAGTGAACTTATTTGAGAAGGACTTCATATTTATTCCTGTAAATCACAAGTAAGCAATGAAATAACAACTATCCCTCTTATGGAATGTTTTGCCATATTGTGCAATTTAACATTGGCTTCGTTTAATAACAGTTATCACTGGAGTCTACTATTAATATGCCATCCAGGGGAAGTGGCCAATTTCAGAGGCAAGCTCATGTTTGCTCGATGACCTGTTCAATCCCATATCACCTGATACCAATTCTGTCTATTGTGTTTGATAATTAAACTGAGAAACAGCCTCCTTTTGTTTTCAGCTGAAGATCCTAGGCAAGTGGAGAGAGTACCATGCATATTACATATGGACTCCATCAGAGGAACTCATGTAGACCTTAAAGACCGTATACAGAGGTACCGTTAACCTGAAGGATGAATTTACACTTCAAATAGTCTTGAAACATATTACACTTCTACTGGTATTCTCTGCCTCACCTTTACCATATAGAGTCAAACCCTCGCGTACGGTAAGAATTTCTTTGCAGATTTTAGCACTGTACTGTTTGAGTGACATAATAAGATCAATTGCCTTTGATCTGACTTGTGAATCAATAATTAGATATAATGTTGCAAAACTGGAGTTGCATTGAAGGGCATAATAACCATGAGTCACAAGCAAATGTTATGTATACAGCAATTTGGCTAAGTTAGTTCTGATTAGATAACAGTATAGTCAATTGACGTGTTAAGCAATGCAGAAAATTTTCAAATTTACTGGTTTAACTTTATATACTGCTTTAGAAGCTCTGTATTTCCTTTTCAAGGTTCTCAGTAACATTTTTAACTAGCCTGACTGTTGCTTGAGGTATCTTCAATTTTTTTTATATCTCCTCATCTTTTTCTTCTTTAATTATTTCTTTTCTATTGGTGACTGTTATGAGATTGTTTAGTTATGTTTGTGACCACCAAATGGCAGTTACCTGTGGGAGGAGTGGAAAGAGAGGCACAAAGAAACATCTGAAGATATCTCTACAAAGTTTTCTAGCATGAGATTTGTTTCACTTGAGGTATTGTTCGTGGTCGATGGTTCCATTTGTTGCTCATTTATGGGCAGATTTTCGTTGTGTTAAATGTCAGTCTAATGAAATTGATTATTCTTCTGTCAATCTTAAGGTTTCTTATTCAGGAATATTTCCTAGATTTTTCTCTTACTCCCCACTGCCCCCTCTTTTTTTTTTTTCCTGCAGCTTCCGCAGCAGCAGAACTCTTTCGATTGTGGACTCTTCTTACTCCATTATGTAGAGAAATTTTTGGAGGAGGATCCTGTTAACATTAGTCCATTCAAGATACGGCATAAGTTTGTAAGTGCATGACTTATTAATTATTAATCTGCTAGGTTTGCAGATCTGTTCTGGCAGGATCACTTCTTAACTTGCTAACTTGGCTTGATTTCAATCATCATTGATATCTGTCTTCTTACTGTTTTGTGAAATGATGTGTTTCTGTAGAGTCCAGTGCTAAAATTGAAATTGCTCAAGCTTCATCTTGAAATAAGAGAAAACAGTGTTACCAATTACTTCCAAATATGCCCTAAATCATGAAATAAGAAAAATAGAGGAGGGTTTTAGTAAAAAAATGGAGAAATCAAAGATGTCTAGAGCTTCTTAATGGTTTGTTCCAAGTCCAGTTCTTTGGGGGGCAATGAAACTATTCCAGAGTTTCTTCAAAATATCCAATTTTCTGTGCATACTCTTTTCTTTCTCCATTTTGGAAAAGCAGTTCTTTTCCTTACATATCTTTTTCTTTGTGTTCTCAACATAAGCACAGAACATAGAACTTCAAAAACTTGTCCTACAGCTGAAAATTTTTAGGTTAAGAAAAAAGTAATTCTTTAGAGAAGAAAAAGGTCATTGAAATGACATTATAGTATTCCAGAAATACTAAAAAAGTTTATCGTTCTCCAGTTTTAAATTATGGTTCTTAGGGATAAGAATTGAAATGGACTACTAAGTCCTCATTTATCACATACTGGATGCAATTTTGTCCTCACTTCAGCATATATAGGGTTGGTTTTTAAATGGTTTGAGTATGAAAGAAACAGTATGACAAACTGATATTATAAAATAGTTAACAGTATAGGTGGTTCATACCTAAAAAGCCATTGCAAGTTCTTTTTAAATTTCTTTTTGGGAAACGTAGTCTTGATTTTGGTCTTAATTCAAGCTACTGCATTTTCTTCACTCTCCAGCTTAGAGAGAATTGGTTTCCAACACATGAGCCCTCAGTCAAACGGAGGCAGATCTGGGAGTTAATTCATGACCTGCTTAAATGTCAGTTCCAAGAGAGTTCTCCAGCTAGTGATAGGAACAAGTGCTCTCCATCTAACAGTCCTCATACTGAAAATGCTGAGGGATTTCTCCCTCAGAGCTTCAGTCTTTCTAGTAATGGGAATTTACTTTCTACTCAAACTGAGAAAATGATTGAAATGACTCTGTTTCCGGCTTCTTTTGGTGGTTCTCATTGTGCTAATGATTCAGAAATAGCTGTCAGGGATCTTTTTGAGCCTGGGTCTTCTACAGGGGCATTACCTGATATGCAGTATCAATCTTTTGACCGTTCAACATCCTTTAATGAGTTTAAGAGTGCCATGGCATCAATACAGGTATTTCAACCTCTCACTCTTTGAGTACCTTAATTTGATGATATTGAATAATGAGTTTTATATATATATATATATATATATTTATATATATTGAAATGTTATAATGTGCTATAGAGAGCTTTAGTTAGGTTCCTAATAGTCAAAGTTAATGGTCAATTATCTTTTTTTTTTTTTTAAAAATTTGATCAAGTACCCCTAGGGTTTAATTTGTCTTTTTAGGGTTTAGTTTATAAAATATATCTTAAAAAAAATTTTTTTATAGAAGAATTTGTTTTTTCTTACAAAAAAATAAAATAGTTGATTTAACTGACTTAACTAGAGCTCTCCATAATTTGAGATCTGTTACCCACTATAGGACTCTATCTGTCTATCTATCTATCTATCTCTCATATGATCAATGCTTTGATTTGGTTATTTCTTTATTCTTTGCATGATTTCTTGTGTAGAATGGTTTTTACCCACTCCATTGAAATTTGAGTGTGTCTGCCTTCCTAAATTTGACATATTTTCCATATAAAATTCTATAAACAGCTTTGTTAAATTATGGAATCACAATTCACCAATCAAATTAATGATAGGGGTAGTGTGGTGATCTATTCTTTTTCAAAGATGTTCCTTAGCTTTTATATTAAGGTCAAAAGTACACATTTAGTTTTGGATATAGTCACTACTCCCCATTATGGCTTTGTTTGTGGTTTGGGTGTGGACATGAGAAAAATTAGAACGTATGGGAATTATTGGAAGTTAATTATCTTTGGCAGTTCTTTTTAGGGGGATGGATAACTCTGTTCTGATGAGTTAAGGTGCTGATTACGCTAGTCTATTTTTATCTTTGCTCTGTAACTCAATTGGTAATTTTGTGGAAGTTTGGCTGGTTAATTTACCTGTATCTGGATTTCTTTCAAAGATTTCCTTTGCTCTAGTCTATTTGCATTAAGGTATTATACTCCATTAAGCACCGGAGCCTCATCTGTTCCTGACAGGAAAATGTGGAAACTTGTGGCAATTTTGTATATACAACGGCAACTGAGAATAGCTTGCAGAATCTGGCAGGAATTGCCACCGAAACCAGTGATTATCCTTGTCCTCCCAGAGACTTCGGAGCAGAAGTTTCCTTAAACCCAGAAATGTCTATTCAGAAAACTGCAGAAGTGGATCTTGAACCATCACCAGTAACATCAGTTTGCGATTCTGACAAAGCAGTAGAAGTGCAAGCTGTTGAAAAATGTGCAGCTGCCATAGAAACCCATTTAGATAATGAGACAAGACGTGCGGTGGTTGGAGAAACTGATGAGTGCTTAATAGATTGCTTTCCCTCCGCACCAGGTGAAATGCTTCAAGTTCCTGGTTATCACTGCTCAATTGAATCCCTTCAGCCCGATGATGGTTTATGCCCTACTGGATCTCCCGCAAAGGTTGTTCCTGAAATATCAGATCATGGAAATGGTAGGGATAGAAATGGGGACGGAGCAGGTGACAATGAGGATGGTTCAGGATTGGATTCTGATGTGCAGCATGCTGCAAAAAGGTTGCGCCTTACACCCTTATCTGAAGGAGAAGTTGCAAATAGCACATCTGAGGATTTATGCCTGTAAATTTTGTCTTGGTATATATCCTCTGGTTTTCTCCCTTACAGTTTATTGTCCTCCTTCTGGGGTTGGAATATCATCATGGTGGTGTGAATAGATTAAGTGGTGTTAGTGACTGCCGACAAATACAATGCTCGTCCAGATGATATGTTAAAACATCTGAACTAGAAAATTCAATTTATACATTAGTTCACAGGCAATTCATTGCTAAACTCTGTTTTTGGTTCAGGAGATGGAAGAGTCAAAATGACTCCACAAAATTGTGAAGCTTGTAGTTCTCATATGGATTGTTGGCCTATAGAAATGCAGTGGTAGTGTTGGTGACATTTATGACATGGTTCTTTCTTTGAAGTGTTGACATTGCAGAATTTGGGCTCTATTTAAGTTTGGGCTCATCTTTTCCCCTTTGTTTCTCTTCTTGTAATAACCAACTTTCAACCTCAAAATTTTTCATTAGAATTCAAATTTCAAATGATCTTTCAACTAACTGATTTTGCAAAAACAGTTCATGAATGCTTTCATTCCAGGGGATTGATTGAAACAATGATTATTGACTGAGTTGTCAATGTCCGATTCATAAGGTGAAATTGATAACTATTTACAAATTACCAATAATAATATTTGAAAAAATAAAAAAGAAGATATGCTTTGAATGAGGAGACCAACGTGGCAAAAAGAGGAGGGTTTTTTTGACATGGATTAATAAGAAATAAATATATTTTATCTTTAGTTATAATTATATTTCTTTGTAAGATACCGTATATTTTAAGATAAATATGAAAGGTTAAAATGATTTATATTTTGGGATAAAGGGGTAAATTCCTCCCTTCTCACAAACCAAGCAAATTTAAGGGTGGATAGAATGTTATTTATTTGTGAACAAAATAAAAATATAATCTAAAGATTA
>JAWZTD010000004.1:628878-649736 GCA_035221335.1 Echites panduratus | reverse complement strand
GGACCTGACCTAAAACCAATATGTGAACGTGGAAGGCATTTTAATACAATTGGGGGGCCTAAAATAGAGACGCTCATATTTGTAGAACCAAATTGTAATAAATTTCTGTTACTTTTGATACGACGGGTAAACTCAACCTAGTTCATATTCGGTCGATCGGCCGTCAGGCGTCAGAGCCCAACCTTCACCGCCAAACTGTCAAGCTTCTCTTCACTAGGTATCCTCTTCACATCTTATATACCTTTTTTTGTCTTTGCCGCCGTTGCCTTCAAAGAAGGACTTGATGGGAATCATTGGATCAAGGAGAAACTTCTGTTCTATTACAAGATGTGAATGTTGGAATTTTTGAATTGGGAATCAAAAACTTGATTCTTCGAAGGCATAGGGAAGAGATTATCTGATTCTTTGATTGAATTGTCTTGCTGAGGTCTGAAAAAATTGTTTCTTTTAGCTCTTCAGCCTAAGCAAAATTCATGCAGTAGATGGTTACTTAGGTCTAGGAATCCATGTATGTGATTTTAGGTATTTTATTTGAGGGTTCAGAATTTTTCTTTGTTTCTTCTTTTTACTTTCCCTCCTCACGGTTGTTTATATGTAAACTTCACAAAGGTTTATTAAGCTGTGGAAGAACATTTTCAGACACATTATCTGCATGGGCTTTTTACATTTTTTCTTCTATTTATTCACAGTTGTTTGTGACCCTTTTTTGGTTGCATTTTCAACTTTGGCAGCTGTTTATCATGTCAGCTATAAGATCCTTTGGGAGGATACTTTTTGCTGCAGCCAGAACAGAAACTTCAGCTTCTGCAGCAGCTTCCTCTTCTGCTACTAGGGCTGCATGTAACCCTCTTGAGGAGTTTTTTGAGGCTGATAGAAGTGCGGAGGATGATAAACCTGTTGTCTATGGTATGGTACTAAATCCTTCACATTCTTTTGCATTTTCTTGTTTTAAACGAGGTATCTTGAATCTTAGTATCGGTGTTACACGAATAAGTGTTCGTATGTGGGATTGGTTGAGCATTTGAAATTTGGATGCATTAGACATTTTGTTGGTGAAAAGTGCGTTGAGAAAATGTTTGTTGGAAGAACGGAATTTATTTTTTTCAAAAATCCAATCCAAATTCGGTCTAAAATTGCCAAAAGTTGTCCTCTTGCAATTTTTTCTCTTTGTTGGTGACATGGTGTGACAAAATCTATTTAAATATTTGAATTTCTCCTTGAGCATTGGGGTTTAAATTTCGGGAAACCAAAAGCAAATATAGCATTTGAAAATCTTGTTTCTTGTGAATCTGCATATTTGATAGTTATTATATTCAGTTCCTTCTTATCATTTGTTAAGCCTTATTATTAAATGTATAATAAGGTATCTGTAATTTGTCTTGGTACAACGGCTTTAGGTTACTAACAGAAGAATTCTAGTTGAGATTCCTTTAATATGCCACTTTTGCAATAAAGAAATTTAATAATAAGCTAAAAAGCTGAATGCTAAGATAATTGGTCCATTATCATATTATGTATTAGTGCCATTAACTCTTCGAGTTGGCTGGCAGTTTTATGTGTGCCACTTTTGCAAATTGCATCATATATCTTGAAGAAATCAGACCAGATATCCCACTTAAAAATGGAGTGTCTAGAAACTAAGGCTTAGTTTGGATTGGCCATCCAAACAGATAACATCATCAAATTCCGTAAAATATAAGTTTAGATTGGATCCGTTGTTTGCTCAAAATAAAAAATTTGACCCAAACCAGAATTAAAACACCCATTTAAAGTAGGATGGATAAGTTTTTTTTTTTTTTAACGAAAAATGAACTCTAATTGACACATACATTTTATTTGCTGGAGAATGGATAATGGAGGTTAAAATGGTCAATCCAAACTGAGCCTAAGTTTCTTCTTTGCATATGTGTACCAATTGATTAACATAATTTGCACAGTATATAATCTCAAAGTTAATGTTAATGTACCACAGCAAAAATGCATAAGCATTTGATTCTTGCACCATCATCATGCTAGTGTTTAAATAATCATATACATTTTATTGTTTGTAAGAAATGGCTACTCAAAATTTTCTCATCTAGGTAGGAGTTGGAAAGCTTCTGAATTACGCCTCAAATCTTGGGATGACCTTCACAAGCTTTGGTATGTTCTGTTGAGGGAGAAGAACATGTTGATGACTCAACGTCAGATGCTTCATGCCCAGAACCTACGCTTCCCTAATCCTGAACGTATTTCAAAAGTACAATCTTGTTCCTCTATATGCTGACTCTTTTTGTCTTTATACATCTGGTATTTTGTTGTGAGGGATAGGGTTATCATAAAAGCTTCTTCATATATATTCTGATCCTGTGCATTAGATGCTCCATTGATTTTGAAAATAACTAGTTTTGTATAGTGGTAGTACCCATTGGCTTTATTCCATTAGAAACAGTTTCTTGAACAATCCTGTTCATGAAAACTTGGGTATTTTGTTTTCATCATAAGAAGCTTAATTAAGATTTTCATGATGCTTGCCCAATATCCTCTATTCTACCTATTCATAGTCTCTGAATGAGAAATCTGAAGAAAGGATTTGTTCTGAATTTTCATGTTGCGTGTTTCAGACAAGGGTGTATATAGTATTTGCAGTTTAGATGGTTTCGATTTGTTTAACTTTATTCCAATATGAACAGTTCTCGATGCGGATATGAAACTAAGAAGTGAAGGACAGATGGATAGATAGATATTGCCCGCTTGCTGTGGATCTAATGGTTTTTGCAATTGAAATTGACTGTCTCTGTTTATCTTTGTTGTCAATTCTTTTCTATCTTTAGATTGCTTCCACATTTTCCACAGTAGACTTTTTCATTAGCGTTGCATTTTCTCTCTCTCTCTAAGTCGTGTTTACTTCTTTTCACAGTATATCTTTTCTATGTTGACATTGTTATCTATCACCTTGTTGTGTTTAATTTTCAATAGTTGATTCATTTCTCACTCTCCAATAATTTTGTTGAAAAACTTCATTCTTTGCTTTGTAATTGACCTGTCATTCAATATCAAAAGAATTGGGAGTTCCAGTTGATGAGTTTGTTTGAATTCTTAGAGAAATTTGTACTTATTTGATTCGGAGATTCAAGTGCAAGCAGTTCTGCAACTAAAAATTTGATATAGGTTGCATTTTAGTATTTCTGCACGATGGATGGATTATGAATGGCATTTTAAAATTTTTTTTCTGGATATACATTGTGATGAATTGCATCTGCTTTTTTGAGCAGGTAAGGAAATCAATGTGTAGAATAAAGCATGTATTAACTGAGAGAGCAATCGATGATCCTGATCCACGGAGGTCTGCTGAGATGAGGAGAATGATTAATGCTTTATGATGCCTTTCATTTCATGTTATGTTGTCCTAAGATCTTCAGTTGTTACTAGTTGCTAAGGATGGCCGATTTGACATGAATGGCCACGTGCTCTTGTATTCTTAAAAGATTTGAAAAGAATATGTCAGCATTCTCTACTCTTGTTAGTTTTTGTCAAACACATCAGAAGAGTAATCTCATCAAGAAGTTCGATAAGATAGAGAGGAAACCCAGTAAATTCTTCCTGTATACTTACTGTTGTCTCGTACAATTTTCACGCTAGTAGAAGGTTAATTAAAGCTTAAAAGAACATCCATGACAACATTCGTATGAAACAGGCTGGAACTTCAGATTGACCAAAACGAAGTTTCTGGTTCACAGATGAAGTGTTGTTTTAATTACCCACCGTGGTATTGAGGGGTTAACACTGATTGTCATGGACACTGAAACCTCTACAAACCAAGCTCTTCAAATATGTCCTGTCAAATGCACATTTATATCCGCAGGAATAATGGCCTGGGAAAAACTGATCTATTAGGGGATACGGTTATGATGATTTTGGCAATTTGCAGGGGAGGTTAACTTCTTCAACATCTGCAAGCAGTTATCAAGGAAACTCTCAGGCCCTCCAGCTCCAATAGAATGCCAAGAAGAATGTGAAATCAACGAATACGAAATCGCCGCACTCGGTTGAGATCCTAACCAATGGGATGATAAATAAAGATTCATCACGGAACGATTTTTCTTGATGCTAAATATGATTTCTTGGGCACTAAAGATCCAAACTACATACCTTTTGCTGCTGGAAGAAGAATATGCCCTGGAATTTCTTTCTTTTGCTAAGGCAAATATGGAGCTGCTGCTTGGTCAGTTATTGTTCTATTTCAACAGGAACCCCCGCGATCTGATGAGAGAATAAAATATTAATATGGATCAAGTTCATATATGGGAGGTGGGCATTTAAATCCTTATTAAGCTAAGGATTGAGTTGACAGGGTTTTTTTTTTTTCCTACAAATTTCCCGCAAGATAAGTTGAAATAAAAAGTAAATCATATATGGAGAAATTTTACAGTAAAGAAGAATCCTGATATTCTTTGGAGAGCTACAAATTATTCATTTATTTATTTTGAGAAATTTTACAGGAAAACAAATAACAAAATTTTTTAATTAATATTTCAGAAATGCATATTGTCTGCATGATCTCCCTCTCTTAATTTCCTAACTTTTCGCTACTTCACAAAATTACTAGCTACACAAACCCTAGACTTCCCAAGTTTATGTCCTTGATTTTTCATGCTTCAGATTGGTTGAAAGATCAATTGGGAGGATTCTGAACAGTTCCTATTAATCTTTATTCCAAAGCAGATATTGTTCAGAGTCGAAACAGAGAAAAACTGATCAATCTTTATTTTACAAAGATTAATCTCCATTGATGGGTTTCAAGTTCGAAGAACCAAGAAACCCTGACCAATCACCAAAACTAACTGTAAGCACCATAAGGAAATTGGCCCTGGTTTGCACCATAGCCGCACCATTGCAATATGGGTGGGCTTTGCAGCTTTCAGTTTTCACACCATATCTACAGCTTCTGGGCATTTCTCGTTCTGGGACGTCCATTACATGGCTTTGCGGCCCGATTTCAGGCCTCATTTTTCAAGCTATAATTGGGTATTACAGCGATTGTTGTACCTCAAGATTTGGCCGCCGCCGACCATTTCTTGTGTTTGGTACTCTGCTTTCATTTGTTGCTGTTTTGCTTGTGGCTTTCGCTGCAGATGTTGGCCTTGTCCTGGGTGATCCTTATGAACATAATGCCACCAAAGTTAGAGCCATAACAATATTTATCATTGGTTTTTGGGTTCTTGACATTGCAAATAATATTATTCAGGTCCCTGCCAGAGCCTTTTTGGCGGATCTTGCAGGAAATAATGAAATCACAATAACCATTGCAAATGCCCTTTTTGCATTTTTTATGGCTCTGGGAAATACAATAGGCTGTGGTTTTGTTTCTTATGTGAAACTCTCTGACCTTGTACCATTCACCAGGACTAAGGCATGTGACTCTTATTGTGCAGACCTAAAAGTTTGTTTTGTGTTCAGTATTATTTTCTTGGCATTAAATGTTGCCGTTGTCGTGACAGCAGTAGAGGAGGACATTTTTTATCCAGTCATTCTTGAACAACTTAGCTGTAGCAGCTTGAGTACTAAAGAAAGTGGAGGACTTTTTTTCCATCTTATTTATTCAGTGAAAAATATGTCAAAGCAAATGAGGTGTTTACTTCTGGTGACAGCATTAAATTACCTTGGGCTTTTTCCATTTGCAATGTTTAGCACAGATTGGATGGGGAAAGAGATATATGGAGGTGATCCTGCAGGGGATGCTGTGGAAAAAACCTTGTATTATAGTGGAGTTTGGGCAGGAACTTTGGGGATTATGTTATGTGTTATGGGAGTGGGCATTGTGTCACTATTCATGGAGCCATTGATAAAGATAGTGGGAAGCATAAACAGGGTTTGGGGAATTAGTAACTTTGCTTTGGCAATTTGCATGTTCATGACATGTTTTGTCACAAAAATTGCAGAGGATTTCAGGGTTTCAAACCTTAAGTTTGTTAAAGGCCCTGCAGCTATTCCACCTCCTCCTGGAGTGAAGCTATGTGCTTTGATTCTTTTTGTCATCTTGGGCTTCCCTCAAGCAGTGAGTTTTCTCCCTTGGTTTCTTTTTTTCATCAACCAGATTAATTAGTTACAAGTTCTATACAAATGTGTGAAAAGTAGGAGTCCCAGAGATGGCCGGCATGATTTAGGACAAGTGTTCAGGAAGTTTAATTTGTGTATTAATCACATTTTTTTTTTTTTTGTTTCATTTCTTTTGTGTAGGTGAGTTATACCATCCCTTTTGCAATGGCTAGCAAGTGTGCATATCAAAGTAAGACAGGACAAGGTATGTTTGAGTATTATATAAATGTTTCATTTTGACCAAGACATTCAAAGTTCTTTTCTAACCTCTATCTGGGACGTTTGCAGGGTTATCTTTAGGGATTTTGAATCTTGCAATTGTCCTTCCGCAGGTAAAGATTTGTGCCCTAATAATTCATCTCTGTTTTTTCACCATTTTTTCTTGTGGATTTACTGGAAAAAATAGTTACATTTCAGGATTAATTCCTTCATCAATTTCTAATTCAAACGTATAACTTCAGCTATTTTCTACTCTGGTGAACGTACCTTTGGATTCCTTGTTTGGGGGCAGCAACTTACCAGCATTTTTCATGGGAGCCATCGCAGCAGTAGTGAGCGGGATGTATTCATTCAAATATCTGGATGGTCAGAGGGATGAAAAAATTCTTGTCAATTCTTCGTCTTAAATTATCTCTTTTTGTTTTTCCCGCTTCTAGATAGAGGTGCGGGGCTGCGATAATTCCCACTCTCCCAAATAGCTAGGCATAAAATTATTATTTTTTTTAATACCGGTAAAATAACTTAAAAAGATAGTTAAATTGGAATAGAGGAAACTAAGTATTTAGGCAATCACGTTTAGAAAATTTTTTGACCTAGATATCTTTTTGTATTACTTTCTTTGTTTAAAATTGAATTTTTAATTTTGATTTTACACAAATTTTAAGAGAATTAGTTGATTTAGTTCCTTTTAAACTTAATAATATTGATCTCTTAATAAAATTTTAATTAATTTAGGAAATGAGACATTTATTTTTAGACAATTCAAAATAAAAATATTTATATTTATTTGTATATGGAGGGAGTATTAGATTAGAGACTCAATAATATCTCATATTTAGATTGGAGTTCATAAGAATTTATTTAGATTTATCCTCAATGAATAAAATTATAGGGTAAATGGTAATTTGGAATTATTCGATTTGTAATCTCAATTATAATGGAGAAGCGATAGATGAAATTGTGTCAAACATATCTATTATTTTCTATTCTTTTTTATTAATTATATATTGCACAAAAAGTATTACTTACTTCAATGTAATGTTTTTTTTTACTAAATGTTCTAGTTTAATTTAGTTAATTTTAATATTATAATGTAATTATTTCTTAATAAAAGTTTAGCTAAATAAGTCAATGAGATATTTAATTTCAAACAATTCAAAATGAAAAATTGGACATTTAATTTCAAATAGAGAAAATATTTAATTATATTACTCTTTTGGCCTGGAATTAAATATTTTAGTTCAGCAAATTTAATTTAATTTATTTAACTTGCAAAGTCAATCTTAATTACAATGTTACCTAATTAAATTCTTGAGAAGTAGGGTGTTAATGGAATCCTTATATTTTATTAATTTATAATCAATTGTTAGGAAATTTATAATCGGTTTTGGGTAGCTTGATTCAATTAATAACCGATTAATGTTTCTTCTATTTTTATTATTTTATATAAAATATATTTATAATTTTTTTATATATGATCTATTATTAAATAATATTTTATGTTTATTATACTAATTTATATGCGTTAATAATTGACTAAAATTTTTTTTTATTAAATTTATTTATATATAATTATATAATGTATATTATAATTTTTATATTATTATATTCCATCGTTTAGTTCGATTATAATTAAAAGTTTTTTTTTATATAGGATAACAAATCAAATCGACAAGAATCGTAAGTTTTTAAATCGATTACCATCCATTAGAATTCTGTTATCTTCCAGTTTTAAGGGAGGTCTGGACATCAGTGGCCCGTCTACCGAATTCTGTCCTTCCCCTTCCCAAATGCCACGCAAGTGTAGTGCTCATAAGACACTGTCGTAGATAGTCTTCTCCACCCAACACGCTGAATATCTCACCGCTTGCTGACGTGAACAAGAACTTGAGAAAACCTTCACATTTGTCTTGAACGAAACCAATCATTCCTTCTCTGGCCTCCCCATGATTTCTCCGTTGCTTTCCACTTGAGCACTTGCCAGAGTCCTCAAACTTTTGCATAGCCAACGCTTCTTTTAAAAAAATTCTTTCTTCCTTGATTTAGTTAATTTTCCTGATGGATTGCTTTAAAGCAGCAGAGACACCCGCTAATGCATACGCATTGCTTTTTAGGCCTGCCATGGCTGTAACCGCATGGCATTATTCGGTGGCCGTGTTTATTGTTGCATGGTTTCTTGTACAATTTCTTGGAGTTTCATCTCCTTGCAGATCTTTTCTTTGTGGAAGTCCATTGCTGTTGGTGTATAATTCATCTTCCCAGGTATATCAAGAAGTTGCCTCGAAGAGTAAGACTCTTCGTGGAAGGTATAATTCTTTAACCAATTACAAATGTTTAAATTACTATGCCAAGCATATTGCGGGAAGATATTCAGTGTAGAGTCGTTGACTAGTTTATAGCTTGAACTTTTTGCTCAAAAGTTCTAATGCACTTTCCCGTGCTACTATTCTATTAAAGTATATACATTTGGCCTGTAGTGTGACTTACCAATATCATGATTTCTTTCTTCCCCTGCTCCATTTAAATGTTAGGTATCTGGCAACGGCACGACTCTCAAATACTCATTTTCAGACTACGTTTATCAATTTCTTTGGGAGGCCATCCTGCTATTAACTGCAAAAGGTGAGAGTTCCATATATGGGAAACATGTTTTGCTAACATTAATCTTTATGCCATTCATGCTAGATCTTTCTATAGAGCTTGATACCAAAAAACTGAATCTGAAAGTGCAGCTTTTAAGAGTTTTCCATTTCACTGTTATCTGGGTAAAATGACCCCTCTCAAGAGGCTAGGCTAAAAGGATTACCTTCAATTGTTTGCTTTTATCGAGCCTGTAGGTAAATGTCAATCAGGTAATGTGACTAGATACATTACATTCATACCTTGATAGAACCATTTATGAAGAATTCATGTAAAAAAAAATAAGGAACCATATATACAGAGGCTTAATTGGGCACATCAGACTACTAGTTTAAGTAGTTTTTTTTTTCTTTTTTGTGTGCTTGAGCCTTGAATGATATTCCTTTGCATTTGGGAAACTTTTTGAATGCATCTGAACACTAACTTATAAGTGATTTTATAATGCATGCACAGTCAAATTGTTTTTACAATGCTGGATGGACAGAGGACATAAAAGAAGTTGTTAACCATCTTCATCAGAAATACCCCAAAGCACCACTTTTTTCTTGTTGGAATTAGTGTTGGTGCCAACATTCTGGTAAGGTGACCCTTGCTTGAAGTTGAAGCATGCAGTGGTGGTCCACTTGATGCTATTAGGGTTTGCAGAAATAGAAACTTGTGGAGTTTATACAAGTGTATTGTTGCCAATTTCATTTACTCCCCAAAGAGGCTGGTTGAGTTGAAAATCAAGTAGGAAAAAATAAAATAAAATAGTGGTTTATGAACCTTACAGCTAACCATCAAACTGTTCAAGTGGTAAATGTATCATTTATAGTACAATCTGAGGTCTTTCAAAAGAATAGGCAAAATTTTATGGTTTCCTCCTTCAGTTCTTTGAATAACACCCATACTCATAAACTCGGCTGTTCACAATTTTGAAATTTTATGGATTTATTCTCTGTCATTGTGCTTACTGCTTGTCTTATTGATTTCTCCCCAACTTTAAGTTTCCTGAGTACATTGAAAATTATTAAAAGGTTTGAAAGCATTATGGATAGGAAATGAAAACCTGAACCTGGTTTTGCCTATATCTTTTATAATTTATTACTTTACTTTAGCAAGCTTCTTATTAAAAGCGAAAAGATGAAAGTCTTTCTTTTGTATGTTATGCTTCCAAGCAGCTGATGAATGATTGCTATAATTTCTTTAATCTTATTACATATATATTGCTAGAAGAGCTAATTCCCCAACCATTGCATGTTCTGGTCATCGACTAATTAATGTATTCATATTACAGGTATGAAAGGTTGGTTTTTATATTGGATTATATATCATTTGCATAATTTGTGGTTGCTAGAGTCAAAAAACTAACAAATTTGCTATCAACAGATTCATATTTGTTTTCTGACTGTTAGCTAATAATAACTAAGAAAGAATAATAGTTCCCCCCCCCCCTCGAGAAAATGTGGTTGGGGTGGCGACGAAAGGGTGAGGAAGGATAGGAGAAAGAAGAGAGAGAAAAGAAGTAGTGTGGCTTCTAAGAAGCTGATCTAGGATTAAGATACACTTAATGTGTTGGTTTTATTTAGTATTTAGACCTTTTTTTTTTTTTTTCCTCACTGCATGATTTGAGAAGTCTTGAACCAAATTGATAACTTTCATATGCAAATATGCAATAACAGTCTTCCACGTGTTGTTCTCTTGGTCCCTTATTCTTCATAAGCCATTGCTTCATGTTAACTGATGGTGAGAAGAAGAAATATTCTGTTCTCCTTTTCAGTGTCTTTCCTTTATTAGAAGGTCAATAGTTGTGTGAAACAACTTATTGCAGGAAGGCCTTCTGCCACTTGGAAGGAATCTTGTAGGCATTATTACAGCATCGCTGTTGGCTATGGCCTCAAAATTCAGTTGACTTAGATCCATTTAGCAAGTACTGGAATGATTTTTATTGTTGGCATCACTATGATAGATGGATATTTTGTTTATTTCTTTTTCCTGTTGGCGTTACAATGATAATATTGTTAACTGAGATTTGTGGAAATTATTTATACAGTCTTCCACAAGAAAATTGTTATATTCGTATCTTATCCTTCTATCCAAAACTAAACATTGACATTTTTATTTTACTTCAGGTTCTCAAATTAATGTCCACCTTGGCTTTCCCTTAGGTTTCAACCATCTTTGTTGTTGTAAACTGCTCAAGTACTCCACCATCCCGATGGATATATCTTTACATTGATGGATTTAATCTTGGAGCTTCGTGATTCAACTTCTTGTTTCTTAGTTATGTCATAAAAGGTTGTCCTAAAATCAGGATATTGTTTGTAAACAGTTTTCAAAATTCCCCTTCGTTATAGTTCTCTATTTTCCCTGCTCGTTCTTTATTCATTCAAAAATTTCAAAACTATCATACTTGCAATGTCACGGCATGGAGGACATCTTGCATTCTTTGAGGGAATAACAGCATCCAGCTTGTGGTGCTTTAGTCTCCATACGCAAAAATTTCCTCTTTCGAGCTCACAAGAAAGTTTTCAAGGTGTTAGAATTTCGTGGGATATCTGATGTAGTCATGGTTGCTTCTGTTAGAAAACAGCACAGGGGGTAAATTTACAAACACGAAAATCTTAGTAAAAGAAATGCAGAAATTGAAATAGCCATGAAGTAGGAAACCTATAAGAGGATCATGAGCAAATACTACATTCTTCTAAGAGACTTCAAACTAGCAATGCAATCATTAAAAATCTTTTTAAGTTCTGTTCTTTCTCTTTTTACATTCGAAGATTCTTTTATAGGACACTGCTTTTTAGGGCACCCGCTGTTCTCCTCTCCTCTCTATCTCTTGCTTGCCACAAGGAAACCTCGGAGGTCGCTGGGACTTCTCCTTTCCTCCTACCGACCTGCTTTCTCTCCGTATCACTATTTAGTTGGCATTAATGATATTTCTTCTTCCCTTTTGCAGCCCTAATGTCCTACTCTTCTTCATCTTGCTGCTGTCGAATCTTCAGTTGTTCATGGCCCGTATGCAAGTGTAGCAGATATATGCACCCCACCAAAACGGTTAAGCGTACCTCCCAAAATTTTAATGAACAAAAAAATTAAAATAAAAAGACAAAAATATCCATTTTATAAAACAAAATGCAGAACAATTAGTTTTTCAAATGCTAAATACACCCCTTTCGAATTTTTTTAAATTTTCGCATCTGCTTGACTTCTGCTTTCCTGAGGATCAGATCCTTGGTATCTCAGTAAAAGTTCTTCGATCTAACTAGTGATAATCCGCCTCACTTTGCTCTCTTCCCTGCGTTGGGAATGCTAGCCCAGAAAACCCAACCTATACAAATCCCTTCTGTTCTAAGCCGTAGACGAGAAGGCTACAATTGGTTCGGAAGGCAGGAAAGTAACTAAACGCCGACCTGTCAACGAGCTGCAGATCCAGTTGTTAATCCGAGAAGCTGGCCATCGCGAGCTGCACCTGCTCACCTGAAGAGACTGAACTGCAATTTATCAAGACCTCCATCCCAGTTACCAAAAGGACGCGAAGACAGGCGTTCATGAACTAGCCAATGCTTACGCCCAAGATTTTCTTTCGTTCTTCTAGCGTCGAAAAAGCCCCCGTCTTTATCTTTCACACCCTAGCAGTGGAGGAAAGAGGAAAAAGGGGTGTAGTTAGCATTAGCATTAAGATAATTTGAAGTTGATGATTTAATTATAATTTTGAAGGGTGTAATTAATAATTTTTAAAATTTACTTAATAATAGGGGTATACTTAATAGTTTTAGGGGTGTATATACACCCTATATGATATTATTGGGACATACTGTTTTTTTAAGGAAGAATGAAAAATCTTGATGTAATATATGATTTTAAGTGATTTGTTTGGTTTGGACTAAAACGGTATTTAGAAGTATGAAAGGAAAAAACTGAGCCAAAAAAATGAGTTAAAAAGTCCACTTAAAATTGTAAGTTTTAGGCAAACTGAAACTACCAATAAGTTTTTACAACTATCATATTATCAAGAAAACCAATATATATATATATAATATAATATAAACTAAACTTAAGAAAAGTAAGCGGTAAAGGTGAAATATTATTAGTATTTGTTAGACCATTTTTAAAAATAGGTACATAAATATCAAATGTATTTTAGTACTTAATTCATTGTGATCTCTAAAGATAAATGATTAAAACTATTTTACATGCTGAGTAATTTTTAAATTCATTCTATCCATTCCATTCCAGGATTAAGTAATTATTCTCTTCTTGGGTAAATGGCGTAAATTTATACAACAACGTGTTAAATGCACATATAGAACAGTAAAATGAAAAACTTACATTGCCCAATCTAATCCCAGCCCAAATTCCATAATATGGGCTCTCATATTCAGTCTCCGAACCGAATTTACTTTTTTTTTTTTTTTATTGAATTAAAAATTTCCTCTCCGTTCAGTCTCCCACCCCACTGTGAACCGTATCTTACAGTCGCAACCGTCGCCGCCAGCTCGTTCGGTCCGGTGCTACCCCGTCTATTTGTATTATTCCTGTTTAAATATCTGATGTTATTCTCTTTTTTTGGTCTTTTCGTTTCATAGTCCTTACAAGTACTTGCTCAAAGAGTTTCAGAATTCATTGATAATGCTGACCTTGAAGATTTAATTAAATGTATTTTCTTCGTGAATAAGTTAATTCTTTGTCCCTTCCTATCTATAGTGCGTCACTAATTCCTAAATTAGGAAACGATCATATGTTTCTTGAAGGAAATGAGCAGAAAAAAGTCTTGGTGGATTTGAGGGATAGATTTAATCGCAAAACTTTCATTGGTGCACAGTTTTGTGTGAAAAAAAAAGAAGTATCTTTGATGTTTACAAGTTGATTAGTATTGAAATTGGCTTATTGAGTGGCTAAAGGTTGGTATTGTTCCATGTTATTGTAATGTAACTGAAATTGGGTGGCAAAAAAGGTTTTGTGTAGTTCTTATTCTTTAGGAGGATTCAATTGTTTGGTGAAAGCTCAGAAAAATCTTGTGTGTTGCATTATCATTTGATTTTTCTTGCAATTGGTATATGAAGACATTCACATTCTTTCTAGCAGAAATATCAACAAAATGGATACTTCTGAAGATTGAAGTACCAGTAACAGGTTGAAACTTTCAAACACAATGGTGTTTTTAGCAAGTCGAGGTGAGCTGGCTGTGCTTGTATTTTCTTTGTTCAAAGTTTTTATATTTAATTGCTTTTGCTTATAGTCCATGGCCACTGCAGGATTAAGGTTTCAGTCTGCCAAACTATGTTGCCATGTGATTGGATCTTCTAAGAGCTTCTCTTTCTTAAGCAATGGGAATCTGGAACTCCAAGGAGAATCTGTTTCTTTTGCTTTTGAGGGTAATCAGGAGAAAATAAGAAAATCAGACCATATACTAGAAGATGTAACAACTGTCTGCCAAATGTTAGATGGTGCTTCTTGGTGTCCATCCCTGGAAAATTCTTTAGCAAGATTTCATGGAAAACCTCACTCAGAATTCTCTATTGAAGTTTTAAGGAGGCTGAAGGATGCCAATCTTGCAGTCAACTATTTTCGGTGGGTTGAGAGGGAAACTGACAAAATGCATTCTCCGGAAGCATATAATATGCTCCTCATGGTAATGGCTAGGAGTAAAAATTTGGAATGCCTAGAACAGATTTTGGAAGAAATGAGTATTGCTGGGTATGGTCCTTGCAATAATACTTGCATTGAGTTAGTTGCAGGTTGTGTTAAGACTAGAAGACTGCAAGAAGCATTTAATCTTATTCAGACAATGAGAAAGTTCAAATTTCGCCCAGCATTTTCAGCCTACACAACCCTTATTGGTGCTCTGTCTGCTACTAATGAAGCTAACCTTATGCTGACACTCTTTCGGCAGATGCAAGAATTGGGCTATGAAGTAAGTGTGCATTTATTCACAACTCTTATTCGAATATTTGCCAGGGAAGGACAAGTTGATGTTGCTCTCTCATTTTTGGATGAGATGAAAAGCAACTCATTTCGTGCGGACATTGTTCTTTACAATGTCTGTATAGATTCCTTTGGTAAGGTTGGTAAGGTGGATATGGCTTTTAAGTTTTTTCATGAGATGAAAGCACATGGCTTTGTGCCTGATGAAGTCACCTATACAAGTATGATAGGAGTTCTCTGTAAAGGCAACAGACTTGATGAAGCTGTTGAGTTATTTGAACAGATGGAAATGAATAGCACAGTCCCATGTGCATATGCTTATAGCACTATGATCATGGGATATGGATCTGCTGGGAAGTTTGATGAAGCATATAATTTACTTGAAAGGCAAAGATTAAGGGGGTCTATTCCAGGGGTAATTGCATATAATTCTCTTCTTACTTGCCTTAAGAAGAAGAGAAGGGTTGATGAGGCATTAAGGATATTTGAGGAAATGAAGAAAGATGCAGCACCTAATCTCTTAACATATAACACCCTCATTGATTTGCTTTACATGGAAGGGAAATATGATGCTGCTCTAGAAATTCGGGACTCCATGAAAGCTGCTGGCTTGTTTCCCAATATACGGACTGTTAATATTATGATAGATCGACTTTGTAAAGCTCAAAAGCTAGATGAAGCATGTGTCATATTTGAAGAAATGGACCACAAGTTTTGCACCCCTGATGCAGTGACTTTTTGCTCTCTGATTGATGGATTGGGTAGGCATGGGAAAGTCGATGATGCATACAGACTATATGAACAAATGTTAGATTCTGACCGGATTCCAGATGCTATTGTCTATACATCCCTTATTAAAAGCTTTTTCAAGTCCGGCAGGAAGGAAGATGGGCACAAGATTTATAAAGAAATGATTTCTATGGGTGTTGGTCCTGATCTGCTTCTCCTTAATACTTACATGGATTGTGTTTTCAAAGCTGGTGAAATAGAAAAAGGCAGAGCTTTATTTCAGGAAATCAAGAATCTGGGTTTCACCCCAGATGTACGGAGCTATTCCATACTTATTCATGGTCTTGTAAAAGCGGGGTTAGCCCGTGAAACGTATGAGTTATTTTATGCAATGAAAGAACAAGGATGTATTATGGACACACTTGCTTATAACACCGTTATAGATGGATTTTGCAAATCAGGAAAGGTGAATAAAGCTTATCAACTTTTGGAGGAAATGAAGGTACAGGGACATGAACTGACTGTGGTCACCTATGGTTCTGTCATCGATGGGCTTGCAAAGATTGACAGGCTTGATGAAGCTTACATGCTTTTTGAAGAAGCAAAATCAAAAGGAGTGCATTTAAATGTCGTGGTTTATAGTAGCCTTATAAATGGGTTTGGTAAAGTAGGCAGAATTGACGAAGCATATCTAATGTTGGAAGAAATGATGCAGAAGGGCTTAAACCCAGAAGTGTATACATGGAATTGCTTGCTTGATGCGCTGGTTAAGGCTGGAGAAATGGATGAAGCTCTTGTTTGTTTCAATTCAATGGAAGACTTGAAATGTACTCCAAATCTAATAACTTACAGCATCCTCCTGAATGGTCTCTGTAAGGTTGAAAAGTTCAATAAAGCCTTTGTGTTTTGGCAGAAGATGCAGAGACAAGGATTTAAACCCAATCTGGTTACCTATACCACCATGATTTCAGGGCTTGCAAAAGCTGGGAATATAGTGGAGGCTGAAAGACTCTTCGAGAGATTCAAGGCAAATGGAGGTATACCTGATTCAGCTTGTTATAATACAATGATAGAGGGATTGAGCACTGGAAATAGGGCAATGGAAGCATATCATTTATTCGAAGAGACTAGGTTAAAAGGATGTAGCATACATACAAAGACATGTGTTGTTCTTTTGGATGCTCTTCATAAGTCTGAATGTTTGGAACAGGCAGCAATAGTGGGTGCTGTTTTAAGAGAAATAGCAAAGTCACAGCATGCTTCAAGATCCTTGAACTAATTTTGCTTTTGCTATCATTCTCAACTAGAAGATCTCTATCTGGTGTTTCACTAGGTATGTATTCATGATTTTTTTTTTGGTCCAAGAGAGTAATTGGTTACTATCTGAAAACTAAATCATGTAGCATTATTACATAAAATGGCAAATAAATGTTATTTGGTACTGTAAACTACTGGTTAGAGAACTGTTATTTGTGTGCTGTTTTTTCCCCTTCTCTTTCTCACATCTTCATCTCTCAGTTTGGATGTGATTTCTATTTGATATGCTTGTTCCAGAAGATGCAGGTAACATTCTTTCATTCAGTCTTTTATTTGAAACCATGAAAGTCTCAATTTTTCGCCCCTGTTCTAATAACACCCAACAAAGTAAGGGCCAGTTCTTGTTTTCTTGTGCTTTTCCGAGCTGCAAAAAAGTGATTTTAGATTGACTCTGAATTCATTCATTTCTGGTTTGTAAAATGTTTATGGCAAGCTCTTACCATAATCAATCAATTTATACACTGTTCCATTAGGTTATAGTATACTTATCATGGATTATGTTTTTATCCATTCCCTGTGTTTTTCTGTTTGCTATGCCAACATTGTAGTCTTTATTTCTAGTATCTCTTGTTAGCTATTATAGAGATTTGTTTAATTTATGCATCTATTTATCAGCAAATTCTTCAGTTTCTGTGTGCAATACAGCCTTTTTATCTTCTAGAAGAATTAATTATTTCATTAGTTGTTTAGAGCTTGTGCAGAAAATGTTATTTAGCTGAAGACCTATTTCATGAATTAATTGGTTATTGGATTACTCATGTGATGTTGATTGTTGAAATTTTTCCTTCCCTTTTCCTGTGTCTTGACAGGTGGAGAAAAGAAGGAAGTTTGGTTTGCCAATTTAGGATCCATCTACAGAAAGATCTTCTGGAAGTCGTCTACTCTTGTTATGGAGGAGAGAAGGCTTGATGTGACTATTGCAACCTTAATTGGACACTACTGTTGATTTTTCTTCTCGGAAATCTTTTCAAGCTTCAGATGGTTCATAACTTGAATTTACTTTTCAGAGCTCATTATATGCAAGGTCTGCTACAAAGGCACAGTAGCAAAGAGAGTGTCAACAGCCACCCAAAGAGAACAACAAGGTAATATTTGTTTCATATACCTGTAATGGCTGCATTTAGGCCACTTTATTTGCGTGTTCAGTGAGTGATGATGTGAAAGACATGCCATGCACTTGTAGCTTTGGAGCTCTGTTCCTCTTTCTGGAGGAATAGTTAGATACAGAGATTATGAACATGCAAAATGATTGAACTTCCGTTTGTTAATTCATTAAGTGTACAGTTGTTATATTTGAGCAATTTATGTTATTGTTTTCTTAAAGATTTCTAGATATGGTAAGTACTCAAAAGTCAAGGATGATATGTATATCTATCCTCAGATTGGTCTATCATCTTGTCCGAAATTTCCAACATATATGCACTTTCTCAAAATTCCTTTTCTCTTACTGGAATGGAATCATTTTTTGCTCAAAAGTTGAGTATGATAGATAATATGCATTTATGTTCTAGGGTAAGTTTATCAACGTTCCTGACAAAATATCTTGTAATTGGTCCAAATAAGGAGAAATTTCCTAAAATCTGACTGAGCAATGCTGCTTTTTAGATGCATTTTTTTAATTAGAAATGTATCCTCTAGTTCTGTTTTAGTTGATGAATCTTTGCATCATATTCTTCGTTCCTTGAGAAGAATTTCTGCAATATGAATTTGTTTTTTTCTCTCTCTTGCCATGCATGGCTTGTTAGTCAACAAGAAAAACTTCTCAATGACATAGAATTGAGAATCCTTCTGAAGTATGATAGATGTCAATTATCTTCCATTTTTTTTTTTTTAAATTATTAGTAAATATTGTATTCTGAGCACTTTCTTAGGTCATACCCACTCTACATGTGTATCAATGTCCTGGTGAAGTGACAATACTCTTGCCCGACTGGTACTGGCTCCACCCCTCACTCGCATTAAAGAAGATGGAATCCAAGTGGGATTCTGGGACCTTACAGGAAGCGGTTAAATTTCTGAGACTAGAACAATAGAGAGTATTATAGAACTTTCTGTTAACCTGTGTTGAGCGTAATAATACTCTCTATTGTTCTGGTTTTGATCTTCTTAATGAGAAAACTGTTCTTGACACTTCATTTGCTGTTTTCCATCTGTTTTCTCCTCAACAGGGGGAGAGCTTCAAAACTGCATGGAGGCAATTAATCACTTTAGCTTCTTGGATTAGAGATTGTCGAAGGGGTTCAGCATATAAAACTGCCTCAGACGGCTGGAAATAAGTTCGGTACACGGTATTGCAACCTTCCCATTATATTTGTTTTGAACTTCTTAAGGTACTGTGGAGACTTCATTGCTTAAGCTGCGCTTTTGTTGTCCTAAAAAAGAAGAATTTTTCTGAGAGTAAAAGTATTAAGGTTTCATCAACAACAGCAAGAAGTACACACAATTGAGGCATACCTTAACCCTAGAATTTTGCTTTAGCAGCTAACAAAATGAGCTATGAGAGTAGAGAAAACAGATGTGAAAAAATTGCGAACTTAGAAATTGAAGTACGAAAACTCTAAAAAAAGGCATGAAATTATGAATGTTAAAACAATCTTATTTATGATTTAAAAGTTATAAGAATGATAAAATATTATCAATTTAGGTTTATCTTTTAGCGATTTTATGAGATTATCGTGTCTAAATTAATCCAAATAAATCCCTGAGAAAAGGACAAATTAAGTGGGAAATATTGGTGAAGGTGAAAGTTTTATATTATTAATTCTCTAACACACACAATGGCTTTAAAAAAAGGACTAGTAATATAAGGGATTCATTGGAAACCACTAAAGATATTCTACTCCAAACGGCAAAGGAGCAAACCAGAAAAAATAAATATATTTGCAGGAAGGAAAGTAGAAAGAGCTATCAATAGTGACTATTTTGGGAGTGATTGGTCAGGCTGACAAGCTGCACACGGGCGGCTGACTAATTCATACCATATCTCAGAAAATAAGTGATTTGATTTAATTTAATTTAATAAATTAAGAAAGTAATCTTTCAAGTGAGATAAGGAATCTAGACTTCTTGATTAATTAAATTGATCCCTTTAATCGTAGGGCGAATCAAAGCAAAAAAGGACAAGAATTTCGATGTCATTCTTTAATATAAATTATACAATTATGTCTGAAAGAACAGGTTGGAAAGAATGGAAACTTCTATCAAGAAAATTCTTTTTTTTTTAATTTTTTTTTTAAAAAATTAATTGAAATAGAAGAAGAAAACAAAATTGGCCATTGACCTTTTATAAATTTGTGGTAGGCAAGAGAATATTGAGAGCAAAAGATGGAAGCATAAAACATGAAGGACATGACAAATTGAATTTGCATTGTAATTTCAGAGATGTGATCCTATTTCTTGGTACCCTTCGATGGTAATCACTATATATTACTATTTTGGTTTTGATTTTATCTTCTTGTTAGGACTTAATTGTTATCAATTTATAATACCTTTTTTTTTCATGCAACCAAATAAATTAACTCTTAATAATTCCCACTTTGACATTTATAGAAAGGATTACAAATAATTAAAGTAGTATTATGTTTATTGTCTAATTTTAGAAGAGGGATATATATTACCTCGTAATTCTTAATTCTTTTTTTATTATTTTGCCCTGATGTAGAACCTAAAATCTCAATATTAGACAATAAATTTTGTCAAAAATATGTATAAATTGTTTTTTAATATAATAAATTTTTCTATAAGAGAAAAAAAAAAGATGTTTTCTTTTACCTAACTTAGATTTAAGGCCATTATTTATTTATAATCAGATTGGAAGTATTATTAAAAATTATTCTCAAAGAACATTTAAGAGAAAAGACAAAGTTTTGCTTTAGGGTAGAAGCAGCTGGTGGAGAATCTTATCAAGTGGTTGAACCAAACTCATCGAAAAGGTCTGACTTTAATCTTCCTAAACCTCAATCTAATTA